>BTPG01000001.1:105574021-105599021 GCA_036245525.1 Semisulcospira habei | reverse complement strand
GAAATCCTCAAGGGACTTGAACTCCAAGAAGATTTATGTTGTTTCCCTCTGCCTGTTTCCACAGCATGATGTCTGTTGACGTTTTGCGCTGCGTGATTCGTCTAACGCAACACACACAACAACAACAAAGAAAGAAACACGCTTTAAAAAATGCAAGTGCAGCACGGTTAATTGAATTCTCGGGTTTATCAGATTTGCAGCTGGGTAGCAGTGAAGGGGTTAAGTGACTTCCCGGAGGTATGAGAGAGGTGTGGAGGGGTTCCTCTCTCTCTCTCTCTCTCTCTCTCTCTCTCTCTCTCTCTCTCTCTCTCTCTCTCTCTCTCTCTCTCTCTCTCTCTCTCTCTCTCTGCCACAAGGGATGATTTATGCAATTTATATGTTGGAATTTTTTATCATTTTTTAAAATTCTCTTTAAAGGTTTCTTAACACATTTCTTTTCTTTTGTATCGCGCTGTATTCATCAGTATTTTGTTTGCTAGCACATAATTGGTTTTTACACCCTTGTCTACACTGAACTCATGCGAGTGTGTGTGTGTCTCTGTGTGTTTGTGTGTGTGTGTGAGCGAGAGAGAGAGAGAGAGAGAGAGATTGATTGTACATTGCTTAACGTCCCGACAGCAACAAGGCTTTCTCAGGACGTGACTGCACTGCTTGTGAAAAAAAAAAAAAAAAAAAAAAACTAAACAGAACATTGACTGTATGTCGCCAGCCGGTCAAATACAGTAAATAAACCTAACACATGGGGCCTAAATAAAGCTAAGACCATTTAGCAACACACATCCAATATCAAGAGCTACAGGCAGTGCAGACAGTAGGGAGAGTTTTAAAAAGGCAAATACAGGTGAATGGACAAAGGGTAGACAGAAACACATGCCCCAGAATAGAGAGAAAAACCCACCCTGTGGGGCTGACCAGGGTGACCCTGGGAACTAAAAAATACCTAACCCCACCCAAGTTCCCCAGGGCAGACCTGGGTGGGGGAAGAGAGAGAGAGAGAGAGAGAGAGAGAGAGAGAGAGAGAGAGAGAGAGAGAGAGAGAGAGAGAGAGAGAGAGATGATGATGATGATGAAACGTTTTTATTCAGGATAAAAAGTTTTAGGCATAGCAATGCCTATCTTCCAAACTGTCCTGCTACTCTACACATATAAAAATACATAAGACGATACAGCAAAAGATAAAATATATATAAGTACCCATACCCCCCACCCCCCACCCCACCCCCCACCATCAGAAAGAAAAAAAATAAAAAATAAAAAATAAAATACAAAAAGAATTAAAACAATATATGTACGTGTATGAGCCTGACATGTTAATACAGTCAAACTATTACATAATCTGCAGCAATCTGCTGTGCTGGAGCAACATACTAAACAGAAAAATAGGACATTCACATCGACAGCAAATATTTATGGACGCGAGCTCTGAAGATAGATAACTTTGAAATAGACTTTAAATGCGAGGGCAAGTTATTCCATGACTTAGCACCGGAAAATGATATGCTAGATTTGAAGATGTCGATTCTCGGTTTTGGGAGATGGAGTAAGCTGTTCCTCGTGTTCTCTCTATTCGTGTGGGAAAACAGCTCACGGAGATAGGGAGGGGCGGCATTGTTTAGAATTTTTTGCACAAGCAAGCATCTATTAAGTTCCAATTGTTTACTGAGTGGTAGAATATTAAGGGCCTTCAGTCTTTCATCAGTAGGGGACGAACCAGGAAGAATAAGCTTAATACCTCGCCGGTAAAGGGAATTAATTTTTTTCAAATGAATGTCTCCACAGCCGTCCCAGATATTGGAAGCATAATTACAATGTGTCTTGATGTGTGCGTTAAAGAATAGTTTTCGAGCATCAATGTCAACTATACGACTTAATTTGGATAATAAAAATAGATTCTTTGAAATAGTTTTACAGGCAGTTTCTATGTGCGGCTCCCAGCTGAGCTGTTCGTCGACTGTCACTCCTAACAAACGATGTTTTGACACTTGCTCTATGGGCTGAGAGTGAAGGGACAGCTCAAGGGGTTGCAAACCACGTTGATGCTTTTGGCGTGTTGTCACCAACATACTTTTCGTTTTAGGAATACTAATAATCATATGATTTTCTTCACACCAAGTTGACACTTCATCTAGACTATGTTGGAGGACAGCGCTCACGGTTGAAACATTTTTATCAGATACATGTAATGATGTATCGTCAGCAAATAGTTCACAGTTTGTGTCGGGGTGTGATATTGACAGTGGAAGGTCATTTATAAAGATGTTGAATAATAACGGTCCTAGGGTGGATCCCTGAGGAACACCATAGGTCACCTGTCCTTTCGCTGAGTATTTACCATTCAAGAACACTTTCTGCGTTCTGTCTAAGAGATAGGACGAGAGAAAAGCGACTGCATTTGAGTCAATGTGATATAAAGGTAACTTCTTTAGTAAGATTGAGTGGTTAATGAGATCGAAGGCTTTTTTAAGATCTAGAAATACTACACCTGAAAGTTTGGACTCATTTATGGCAGTAAGCCATTTATGGGTTATGAGAGTTAAGGCAGTCTGACACGAATGTTTGGGCCGAAAAGCTGATTGTGCTGTACTAATAAGGTGGTTTTTCTCCAGGAATTGAGCCCCACCCGGGTCTGCCCTGGGGGACTTGGGTGGGGTTAGGTATTTTTTAGTTCCCAGGGTCACCCTGGTCAGCCCCACAGGGTGGGTTTATCTCCCTATTCTGGGGCATGTGTTTCTGTCTACCCTTTGTCCATTCACCTGTATTTGCCTTTTTAAAACTCTCCCTACTATCTGCACTGCCTGTAGCTCTTGATATTGGATGTGTGTTGCTAAATGGTCTTAGCTTTATTTAGGCCCATGTGTTAGGTTTATTTAATGTATTTGACCGGCTGGCGACATACATTCAATGTTTTGTTTAGTTTTTTTCACAAGCAGTGCAGGCACGTCCTGAGAAAGCCTTGTTGCTGTCGAGACGTTAAGCAATGTACAATCAATCAATCCAGGAATTGAAGTAAATGATTATGTATATGCTTTTCAAGTGGTTTGGACACTGCTGATAAGATTGAAATAGGTCTGTACTCACTTGGGTCGCTCACATCTTTGCTTTTCGGTAGAGGAGTAACTTTTGCTATTTTCAATTCATCGGGAAACATGCTCTTTTGAATCGAAAGGTTATATATAAAGGTTAATGATTCCACAATATAAGGGAGCGCAAATTTCAGGATTTTACTGCTAATACCGTCTACACCACAAGATGTTTTACTTTTCATGTTGGTTATAGATTTTCCTACATCAAGGACGGTCATTAGGGGAACTGAGAAAGTATTGCCGGCGTTTATCTGACTGTGCTGTTTCAATTGTTCTGAACATACGTATTCACCTGGCTCACTGGTGTTCGTCTGTGACAGGGTTTTTGCAATGTTAAGAAAGTGTTCATTAAATACATCAGCTGTGAGGTGCGGGGGGACACTCGTTGTTTTGCTAGATTGCCCTTTAGTAAATGTGTTAATCACCTGCCACACGCTGCGTATGTCTTTGCCGCCCGCAATAATCTTTTCAGCATACTGCCTCTGTGCTTTACGTACTAATGATTTAACTAGGTTTCGCTGTTTTTTGTACTCGTCAAATTTCTTTTGTTGAGAGAGAGAGAGAGAGAGAGAGAGAGAGAGAGAGAGAGAGAGAGAGAGAGAGAGAGAGAGAGAGAGAGAGAGAGAGAGAGAGAGAGACTGTATTGTCATCCCATACATTTTTACCGTCAGGTATGTCAGCTGTGACAGTATGTACCATATATAAGTTATATATTGTCACTCTGACCAATTCCTGAGAGGAGTGTGTGTGTGTGTGTGCGTGTGTGTGTGTGTGTGTGTGTGTGTGTGTGTGTGTGTGTGTGTGTGTGTGTGTGTGTGTGTGTGTGTTTGCGAGTGAACATGCGTGCGTGTGTATGTGTCTGACCTAGTTATGTATTAGACCATTGTTTTGTTTATGAAAATGTTGATAAGTAGTTTGTAGCAACGGCAAGTTTGAAAATTGGTCTTGTAACCAAGTACTTCTACCGTTGTAAAATAAAAGTTCATTGTAACCAAGTACTTCTACCGTTGTAAAATAAAAGTTCATTGTTCATTGTTCTCTCTCTCTCTCTCTCTCTCTCTCTCTCTCTCTCTCTCTCTCTCTCTCTCTCTCTCTCTCTCTCTCTCTCTCTCTCTCTCTCTCTCTCTCTCTCTCTCTCTCTCTCTCTCTCTCTCTCTCTCTCTCTCTCTCAGGCACGTTCGAAAATGGCTTTCACAACTAAACCTTTCACCATTGTCAAATAATGAACTTGAACATAGCCTCTTTAGTTCTGAGTTCTGTCTGTCTGTGTCTTTGTGTCGGCTCTGTCTCTGCCTCTCAGGCTGTCTGCCTGTCTGTCTCTCTCTGTATCTCTCTCTCTCTCTGTGTGTGTGTGTGTGTGTGTGTGTGTGTGTGTGTGTGTGTGTGTGTGTGTGTGTGTGTGTGTGTGTGTGTGTGTGTGAGTGTGACTCTCTGTCTGTCTGTCTGTCTCTCGGTCTCTGTCTCTGTCTCTTTCTATGTCTCTGTCTCTTTCTATGTCTCTGTCTGTCTGTCTGTCTGTCTGTCTGTCTCTCTCTCTCTCTCTCTCTCTCTCTCTCTCTCTCTCTCTCTTTCATTACTACCAGTTTTGTCAAAGCCTTTAGAGAGGCATATTCATAAACATCTATCTAAATATTTAGAAAACCGAAATCTTATCCATCCATTGCAGTCAGGTTTCAGACCAAACCATTCCTGCCATACTGCGCTGATTAGGATGACAGACACCTGGTTAGCATCTATCAATGAATCCAAACTAACAGGTGTAGTCTTTTTAGACTTCCGTAAAGCTTTTGATTTAGTAAACTATGATATATTGATAAAGAAAATTTCGTTGTACACCAACAGCGCTGCCACGTTCTTCAAATCCTACTTGGATGACAGAAGACAAAAAGTCCTTCTTAATGGTACATATTCTAATCACCGCTTAGTCAAGCATGGCGTGCCCCAGGGCTCTATTTTAGGCCCTCTTTTATTTTGTTTGTTCATTAACGACCTTCCGCTCACAATTAACGATCATAATGTTTCATGCGATATGTTCGCGGATGATGCTGCAATACACATGCCCGACGAGGATTTATCTATTATTGATACACGCCTACAAAGCGCACTACAAGACATTGACAGCTGGTGTAGTAACAACTCCATGATCCTAAACCCAGCGAAGACTGAATGTATGGTATTAAGTACCCGTCAAAAGCACCAGCTAGGCTCTCTCTCACTCAGCTTGTCTCTTCAAGGAAAACCCATCAGTCAAGTAACAGAACATCGTCTTCTCGGTGTTACTGTAGATAACCAGTTTAAATGGCAGTGTCATATTACTAACATATGCAACATAATATCAAAGAAACTTTACATTTTAGCCAAATTAAAATATATCACTGATGTAGAAACACGTAAACTGTTCTTTAACGCCCACATCAGGTCACATATCGACTATGCTTCTACAGTGTGGGATGGAGCAAGCGAGGTCCACTTGAAGAGACTGAACGCTCTTCATCGTAGAGCCGCAAAACTTATCCTACCTGATCCTAACTCAACTACCGATAATAAACTGAAAACCTTGGAGATTCTTCCCCTGAAAAATCACTTAATGTACAATAAGGGAATAATTATGTTCAAAACATTGAATAGCAAAATGCCTGATTATATTAAGAAACTATTTTCCTTTCCATCACCAACGTACTCAAGATCAAGGCAATTCATTATTGTACCACGACCTAGAATCGATCTCTACAAGACAAGTTTAGCGTTCTCAGGCCATAGCCTGTGGAACAATTTGCCTAGGAAAGTTACAACAGCAACAACCCTTTCTTATTTTAGAGCCAGTATTTTCAATTACCTCACGTCATTATCTTAATACTTTCACTGCGACCCTATAATACTCAGTGTGTGCGTGTGTGTGTGTGTGTGTGTGTGTGTGTGTGTGTGTGTGTGTGTGTGTGTGTGTGTGTGTGTGTGTGTGCGCGCGCACGTTTTTGTTGTTGTTGTTGTTGCTGGTTTTGTTTTGTTTTTATATCATTTATTCTTCTTCTTCTTTTTTTTTCTATTTCTTTTTTCTCATATAATATTTTCACACTTTGTGCATTATTTGTAGATTAGCAACGGCAAGTTCGAAAAATGGTTGTGCCAGCCAAAACTTTCACCGTTGTAAAATAAAGAATCATTGTCATTGTCATTGTCATTGTCATTGTCATTGTCTCTCTCTCTCTCTCTCTCTCTCTCTCTCTCTCTCTCTCTCTCTCTCTCTCTCTCTCTCTCTCTCTCTCTCTCTCTCTCTCTCTCTCTCTCTCAGTACACATAATACTGATATTAATAGTTTTTTTCTCCACATCTTCATTCATATTCTCTGTGCTATCGAACTGTTGCGGTCGATCTAGCTCTTCACATGACAACTTCTTGTTGAGGGCGAATTTCGACTGACGCGAGGGCTCGGCTCAGCGTGTTCAAGAGGCTGGGAACCCGCGCATTGTTATCGACAGTTACCGATGTTGGCGAACAAGAACAGTCCAATCCAATATCCCCCCCAAGCCCGTTTGTCTAGCCTATCAAACATCCATCGTGACATGCTTGCGGCGTGTTTTAGAGAGCAAAGCAGACGATGGAAACGAAGGGATGGGGGAGGGAGAGGGGGAGTGCTGTTATGTGATTTTGGACCTTACGGCTAAAAGCCGTATGGTCCAAAATCACAGAACAGCAAACATTGGTAAATCTTGCCATTCTACACTGAAAAAGTCCTGATACCGGCCAACAGAAACAGAAATTTATTATCCCTTTTCATGCCTGGCGTTTGGTGTGTGAAGGACGTGATGTCAAACGAAACCAGCCGCATGAGGCAGTGATCCTCAAGAGCCCGTCAGCATGCGTGAGGGGCTCATGAAGATCTGTGCTTCTCACAGTTTTCCTGGTCAGTGTTGCTTTGGGAGTGGTGACTCAGGGACGTGACTCGCGGAACGTGCTGTTTCCAGGTTTCGGTGACAGCGAGACGGGAATTGCTTCTCCATCCCACTTCCAGCAACTCTGGCTTTCATAATAATAATGATAATACCGGTCATTAGTCAATTCGGCGAATCGGCTCAAAGCGCCCAACACGCACGCTCACGTAAAACACACGCATTCACTCTGAAGACAAACACAGTACAGGACAAACACAGGATATTCACGCCGTGCGAAGGGTCAGTCAGCTACTCAGACTGAGGTTTCGGAAATTTTGATTGCTTGTACATGTGTTTGAAATTTATACAGTGTCCATAAAGTGTAATCATTTTGCACGGACAATTCTTCGTATTTGACAGATATATCTTGAAAGGGACGGTTAGTTAGTTCGTTCGGGTTTAACGTCCACAGCACCGAGGTGATCATGGACGGCCCTGACGGGCGGGTGAAAGGGGGACAGGGAAATCTATTGCCCGCCTATGGAGTACGACCTGAACACTGATCAACTCAGGCGCACTCCAACTGTGCCACTTTGATTTACCAGGACCTTTCAACGGAAATGCTAATGAACAAATCCGTTTTCCACCCTGGATTAAAAAAAAAAAAAAGGGACGGAAATATTGGAAGGCTTTTATGTGGACGGACAACTGAAGAACGCAGTGGCTGGGCGGCGTTGGATCGGGGGTGGGGAGGGGGTGGAACCCCACATCCCCCTAAAAAATAAACAACTTTAAAATGCTATATGTCCCTTTTTGTGGTTCAATTGGACCCCCCCCCAGGGGCGGATCGTGGCAGGTTGTTTCAGGGGTTTCGGACACCCCCCCCCCTCCCCCCAAAAAAAAAGAAATAAATAAAATAAAATAAAATAAATAAATAAAATAAATAAATAAATAAAATAAACATAAATAATAAATAAGTAAAATAAAAAAATCTGTAAAATGCTATTAGCAAAGTCCTTATCTGGAGAGTCTGGACCTCCCCCCCCCCCTCCACCCCTCGCGCCTCCTCCGTTGTTTCATCATATTTCGGGGAGTCACTTGAGGAGTCCTGACACACGAGCCTACTCATCCCCCCCCTCCCCCCACCCCCCTTCCCCAGTCACTGAAAACAAGGTCTAGCTTCGGGAGGCCTTTTGTGTCAGGGTGAAGGTCGCAAACAAAAAGTTGCCCCCCCTACCCCCCGCCCCCCCCCCTTTCTCGGAGTAACTGATCCGCCCCTGCCCAAAAACTCCTTACCCGGAAGGTCCTCAAAGCCGCCGCTTTTCGATTTTTTCCACCATTAGGCAAACTGGTTTAGCTGGATCGAGGTCAAGGTCCCGCAGAAACTGATACGCCCCTGGGCTGAGTAGAGTGAGTGAGTTTAGCCTTTCGTCTTGCGCCAGCCACTAAGCAAGGTGCTCCGCGACAGCGGAGCACCTTGCTTAGTGGCTGGCGCAAGACTAAGCTCGCTCATGCAGCTGGCCCCTGGGCTGGATGCGGAGAAAGTGTGTCAACTCGGGGATGGATGCCAGCCCACAAAAGCTTGCCTCGGTCAACTGCCAGGCGGCTCGGTCTGCCGCATGTCCTCAAAGGTGGTAGAGTTTGGGGATGTAATAATAATAATACATAGTATTTATATGGTGCATTTCTCATATTTATAATATAACTCGATGCGCAGGACATAGCCGCGAACTGAACCCAACAAGCACGCTCAGGTGAATCACGCGCATTCCCTCACACACTTGTACATAAACACAGAACATTCACGTGGTGTTAAGGGCAAGCTCAAGTGAGCTACTGACATTTTTTTTGTGGAAATTTAAATCGTTTTATATATTTTTGAAATTTGATTAAGTGGACTGAAATTAATACCGAAATTCGTGGGGGAGGAAAGAGCCGGAGTACCCGGAGAAAGAACCCCCGACGGTCCGCCCGAATCACAATGGTGACATTTACTAGAGGAGAAAAGTCCGACGCCGTAACCGGGTATCGACCCTCGCACCTCTTGCATTGGTGGCAGGCTCTTTTACCGGTGCGTCACGGACCGCCCCGTGTACTTCGATGTATGTATGCCTACCGGCCGTGGCAGTGAAAGGTACGCGACTGACTCAGTGCAGGAGCCCCACAGTGACCTATATTCTTCGATGTACTTCTGCCTACCGACCGTGGCAGTGAAAGGTGCGCGACCGACTCAGTGCAGGAGCGCCACAGTGACGGATATTTTGTTTTCTGTTTTATTTTCTATTTTAAAAAAAATATATATAATGATGTCTGTCCGGATCAGGGGATAGTAATGAGATCAAGTTCACGCCAGACGACCCCAACGGCGAACAAAAGCGAAGTAACTGTATATAACCAGGGTGTACCATCAGGATATACACCACTCCAAACATCTCCAAGAGGCATAGATCCTCATGAGCCCCCCGGGCTCATGAGGATCTATGCCTCTTGGAGATGTTTCGAGTGTTGTCTGTGCATCTGGTGGAATCAGCTTGTCCCCCTTGACTTCCGTCTCGCTCGTTGTTGGGAGTCGTTCAAACCTTAACTCAGTCTACCCCAACACACCACAGCAAGATAAGGATCGACTATGATAGTTCAAGGGTGATGCCAGAATAGCTTGGCGCCTATGGGCGCCAAGCTATTCTGGCATCACCCTTGAACTGTCATGGTCGATCTGTGTCCTATACTGCAATGCAGTCCTCAGAGAACAACGGCAACATTTGGGGTTTTCGGTCTTGGGGTAGAATGAGTTAAAATGCTAGCCGGGAAAGCCTCATTAAACAGATGAAGATCCAGCGCCTGGACATAGACACGGCCCAGTAAGCGAAAGGCTCTTGGGCCGACGTCAGCCGCAGTGGGCCCGAGCACAGCCGTGCGCGGGCCCACTGCGCTGCGGCCGCCGTCGGCCCAAGAGCATTTTGCTTACTGGGAATCTTCTGGTCTGCGGTGGATTGTCGTGACTAGCACGCAGCAAAGACGGACTTGTTCCATAGCATGTCCGTTGAAAAGTCCTCGCAAATCGAAGTGCCACAGTTGCAGTGCGTCTGAATTGATCAGTGTTCAGGTCGTACTCCATAGGAAATAGATTTCCGTGTCCCCCATAAACCCGCCCGTCAGGGCCGTCCATTATGACTTCGGTGCCGTGGACGTTAAACCCCGAACTAACCAGCCAACTCAGCAGCAAAGGCCACCAAGCGCCCTCACGTTTTCTGCGCTTTGTCTTCAAGCCGACTGGCTGGACGAAGGGAACGTGTCCGTCTAACTTGGACGTTTTCCACGCCAAAATGACCCGCCCGGGGGTCTATCTGAAGAACAAAAGGATCATTCTGATTCGTTAGGGGCTAGAAGTAAATTGCTCTAATATTGTGGAAAAGTCAGCAAGTTTTTTTAAATTTTTTTAAAAATAGTTTTTTTAGTTTTTTTTAAAAAAAAGCGACAACCGAGATTTTCACTACAATGACTTTAGTTCAGTTCAGTTCGGTTCGGTTCGGTTCGGCTCAGTTCGGTTCTGTCAAAGTGAGATCTGTGCGCCCATACGGAGAGGCCCATAATTATGTGCTCAGAAGTCTTCATCAGAGTTCCTTTCGATATCGTGCTAATATTGGTCTGGCTTGCTACGGATTTCTCGTGTTCATTCAACACCCGCTGCCTTTCTCCGCGTCTCTGCCCCGGTGGCGATCGATTGGACACGTTCCTTATAATGAAAATATTTGGACTCTCTCTTTCATTACAATCGAAATTTCTTTTTTCGCAACAAACAAAAAAAGGACATGCTGTCTTTTGCCAAAAGAGGGCAGTTGACCCACAGACTTCCTAGAAGAAGAGAACGCGATTCAACTTCAAGAGACATAGATCCTCATCAACACCCCGCAGTCGCGGTGGCTCATGAGGATCTATGCTTCTTGCTGGCGCCATTTTGAATCCGTGTTCCTGGGGACGGCTGGGGTTTTGTGGCGTTGACTTAACCCATTGTGAAGATGATTTTTGAAAGTTACTTCACAGCTAGGAGATGGTTAGTTAGTTAGTTAGTTACTTCGTTAGTTATTAGTTAATTACTTAGTTAGTTAGTAAGTTTGTAAGTTAGTTAGTTACTTAGTTAGTTAGTTACTTAGTTAGTTAGTTACTTAGTTAGTTACTTACTTAGTTAGTTAGTTATTGACTTAGTTACTTAGTTAGTTAGTTAGTTAGTTAGTTAGTTACTTTAGTTACTTAGTAAGTTAGTTAGTTACTTAGTTAGTTAGTTAGTTAGTTAGTTACTTCGTTAGTTAGTTATTAGTTAGTTAATTACTTAGTTAGTTAGTAAGTTAGTAAGTTTGTAAGTTAGTTAGTTACTTAGTTAGTTAGTTACTTACTTAGTTACTTACTTAGTTAGTTATTTACCTAGTTAGTTACTTAGTTAGTTAGTTAGTTAGTTAGTTACTTAGTTACTTAGTAAGTTAGTAAGTAAGTTAGTTAGTTACTTAGTTAGTTAGTTAGTTATTGGGGTTTAACGCCGAGCAGGTGACTAAAGCCATCTCACGGCAGGAAGTTTAAAGGTCTGGTCAACCGGATTAAAAGAAAGGTCTTAAAACCTGATGTAAACACAGTTTAAAAGGAATCTTAGCAAAAAGGTCACAAAGGTCAATCGTACATGTCTTCAGATTTTGGAAGTTCATAAAAACAGTCAGATTTACATAGACTACAGAGACTTACATTTTGGGAAACAAATTGTCTTCCTTTAGAAAACTGAAGATTTTTTCTGGGGGAACGTCCCCCCAAAAAAACCCTTCAAAGAGTCTGCTGTATATTGTTTCCGCCTGATATCGATTAAGTCAGCACATGATGTCAAGAAGTGCTTCTCCGATGATAGTTCAAGGGTGGTGCCAGGACAGCTTGGCGCCTATGGGCGCCAAGCGGTCCTGGCACCACCCTTGAACTATCGTGGTCAAATTTTTCTCATGTAGAGTGTATCAGGACTTAGAGGGTTAACGGAGATTGCAGAAGCGCTGTCTAAGTCAACTGACAGGGAAAGGGTTATCTAACTGGGCAAATCGCCGCGCACGCTTCCGGAGAGACATGTCCTGTTTGCCAGAAATCTGTCGGCGCTCAGCGCACCCTGATTCAGTGAACTGTACTCTGACAAACTGATGTGACACTCGCAGTGTGCTCTCAGCGGCTCGATTAACATGTAGACGCTTAAGGTGGTTGTATTCTAATTTCAAGTCCATGAGAAAGCTTTAGCAATGGCTTCTTTTACTCATTCTACCCCAAGACCGAAATCCCCAAATTGTGAAGTCGTCCTTTGAAGACTGCGTTGCAGTGCATGACACAGATCGACCATGACAGTTCAAGGGTGATGCCAGAATATTCTTGCATCACCCTTGAACCATCATGGTCGATCTTTATCTTGCTGTGGTGTGTCTGGGATAGAATGAGTTAAGTTCTCTAGAGTGCTATCATCGTAAATCTGAAACATAAATGAGGCAGACCCCTCAGTGGCTTCAGGAATATATAGACGCTTAAGATGATAGCTCTCTACTTTCACACCCATGAAATAGCTTTAAGAACGATTTCTTTATGTTCCCTAGAGCGCTATCACCGCCTTAAATCGGAAACATCAATTAGGCAGACCCCTCAGTGGCTCGAGGAATATAATATGCAGACTCTTAAGGTGATAGCTCTTTTAATTTCAACCCCATGAAAATACTTTAGGAATGACTTATTTAAGTTCCCTAGAAGGCTATCACCCTAAATCGGAAACATTAGTGGCGAACCCCAGCAGCCAAAAAGAGGCATAGATCCTTAGTAATGAGACCCCTTCAAGGGCTCATGAGCATCTATGCCTCTTGCCGGTTCGTGCTGGGTCTTCATGAAACTGACTCATGAGGATCTGCGCCACTTGCACCGACGGAGAAAAGATTTCGCGCTGGTTTCATAAATCGTCTGCCGTGGAAACGCAAGCGGCATGATAACGACAGTCATGTCACGCTGAAATCCATTTGGCGTCTTTCGCCGGAAGCGTGCGTGAGGGCTAGATCTGACTCATTCTGGCCAAGTCGAGACCCAACGGAAGTTGTCCCTTGGATCTGACTTCCGGTCAGAACGTCGAATCTGACTTTGCGCATAGAGAGTGGTTCTTCAAAGACACGGCCGGAACTCGGCAGTTCGTGACGTGACATTTTTTGCTGGCTCGTCCCCGCTGTCACATTAAGCAAGGTCAAAGGAGTGTGACAGGAACACATCGTTAGTTTCAACAATGGCCTTTCTTACTGATAGGCTAAGATATGTCTTTGTTTTCATTACGTGCAAGGCAATATTTATAACCAGAATATGGTACCACGACATACAGAAATGTTCAATTTCGACTCGTTTTTGTCTACCGTATTTAAAAAATACGGTAGACTTTGAAATGGGGCTGGGTCGGAGCGCATCCGGAGCATGCACATAACGTTTTTGGCGTGCAGCGCAGAAATTCTGGCAAAGAAGTAACAAGATAAAAATGACGTCACGTCTTGCTACGCAAACCTTGCTAGAGAACTTTTTTTTGGCGCCAAACGCCGTGTGTGTGTGTGTGTGTGTGTGTGTGTGTGTGTGTGTGTGTGTGTGTGTGTGTGTATGTGTGTGTGTGTGTGTGTGTGTAGTTTGCTGTCTATGGTAAACTTGAACGTTGGCATTTTCTCGGAGACTTTTCAAGCCACATTCTTCAAACTTGGCCCAAGGATACTTTGTGGCGAGGCCTTTCTAAACATACCAATTTGAGTGACCTCTCACAAAGGTCAAGATCACAGGGGCTCAGGATTCAAACCCAAACTTGGTACAAAGATAGCTGAGGGTAAGACCTTTCCATGCCTACTAATTTGGTTGATCCCTCAGTAAGGTCAACGGTCACAAGAGCCGGCTCAGGAAATAGGTTCAAAATAGCCACATTTTGACAAAAGGTGTTATTTTTTTTTCAAAAACAACTTTAAACCAAAACTTGCTACAGAGATACCTGATGGGAAGACCCATCTATGCATACTGTTTTGGATAAAGCTTCGGAAAAGTCAAGAATCACAGGCTGGCAAATGTGTGTAAAATGCCAATTTGTGATAAAATTTTAGGTATTGGCAACATTTTTGCAAATTTTTTTCCAATCAAACTTGGCACAAAGGTAGCTGATAAGACCTTTCTGTGCATTTGAATTTACTTAACTCATTGCAGAGGTCAAGGGTGGGGAAGGGGGTGCAGGGTTGGATCCAGGTTGGGGCAAGGGGGTTCATAACAAATTTGTAAAAATGCTATAACAAAGTCCCTTTTTGGGGTGTTTGGGACCCCCCCCCCCCACCCCACCCCCCTCCCTCAATTGTTCATTCGGTCCTTGGAAGCAAGGTCTATAGCATCGCCCCCTTCCCCCCCCCCTCACCCCTCCCCTCTTGCACTCATCGCTGTTTGATTTTTGGCACACCGAAAGCAAAATCTGTCGATCTGAACCACAGCCACCCCACCCCCCCACCCCCCTCGGTTGCTTGAATTTTGCGACCCTTGGCAGCAAGGTCCATCGACTACCCCCTCCCCCTCCTCTCCCCGTTGTTTGATTCTTCGGCTCTTGGAAGCAAGGTCTGTCAACTACTCCCCCCCCCCCCACCCCCACCTCCCCCCCCCCCCCCCCACACCTCCCCCCCCCCCCCCCCGCCCTCCTCTCCCTGATTTTTTTCGGCCCCCGTATGAAGCAAATTGTAGTGTCGAGGAGGCCTTTTGTATCAGGTTCACGGTTCCAAACAAGACGTTGGACCCCCCCCCCCCTCCTCCCCCGCAGGAGTAAAGTAAAGTGATCCGACCCTGTCTTGTGTTCTTAGAACATTTCGGCAGTCTTTCTGAACGTGTCTTAACCCATTTCGCCTGGGACCCTGAAGCAGGAAATGAATTGACCCTGATAATTCAACGGTACTGTCAGATTAGCTTGGCGCCTTCAGGAGACAAGCTAATCTGACACTACCCTTGAATTATCATGGTCAATCTATGCAGCTGGTACACAGAGGTTATGCAACAGCTCCAACATTTGAAAAATGGGACCTTGGGTCTAAATGTATGTGTGTGTGTTGTGAAGGGGTGAGGGAGATGTGTGTGTGTGTGGGGGGGGGGGGTTTGCCCCGTGGGGGGAGGGGGAGGTGTGCATACATATACGTGAGGCTAGTATCTGATAAGTGAAGTTATTGCCTGGGTCACAGGAGTTCGCTACACTGACCCTTGTAGGCCACCTGAGGGAGGTCAAAGGAACCATGCATTGGTACCCCCTTCGACCAAAAAGGTATTCAAGCTGTTTTGTTTACAGGAAAAAACTCAAATTCGCTTATCTTGCGCTTAAAAGACACCAATGAATGTGGCATTTGGTCACGTGACAACATGTGGGCGTTAGCTTTGGCGCCTCGTGTTTTGAGTGAAAGTTTATGAATTTGGATTACCAAACAATGCCCCCTCACATTCAGACTGGTGCTGAGAGCGATTTTAAGGTAAATTTTTTATTTTTACAGCGTTCACATGAGGTCACAGATAGTGAAAGGACCGTATTCACTTTTCTGTTGGTTCACGTGCGAAGCGAAAGTGATTCTATTATTTCATCTTCTGTCCGTCATCCGTCTGCCATGGTCTGTGTCGAAAACTTTAACGTTGGCATTTTCTCGGAGACTATTCAAGCCATAGTCTTCCAACTTGGCCCAAGGATACTTTGTGTCAAGACCTTTCCAAACATAGCAATTTGAGTGACCTCTCACAAAGGGGAAGGTCACAGGGGCTTAGAAAATAGGTAAAAAATATATTTTGACATAATTTATTTTTTTCTAAAATATTATTCACAACTTCAAACCCAAACTTGGTACTAAGATAACCTGAGGGTAAGACCTTTCAATTCATACTAATTTGGTTGATTCCTCGGAAAGGTCAAGGGTCACAAGAGCTCAGAAAATAGGTCCAAAATAGCCATATTTTGTCAAAAGATGATTTTTTTCTCAAATACTGCAAAGGTGGAGAGGGTCACAGGCTTGCAAATGTGTGTAAAATACCAATTGTTGATAAAATTGTAGGTATTATGCACATTTTCACACAATTTTCAATCAAATTTGGCACACAGGTGATGATAAGACCTTCCTATCATGTATACTATTTCAGTCAACTCTATGATATAAAGGTCAAGGGTCACGGGTGTTTGACAGCTGTGTGAAAACTAATTAGATTTTGAGAAAACATGGATTTTGCTGGTGCAAAATGTCATCTCCTTGTCACAAGGGACACACATGTTACATCTAAAATCCACATTCATCATCATCATCATCATCAGTCCCTTGCCCGAACTGGGCGTTGGGGGGACTGAAAGGCAGCAGCAACAGACAGTGCTCTCCACTGAGTTCTATTTTGGGCGGTGGCAAGCAAGTCTGGCATCTCGAGTTCGGTCCATTCTTTTATGTTTGCGACCCAACTCTTTCTCTGACGACCTCGCCGACGACTTCCTTCGAGAGTGCCTTGGAGGATAGTCTTGGACAAGGTGTTGTGTCGGGTCACGTGGCCAAACCAAGCAAGCTTGCGCAGTTTCACGGTTGCCAGAAGGGGTTCATGTGGGCCCACCAGGGAAGTGACGATGCTCCGTACATATTCGTTGGTCTTGTGCTCGCGGTACGAGATGCGGAGCAACTTCCTCAGGCACTTGTTCTCAAAGGCCTGGATTTTCTTTTCTGAGTCTGCAAGCAGTGTCCAAGTCTCACAGCCGTAGAGTAGAATAGACACTACGAGGGACTTGTAAAGCCTGTACTTGATGGTGAAGCTGATGGAGTTACTTCGCCATATCCTGTCCAGCCTGGCCATTGCGGATGTTGCTGTACCTATCCTGATACGGATCTCTGCTATGCAACTACCGTCTTTGGACAGGGTGGCTCCCAAGTACTTGAAGCTATTGACCTCTTCTAGCTTCTGGCCGTTCATGTGAATGTTGCTGCTGCTGGTGTTGATCATCACTTTGCTTTTATCCGTACTGATCTCCATGCCATAAGACCCTGCGCTACTTGAAAGTTTGTCTGTCAGGTTTTGGAGCTCACTATTGCTGCCTGCCATGAGGTCAATGTCGTCTGCGAATCGAAGATTGCACAGGGATCTGCCACCAATAGAGATTGAAGTATGGTGGTCGTGGAGGGTTTCCTGCATGATCTTCTCCAGGAATATGTTGAAAAGGACAGGAGAGAGCAGGCATCCTTGACGGACACCGATTGTCGTCCTGAAGAACTCGCCTGACTGATTGTTAAGTAGAACCGCGCTGCAGGCGTTCTTGTAAAGCGCTTCTATCATTTGGATCAGTCCCTCCTCTATGTTGAACGATCTCATGACTTGCCAGAGTCCGTCGTGCCAGACGCGATCAAATGCTTTCCTGAAATCAATGAAGTTGTGGTAGAGTTCGCGCTGATGCTGCAGATGTTTCTCGATCAGGACGCGGCAGTTGAAAATCTGCTCTACAGTGCTTCTTCCAACTCTGAAGCCAGCCTGTTCTTCTGCCAGCAGTTCCTCGGCGAAAGTTTTGAGGCGGTTGAGAATGATTCTAAGCATTACTTTGCTAGGGTGACTTATCAGACTGATAGTTCTGTAGTTCTGGCACTGTTTCAGGTTTCCTTTCTTGGGGAGCGGGATCACTAGAGACTGTGTCCATTCTACTGGCCATTTCTTTTGCTCCCAGATCTTTTGACAGAGTGTAGTGAGGACCTTCGTTGTTACTTCTCCTCCATGTTTCAACAGTTCAGCAGGTATGTTGTCTACACCTGTAGACTTTCCTCCCTTCAGGCCGCGTACGGCTGCTTCCACCTCTTCAGCTAACACTGGCAGGTCTTCAGCCTTCCTGGCCCCAGCCTGGTTGTTTTGGAGGATGCTGGTGTCTGGCTCAGCCTTGTAGTTATACAAGTCTCGGCAGTACTCAGTCCATCTGTTTAGTACAGCAGTGTTTTCCGTAAGGAGTTGGCCGCTGCTGTCTTCGATGACTGTGGCTGTTCGCTGTTGAGTCTTGGTGAGGGTCCTTAGCGTTTCATAATCCTTCTTGCTGTTGCCGTTTGCCATGCCCTCTTCCACGCTACAACACTGGTCTTCAATCCAATCTTCTTTGGCTTCTTTCATCCTCTTTCTGATCTTCTTGTTGACAAGTCTGTACTTGTTTGCTGATGTGAGGTCTTGGCCTCTCTTTTTCTTCCAGGCTCTCCTCTCATCACAGAGATCGAGGATGTCATCGGTGACCCAGGGCTGTTTGCGCTTCCTCTGCTTCCCCAGCACTTCTTCTGCTGGAGAAAGTAACACCTCTTTTATATTTCCAGCAAGGGTGTCTATGTCGCAGTCCAAAGTAGCCAAGGCTGCAAATCTGCCTCCCACCTGGGCTTGGAAGAGCTCTTCTACTTCCGGATCTTTTAGCTTCTGGAGGTCGAATCTGATGCGAGGGCTCTTGCTATCTCGTTTCAATGCCAGCTTCAACTTGAGGCTAGTAAGGACGAGGTTGTGGTCGCTGCCAATATCAGCGCCAGGAAAGGACCTCGTTTGTGCTTTGTTAACGCTGGATTTGAATCGTCGAGGCAGCAAGATGAAGTCAATCTGGTTATGGACCAGGCCTCCTGGCGATTGCCATGTCACTGTTCTTGACTTCTTGTGTGGATGGAGGGTATTAGCAACGGTGAGACGGTGACTCTGTGCGAACTCTAAAAGTCGCAGGCCTCTGTCGTTTGTTTCTCCAAGGCCAAACTTGCCAGCTGTTCCTGCCCATTGTTGGTAGGCGTCAGGGCCGATCTTTGCATTCCAGTCACCGAGGACAGTCAGAATGTCTTTCTTAGGTGTTTTCTTGATGATGTTGTCCAGTTGTTCGTAAAATTCTTCTAATTCTTCATCATCATGATCTGCTGTTGGAGCGTATACTTGAATGATAGTGATGTTGTGCGGTCGGGCGGAGATGCGGATGGAGATTAGTCTGCTTGACACGGGGGTGCAGCTGATGACAGTTCCAGCCACCTCTTTCCTTACGATAAAAGCTACGCCATGTTCGTGCTTGGTTTCTTTTCCGCTGAACCAGATTTTATGGCCTTCATCTGTTGTTGTTTCTCCGAAGCCTGTCCATCGAACTTCTGCAAGTCCTACAATGTCCCAGCGATAGCGCTTCAACTCGTGGGTGAGTTCCTTCACTTTGCCGCACTGGTAGAGTGTGCGAACGTTCCAAGTTCCGATAGTTATTCCTTGCGTGGGCAGCTTGATGGTGGGTTTGGTTCCAGTAACACACTTGTCGCCCCCACCCTGGAGACCTCCAATGGGGTGCGCGGTCGTTGGTGATCCGGGCCCCGACCGATCCGGCATGTTATTCTTATTCTGTTGCTTGTCCATCAGTCCTTTCAATGGGCTTAGGCGAACTTGGCGGCGCCCGTCTCCTCTCCAAGTATTTCAACTGACTGAGAGACGCGTCAGCCCCTCACAACGTTTCGCCCGCCAGCAGAAGCGGTTACCGGGGTGTGGCTAGGTAAAGGACCTGGAGCCAGCTGTGAGAGTTGAGTGCCATGTGAAGACCAGTGCTCCCGCCTGCCCCAAGAGGCGCTGCTGGCTGAAAAGTCAAAGGTACTACTTCTCCATGAACACTCTACATTATGGTCTGTTAAATCAAGATCTATGCCCTTTGGAGATGGGTGGCGTTTGCCTATTGATGGCACTGTTTTTATCAGTCAGCAAGACAATATCCAGATTGATCTTGCGGGTGGTGGGATCATTTTTATGTGACTGAGTATGTATGTGTGTGTGTGTGTGTGTGTGTGTGTGTGTGTGTGTGTGTGTGTGTGTGTGTGTGTGTGTGTGTGTGTGTGTGTGTGTGTGTGTGACAGCGACTAGGGCTCGCGTTTGAGAACGGTAAAGCTTGAAATTTTAGGATACTGTCCCTAAAAGAATTATGGCGGGAACTTAAAAAAAAAAAAAATGTTTTGATTAAGATGCTCAATGGCGAGAAAATGGCCCGTTTCACAAAAACCGGTTGATCCACACTGGAGTCCGCAATGTTTTTTATTTTTACTAGATATTTTGCGTATAGCTAGATAAAAGGGACACATTGAATGAGTTCGTTAACCAGCATTGTACCTTTAGAAATTTTTGAGTGATAATTAAATATTTGTTGAAAAAAATATATTTTCACGTTTTTGGGATTAATTTCACAAATTATATGGGTTAATCTTAAAAATTTGAACTTTTGTTTTTCCGAAAAAAAAAACAATCTTCTCATTACTAATCATACGTTTTTTTCGTATACGGTATTTACATAAGCCTGCAGTTTGTCTCGCCTGTCGGGTACGATTAGGTCAATTGTGACCTGTACGCCCTAGGTGTGAAAATCAGTTTTCTGCACCACTTTTTCGGAGTCATTTTTAAAACAGCTAACATAACTTTAATTTTTCTTTTACGAAAAAAAAGCTATCTTGTCATTAATACCCGCAAGATATTTCATTAACAGTGTTTGCATAAGCCTGCTATTTGTCCCGGCCCTGGGGTAGGATTAGGTCAAGTTGTGACCTGTAAGCTCTAGGCATGAAAATCGGCAAGAAAATTACAAAGTTGATCCTCTGATACGTCAAATGTTAGTACTGCGATGATGACGTATAACATCGAGTCGTCACTATGAACACGGCGTCGTGGGGCTAATGATGCCATGA
Source organism: Semisulcospira habei (assembly GCA_036245525.1). NCBI lineage: Eukaryota > Metazoa > Mollusca > Gastropoda > Semisulcospiridae > Semisulcospira > Semisulcospira habei. The sequence continues at coordinate 105,578,378 of BTPG01000001.1, read as the reverse complement.
CGTGAAGCTTGAAGTGACGTCATTTCGCTGCTCGTTCTATTTTTCTTCTTCAGAATAGCTGTGCTACGCCAGACCTTAGAGCTTACGAATGGCGGGAATCGCCGTGTGCTCGTCTTTATTTATGTGTGCCAGTGTGTGTGGATCAGAGGGTGGGTTAGAGTAGTAGATGGATTCCTGTCGCTACACCAGCCCACAGAGTGTACTCAAATGGCGGGAAGCGCTGTGTGTCCCTCTTTATTTGTGTGCGCCGACGTGTGTGTTGATCAGAGATTGGCTTAGAGAGTAGGGAAATGGATCAGCATTTATAAGCCTAAAAATATGAACAACTCTGAATGTTCCTAAAAGATAAACGCATCTGAGCTCCAAACAATACGGTAGACTTTGGGATGAAATCCTCATCCCCCCCCCCCCCCCCCACACACACACACACACTTTGGTACCGGTTTCAGGCCACTTTACAAATTCCAAATACAAGCGATCAAAAAGCTCTGTAACTTCAGTAGCTGAACTAGCCCTTCGTCTGTCTTGTACTGTGTTTGTCTTAAATGGCGTAAATCCGTGTCTGTTACGTGAGTGTGCGTGTTGGGTTTCAGTTTGCGGCGCTTTGAGTCGATTTGCCCCCCCCCCCCCCAAAAAAAAAAAAAAAAAGCAAAAAAAAAAAAAAGAGAAAAAGCGCCTATATAATAACGGTATTATTATTATTATTATTATTATTATTATTATTGTTTTTACGCTGAACGGCGCCCAACAACAAACGAGAGCCGCAAAGACATGCCAGACAGCATGCTCCCACCATAAGCAAGACATGCCAGACAGCATGCTCCCACCATAAGCAAAGACATGCCAGACAGCATGCTCCCACCATAAGCAAAGACATGCCAGACAGCATGCTCCCACCATAAGCAAGACATGCCAGACAGCATGCTCCCACCATAAGCAAAGACATGCCAGACAGCATGCTCCCACCATAAGCAAAGACATGCCAGACAGCATGCTCCCACCATAAGCAAGACATGCCAGACAGCATGCTCCCACCATAAGCAAGACATGCCAGACAGCATGCTCCCACCATAAGCAAAGACATGCCAGACAGCATGCTCCCACCATAAGCAAGACATGCCAGACAGCATGCTCCCGCCATAAGCAAGACATGCCAGACAGCATGCTCCCACCATAAGCAAGACATGCCAGACAGCATGCTCCCACCATAAGCAAAGACATGCCAGACAGCATGCTCCCACCATAAGCAAAGACATGCCAGACAGCATGCTCCCACCATAAGCAAAGACATGCCAGACAGCATGCTCCCACCATAAGCAAGACATGCCAGACAGCATGCTCCCACCATAAGCAAAGACATGCCAGACAGCATGCTCCCACCATAAGCAAAGACATGCCAGACAGCATGCTCCCACCATAAGCAAGACATGCCAGACAGCATGCTCCCACCATAAGCAAGACATGCCAGACAGCATGCTCCCACCATAAGCAAAGACATGCCAGACAGCATGCTCCCACCATAAGCAAGACATGTCAGACAGCATGCTCCCACCATAAGCAAGACATGCCAGACAGCATGCTCCCACCATAAGCAAAGACATGCCAGACATCATGCTCCCACCATAAGCAAAGACATGCCAGACAGCATGCTCCCACCATAAGCAAGACATGCCAGACAGCATGCTCCCACCATAAGCAAAGACATGCCAGACAGCATGCTCCCACCATAAGCAAGACATGTCAGACAGCATGCTCCCACCATAAGCAAGACATGCCAGACAGCATGCTCCCACCATAAGCAAAGACATGCCAGACAGCATGCTCCCACCATAAGCAAGACATGTCAGACAGCATGCTCCCACCATAAGCAAGACATGCCAGACAGCATGCTCCCACCATAAGCAAAGACATGCCAGACATCATGCTCCCACCATAAGCAAAGACATGCCAGACAGCATGCTCCCACCATAAGCAAAGACATGCCAGACAGCATGCTCCCACCATAAGCATAGGCAACGCTCCAAACATCTCCAAGAGGCATAGATCCTCATGAGCCCGGAGGAGATGTTTGGTGTGTTGTCTGTGCCTCTGGTAAACACTGGTTGTCTGTGCCTCTGGTAAACACTGGTTGTCTGTGCCTCTGGTAAACACTGGTTGTCCGCCGTGACGACTTCCCTCTCGTTCGTTGTTGGGAGTCTTTCGGCGCAAACGTAACCGCACTAGTGTCTCTTCAGCTGTGCCGCGCAAGTGTAGCACGGCGGAAAATAATTGTAGTCGTGTTACATACGAAGGAAAATGTTGGTGCTGGATATGCTACATTGTGCGACGCGCGCAGCTCACCAGAAGCAGACATGTATTCATTCCTGATCTCACACGTCAATCTCTGTCCTCTTGAAGAATATCAAGTGAGCCTCTCTCAAATTATATTTAAAAAAAAAAATCAATAACATGAAACACGCACTGGCTGTCTCCCTCGATTCGCTACCGCTTATCAGCGGTAGCGAATCGAGGGAGACAGCCAGTGTGCCTAGTGCACTCTCCCCACCACCGCTCTCCCAGCCCCAGCCCCAGCCCCAACCCCAACCTCCCCCCTTCCAGCGTCAAATCCTACCTGGGCTTCAAGCTGGGGTCGAGAGGCGCGTTTTTAGCACGCATGTAGACAGTATCTCTTTTGCACACTGTACCAAACACAAGTAACATACATGGGTGGTGGGGGTCGGAGTGGGGTAGGGGTAGAGGGCAGGGAGAGGGGGGGGGGAGGGGGCATGGGTAACTGTGTACCGTAAGCACGTTTCTAGGCGTATTTTCGTAGTGTCTCGATTCGATTTTATTTCCGTTTCGTGGTTTTTCGTGCACATATTGAAGAATTAGATTTTCACATGGTTGAAATTTCCTGGTCAATCAAACGTGGCACGGTGGCAGTGAGCCTGAACTGATCAGTGTTCAGATCGTACTCCATAGGCCATAGCTCGGCCCCATAACCAGCTCCTTAGGGCCGTCCATTATCACCCCAGTGCCGTGGACGTTAAACCCTGAACTAATCAGTCAGTGAATCTATCCATGATCCCAGTGATCACAAATATAGGTATTCTTCGCATTCCAATAAAAATAAAAAAAATTCCAGGATTAGTTTTAGTGAAATGTGTGTTAGAAGCGTGTTCCTGGAAAGTACAAAATCTTAGCACGCTGTACAATGCTCAAGCACGCCGTGCCGGTTGAAATCTGCCGTAGGAATGGTCAAAAAGTCAACAGTACGATCCTCCTGTGACATCATCAGCGACACGGAACTTAGGTCAATTAACTATGACATCACTTTCATAATGACATCATAGGTACTTGAAATATTTATAAAAACATTTACATCACCTATTACGTCATCTTTTGTTTACGTTGTGATGCTTTTTTTACATCTCATGTCACATGGCGACAAGGCTAGTAAAACCGAAGTACTCCCAATAATATGTGTTGTATGTTTTCCCCCCTCATATCAGTACGACCTTTCTGTGTTAAATGTGTTCAATCAATGCAAAATACATTGTAATGTTATGTTGTCGTCACGCGTGCAATACTCTACTCTCGAGCTTAGTCCTGCGCCGGCCACTAACGACAGCGGAGCACCTTGCTTAGTGGCCGGCGCAGGACTAAGCTCACTCATGCAACTGACGTCTTGAACCCATGCTGCTGTCTTCGAGCCAAAATCGGCCATAGCTGGCCAGTGTACAGCAGCCCGAGGACGCTCTGCTCGGAGGGCATGTTTTTCCCCTTCTTTGCGTCAGAGCTGTCTCAAATGCCAAAGGACAGCCGACGCCCGGATGTGAGGATTGTGTCGCCGGAAGTGCCATCGCTCTTGGCTGCCAACCAGATCTAAAGACAGCAGACAAAGTCGCTGGCTTCGCCCCCTAAATAACCCTTGATTTTCACGAGGGATCGCTGACGCCATGTTACTTGGGACGGGGTCATTGGAGCCTCAGCCACGTGCCGCAGGTCATGTAGCTGTGTGTCTCGCGGACGGGAAGAGGGGCTGGATGAAACACTGAAGCCTCACGTTGGCTGACCTCTTTCACCTTGCTCTGAAAACCTCTCAGTGTAACCTGGGTCCGATTACCATGGAGGAGGCGGCCTGTCGCTCCTTTCAGCGTGGCCCACTCCATGTATGACGTGTCCTGGTCTGTGATTTTGGACCTTACGGCTTTCAGCCGTAAGGTCCAAAAATCACAGACCAGCCCACACGGTGTCGTTCGTCCTGCTCTTCCCTTCCAAGGATCACATGTCGCCCCTCAATAATGATCCGCTGTCCACTCCGCCATCTGAGTGCACCCGGTCCTCCGGCAAGAAAATGGCATCCGTCTCTCTCAAC
>BTPG01000001.1:105547521-105570021 GCA_036245525.1 Semisulcospira habei | reverse complement strand
ATAGATTTCCCTGTCCCCCATAACCCGCTCGTCAGGGCCGTCCATTATCACTGACTTCGGTGCCGTGGACGTTAAACCCCGAACTAACCAACCAGACGACAGAGAAGTTGTTTCCCCCACCCCACCCCCTCCCTCCCCTCCCTCCCTCCCTGTGCACTGCCCAGTGAAGCAGCGCAATCTTCAGCAAAATGAAGACGGTTGCTCCAGTGGAAGAAGAGCAACTGTTTACGGGGTCAGTTTATTGTTTGGTGGAGCCCCGCCGGCAATGCGACGTTTGTCACGTAATCCGGCTACGCTAAGTGACATGAAAGGTGAGCAATTTTTCTGTAATTCACGAGAGCCCTAATGCTTAACCCTTTTAGCCCCAAGGTCCCATTTCTCCAATTTTGGAGGTGTTGCCTAACGACGTTGTACCAGTTGTAGGAGATGGATTGATCATGATGAAGCTCATCTGGCACTACCCTTGAATCATCATGATCAATCCATCTCCTGCTGCAATGTTCCGGGACTAAATGAGTTAAACAGTTTATACCACGTAATTACTATTATCCTACTTACTATTTTTGTGGGTTGAAATGTGACCAAAACAACCTTTAAAGTGAACTCTCTCCGCGGCCTGTTTACGTTCGACGCCCCAAGAAGCACAATTAATGTTCTTCAGGTGCCAGCAAACCTTAATAACTATATCTCGCGGCAATCCGATCATTCATGAGAAAACCAGCTTCTAACCTGTCTCTGCCACAAAGTTCCTTCAAATCGCTCAGTGTAGACACTTGCTTACGATTCCTGTGGCTTCGGCGAGGTGCCTGCCGCTGCTTTCTGATATAACTAGTGACAAAAAGAAGCCTATTCCTGACGTCAAGCGCGAATTTTCAAGTTGAAACGACGCGGCACTTCCCTGCTACATGCTTTCGTCATTTCAATACGCACAAGTCTTGTTACGTCACACTTTCACTTCAGCATGTAATAATAATAATAATAATAATAATAATAATAATAATAATAATAATGGCTACTTACATAGCGCTTATCCTTAAATAAGCTCTAAGCGTTTTACAAATAGAGTGGGAGTGGAAAGGGTCATAAAACCAGAGAAACAACAGATTCTGCAATACATACACACACAGGTACATAATGACAAAGAACTGAGCTACATTGGGGCATCGAACAGGTGGGTCTTTAGGGCAGATTTAAAGGCAGTGAATGAGGAAGAATGTCTAGTAATGTCTATAGGTAGCGAGTTCCAGACAACAGGTCCAACGTGCTTATGTTCATTTTTTTTGTTGTTGTTGCTCGGTAAATCGCAGGTTTCTGAGTTGAATTGACATTGGTAAGCCACCCCACAAAATGCCACGCCAGTGAAAATAAAATATACAAGGTATTCCACTAATCGAACAATTGATCAAAGCCGCATTTTCGGGGGCTTAAGAGCACCTGAGCTATCTTTTCGCGGCATCCGGTGCCGTCTGGTTGTTGAGCGGGGGTAGGGAACCCAATGCGTCATTTTGGCCATCGGGCCGCCGTTGGCCGCCGTTGGCCCGCGCACGACCGTGCGCGGGCCAACGGCGGCCAACGGCGGCCCGATGGTCTTTTGCGCACTGGGAAGAAATTTTCATTGAGGGGTCCAGTGTGCCTGACATGTAACTGGGGCGGTCGAGGAGAAGGGGGAGGTGGTGTGAAGGGGGGCGGGGATGGGAGGGGAGGGGAGGGGGGGGGGGAGAAAGCATCAGTCCAATCTTGTGATTTTATTTTATGTTTTTGTCCCCACAAATATTCCGTCCTTCAAAAAACAATTATAATCTTACAATTTTCATAAATTCTTTCTCCAAAAACAATTCTGTTTCAAACAATTTTTCCCCTAAAATATTGAGGATGGGGGAGGGGCGCAGTGGATTGGTATCCCCCCCCCCATCCCATATTTTTCACTTGGGATGGGGGGAGGGGGGGCGGAGTTGGACCCCGCGACCTCCCCCCCCCTCCTGGATCCGGTCCTGATACTAGCCCGGCCAGAGAATCACACGCTTTGTTCCAACTCTAGAATACAATGCTGTTTATATTTTTAAAACACGTTTCCCTGGCTTTGTGTGATAATATAAAACTATTTTTCTGGTTCGTATTTCTTTCACGCTGTGTGCGTAGCTCAGTCATGGTTAATGCAAGAGTCAAACCATCAAACAGCCTCTCCCATCTGAAAAAAAACACAGACGTATGCCATCGACCGCAAGAGGAACAGATCCTCATAAGCAAATGCGGGGGGCTATGAGCATCTATTCCTCTTGCAGACGCGAGGGGGTAATCCTACAGCTTACTGAGATAGAGTTGTTTAGCACCTGCGGGTTCCCACAGCCTCACCCAAAGCGCAAAAGGCCATCGGGCCCGACGTTGACCGCCTTTGGTACGCGCACTGCCGTGCGCAGTCCAGCGGCTGATGTCGGCCCGTTGGTATGCGCACTGCCGTGTGCAGTCCAGCGGCTGATGTCGGCCCGTTGGTATGCGCACTGCCGTGTGCAGTCCAGCGGCTGATGTCGGCCCGTTGGTATGCGCACTGCCGTGTGCAGTCCAGCGGCTGATGTCGGCCCGTTGGTATGCGCACTGCCGTGTGCAGTCCAGCGGCTGATGTCGGCGCGATTGCCTTTGTGCACTGGACAGTAATGAATGGAGTGGGTGACAGCGCATCGACCCTGGGGGGATAAACTTAATTCCGGTGAATGAATGAGTCTCCAGCATTTAAAACCTTTTCGCACTTTCAAAGATTCACTGTCTGTGACAACCGAACCCACAAGAGAGAGGAGAAGTGGGGCGGTCCGTGGCGCAGTGGTAAAGGCGCCTGCTACCAATGCTGAAGGTGCGAGGTTCGAAACCGGGTTCCGGGGTCGGACTTTTCTTCTCTAGTAAGTGTTACCGTTAATTCGGGTGGAACCTGACCGCCGGGGGTTCTTTCTCCGGGTACTCCGGTCCTTCCTCCCCTCCACTTTGGGACCGGTTTCAGGCCACTTTATAAATTTCAAATACAAGCGATCAAAATTTCCGAAACCTCAGTAGCTGAGCTGACCCTTCGCAACACGTCAATGTCCTGTGTCTGTCTTGTACTGTGTTTGTCTTCAGAGCGAATGCGTGTGTGTCACGTGAGCATGCGTGTTGAGTGCAGTTCGCGGCGCTTTGAGCCGATTCGCAGAATTGGGTAAAGCGCCTACATAATAACCGGTATTATTATTATTATTATTATTATTATTATTATTATTATTATTATAGGAGGAAACGGGAAAACAAATTCAGTTTACGGGTTCGAAGGCCCATACGCGCTCCCTATCCCGCCCCCCTCTACCCCCTCCTCCCCCCCCCCCCCCTTCCCACCTATCAGGAGTCTTCCCAGTTTACTTTTCGATATCGTGCCAATATTGAGGGGATGGTGGACCTGGGGGGAGGGGGGTACTGGGGTGGTGGTGGTGGTGGTTGGGGGGGGGGGAGGGGGGTTACATTACATTCTTCTGTTGGCGGCAACAAAAAAAAAAACACCAACCTGAGTAGAAATTAAACAATGGAAACCGACTTTTCACGTTTGGCGAAATGACGAGAACGTTTTCACGGATCACGATGATCTCATTTCGGCTTTCACGTTTCACGACGAACCCTTTTTCACGGATCACGAGGTTTACACATTGAAATCACGAGAAAAACAAAAAATCACTCGCTTATCACGATTTTAGGTATTCCCCCCCCCCCCCACGCCCCCTTTCTCAATATTGGTCTGGTTGACTATGGCTCTGTCAGAAATACATGTACAAATGCATAAAACGAAAGATATAGATCCTAATGAGCCCCCGCATCTGCGGGGGCTCATTAGGCTCAATGTCTTTCGCAGTTGTTGTTGTATTTGTCCCGGTAGTGAATGTGTGAATACTCCGTTGTTATCGTAACTTCTCGAACAGTTAAGAAACATGGAAGCCGGACAAGCATGTTCCATTTAGTGTTATTGTTTGGATGGACTTACAACAACAAAAGCCCTCAAAAGTTTGTATCAGTCTAGACGGGAAAACACATTTTAACCCTTTGGCTGTCGGTAGCTGTTAGTTGTTGCGATGATTCCTGCCGGATGTCAGGGTGTTGTTATTCCTGTAGGATGTCAGGGTGTTGTTATTCCTGTAGGATGTCAGGGTGTTGTTATTCCTGTAGGATGTCAGGGTGTTGTTATTCCTGCAGGATGTCAGGGTGTTGTTATTCCTGCAGGATGTCTGGGTGTTGTTATTCCTGTAGGATGTCAGGGTGTTGTTATTCCTGCAGGATGTCAGGGTGTTGTTATTCCTGCAGGATGTCAGGGTATTGTTATTCCTGCAGGATGTCAGGGTGTTGTTATTGCTGTAGGATGTCAGGGTGTTGTTATTCCTGTAGGATGTCAGGGTGTTGTTATTCCTGCAGGATGTCAGGGTGTTTTTATTCCTGCAGGATGTCTGGGTGTTGTTATTCCTGTAGGATGTCAGGGTGTTGCTATTCCTGCAGGATGTCAGGGTGTTGTTATTCCTTTAGGATGTCAGGGTGTTGTTATTCCTGTAGGATGTCAGGGTGTTGTTATTCCTGTAGGATGTCGGGGTGTCGTTATTCCTGTAGGATGTCAGGGTGTTGTTATTCCTGTAGGATGTCAGGGTGTTGTTATTCCTGTAGGATGTCGGGGTTATTCCTGTAGGATGTCGGGGTGTTGTTATTCCTGTAGGATGTCAGGGTGTTGTTATTCCTGTAGGATGTCAGGGTGTTGTTATTCCTGCAGGATGTCAGGGTGTTGTTATTCCTGTATGATGTCAGGGTGTTGTTATTCCTGCAGGAATCATCGCGACAAAAACCGCTACCGACAGCCAAAGGGTAAAACCAGTGAGATTTATGGGTTATTTTTTGCTTTCAAAAGTGAAAACGATGTTTCTTTTTTTTTTCTTTTTCTTTTTTTTTTTTTTTTGGGGGGGGGGAGGTGGGGTGGGGTGGTTGGTTGCACGAATCCTCCTTTCAGTAAGATTTTGCTTGTCAGTGCCGGGGCTTTTTCCGCTACTGACCTACTTTGCACGTTCTACAAGCACGGGTGGTCAGCGCTATTGGTTTCGTTAACTCTTATCATTCGGAATACACCAGTGGGTGATGTAAGTTTGACTAAAATAGTTCAAGGGTAGTGCCAGAATAGCTTGGCGCCTTTAGGCGCCAAGCTATTCTGGCACCACCCTTGAACTAAAGCCATTGGTCTACTATCTGTAAGTACTGTAATGTAGCTTGCATATGGCAGTGTACAAATTTGAAGCTTTTAGCCTCTAGGCGCCAAGCTATTCTGGCACCACACTTGAACTAAAGCCATTGGTCTACTATCTGTAAGTACTGTAATGTAGCCTGCATATGGCAGTGGACAAATTTGAAGCTTTTAGCCTCTAGGCGCCAAGCTATTCTGGCACCACCCTTGAACTAAAGCCATTGGTCTACTATCTGTAAGTACTGTAATGTAGCTTGCATATGGCAGTGGACACATTTGAAGCTTTTAGCCCGGCTCTAGGCGCCAAGCTATTCTGGCACCATCCTTGAACTAAAGCCATTGGTCTACTATCTGTAAGTACTGTAATGTAGCTTGCATATGGCAGTGTACAAATTTGAAGCTTTTAGCCTCAGTATGATATGGGTTAAGATACTAAGAAGTAGGTAGGAAAGAGCACAGGCGTAGGATGATTGTTGTGTAATAGGTCGCCTATTAACGCGGGTAGCAGTAAATAACACTAGTGCTGTTTACTACTACCCGCGTTAACCTGTTGCGTGTCCGGGTAGCGGTTTTAGTCGCGATGATTCCTAAAGAAATCATCGCGACTACAACCGCTACCGACACGCAAAGGGTTACGAGGTGACCGGCACTTACGAAACGATCACCATCACATGCCTGTGGGAAAAAGCCCTAGAAAGTGTGGGAACTGTGCAATGGTGCACAGTTCTTTCCCTTGCTCGGTAGGGTAGGAACAAACCACTAACACGGGAGAGAACTGTGCAATAGTACACAGTTCCTTCCATTCCCTGGTCCACAGTGAGATGGCCTTATTCGCCTCCCGTCAGCGTTAAACCCAAATAACTAACTAACCAACTAACTATTCTTTTCCCTAGTAGGTTTTTTCCCACCACTCAGTTTCTTGTTCTTTCTAAGCGTCTCACAAACCAGATAGGTGAGGCTAGCGCTGGCAGAATTGTATACAAACCAAGGGGAATCACAGCGCTGGACAGACAAACGGTTAGATCCCCTGCCCCCGCCTATCAGGCACCCAATCGCCAGCCCACAGATAAATACGCAGGTATAGAACAATTCGATCATTTCCATCCTCAAAAAGAATGGATCAGGTCTCTTATATAACCCATGTCTTTCTCCGGAACTTAGGAAGTAGAGGAGAAACATACATACACAAACATGAAGGTGCGCTACTATAATTTATGTGGTCGGGTAAATACCCTGATTTCCCACAGTAGATGCACAGAACATTACACAACAATGTAACGATACAAATTTGCCTCGAGTTATAGATACTCACAAACCAGATAGGTGAAGCTAGCGCTGGCAGAATTGTATGCAAACCAAGGGGAATCACAGCGCTGGACAGACAAACAGTTAGATCCCCTGCCCCCGCCTATCAGGCACCCAATCGCCAGCCCACAGAGAAATACGCAGGTATAGAACAAGACGATCATTTCCATCCTCAAAAAGAATGGATCAGGTCTCGTATATAACCCATGTCTTTCCGCTCCGGAATTTAGGAAGTACATGTTTGTGTATGTATGTTTCTCCTGCCTACTCCCTAAGTTCCGGAGAAAGACATGGGTTATATAAGAGACCTGATCCATTCTTTTTGAGGATGGAAATGATCGTCTTGTTCTATACCTGCGTATTTCTCTGTGGGCTGGCGATTGGGTGCCTGATAGGCGGGGGCAGGGGATCTAACTGTTTGTCTGTCCAGCGCTGTGATCCCCCTTGGTTTGTATACTTTCTAAGCGTGTTTGTTTTAGTCCATGGTGGGTTGTTTCTTTGTATTTTACACCGCTCATAGTGGCACTGAGTCGCGTTTCATTGGATTGGATATAGTCTATCACTTTTTGGCGAGGAACGGCCTCAGTGCCAGCGAAGGCTACATAGTACATCAGTGCTTCGCGTAGTGTTCATACTCTTGGTGGCCAGCGCAGAAACTAGCACCAGATGGTCAATAGAAATATCAAATGGCCGCGAGATGACGTCATACACGCTACTTGAATCACTTGTTTTTGTCCGCCTGCGAAGCCACGGTGTACCGGTGTAGTTTCTCAGAGTGACCCTTACATCAAACAGACCCCGGAGTCACAGCATCGGTGTAGCAGCTGAGTTTTGGGGGAAGAATGCAACACGCCAAACAAAAGTCACGCCAGATTGATGCGTGGTTAGTGGGGCGGGCGTACGACAAGGTGGCCTGGTGTCACAGTGGCCTGGCAATAGTGCACTTAGTATACCACGCCAAAATGACTCTCACGCCAGATGATGACGTAATTCTTATCTTGTTCCTTCACTGTTCAGTCATAGGTCTAGTAGAGCACCAGGGAACAATCTGGTAGTGCCCATGCCACGCCTAGATATTTATTAGACATCCTTGTCTTATTCAGGAGCTAAGTTTTGGAACACGATACCCGCAGATATTAGAGCAGCCTCTTCAGTCAAAACGTTCAGGACAACTGCTGAAATATCTTAGAAGTAGATAAAATACTATTTCAGCTACACGTTACATGTGGTGTGTCAGGTCTGGCGGGTGCGCATTGGTATACCAGTCTGCGCGTCGAACCCTTGCGTTCGTGTGTGTGTCGCATTTTTGCTTTTGATTGGAATTGTTATTTCATTTTAATTCCTGTACATATTAACTTTTTACTCCGATGAGTGTGTGTGTGTGTGTGTGTGTGTGTGTGTGTGTGTGTGTGTTTGTGTATTCATTCCTGTACATATTAACTTTTACTCCGATGTGTGTGTGTGTGTGTGTGTGTGTGTGTGTGTGTGTGTGTGTGTGTGTGTGTGTGTGTGTGCGTGTGTGATGGTGTGTGCGTGAGCAAGGACATGATTGAAAACAGGTCTATGGCCTAATCATTTATCCTTGGAAAATAAAGTTTCATTTCATTTCATTTCACTGTCAGAGTCTGAGCGTCTGCCCAGCTATGACGTCATGTGCGTGCGAATACAGACACAAAGTGGTGTCAGCAGGAGGCATAGATCCTCATGTACCCCCCCACCCCACCCCACACCCACCCCCCACCTAAATGCACAAAAGGCCATCGGGCCAATGAGGGCCTATGTCGGTCCATTGGCCTTTGCACACCGGAGGGGAGGGGTGAGTGGGGGGGCTTATAAGGATCTATGTCTCTTGCATTTGGCTGCTGTTGGTTTTTCTCGGCTCTAAAGGTGTTAAAAATCTGACCATTTAACCCCATGTCCAAATTGTAGAGGTGTCACCTAACGACTATGTTGCAGGAGATGGATCGACCATGATGATTCAAGGGTAGTGCCAGATTAGCTTGGTGCCTGAAGACGCCAAGCTAATCTGGCACTACCCTTGAATTGTCACGGTCGATCCAACACTTTACTTCTACAGAAAGTCAGACAGTGGCGGTGACGTAAAAGAGGCAAATCCGTCACCACGCAGACACTGACATAATACTCTAAAAATGACGTCATTCTCTCTCTCGCGCGCGGCTCTTTCTCGCTCACACACAAACATGCGCGCATCTCCAGGAGGAATAGATCATCATGCGCCTCCGGGCGCACGAAGATCTATGCCTCTTGGACTTTCAGAAGAGCATGCAGGTGGCCCGTGTACTTAGTATATCATGTAGCTAGGTAAAGTCAACCTGCTTTCACGCAAATTATAGCAAAACTGAAATTGCACCGTAAAGTTCTAGTTTTGTCACCATTTTCTCAAGCCTATAAAGCGAAAGTGAAACTTATATCACGTAAAATATAAAATTACGTAAAAACTAAAACTTACGTCATGACATAAAACTTACGTCATGACAAATGACGTTTGACAAATCAATGACGCGCATGTCACGTCTTGCGCCCCTTAAGGAACTCACTGAGGCATTGGCAGATCTGCGAGACTTTTTCAATAGAGATAATTCAACATCAGAATCAGGTCAAAGACAAAGGTAGAGACCATTGACAGCGAGGACAGCTTTCATATAGAAGGGACTTTGTGTGTTATGGTTCATCTCATCATGTTTGGGTTTAACGCCGATCAGACGACTAATGCCATTTCCCGGGGGAGAAAAGACTGATAGAGAAAAACCTGTTTTGAACAACAACCTTATTTAAACGACAGGTGCCCTCTCACAGGAAAGGTGTCACCTGTCATCAAAGACCATCATTTAGGTGGCTACAGCCACAGTCACAGCTACAGCCACCTAAATGATGGTCTTTAATGACAGGCTTTCTCTCATAATAATAATAATAATAATAATAATAATAATAACACCGTTATTATATAGGCGCTTTTCTCAATTTTTGGACAAATCGACTCAAAGCGCCGCGAACTGAAACCCAACACGCACACTCAGGTAACAGACACGGATTTACGCCATTTAAGACAAACACAGTACAGGACAGACGAAGGGCCAGTTCAGCTACTGAAGTTACAGAGATTTTTGATCGCGTGTATTTGAAATTTGTAAAGTGGCCTAAGACCGGTACCAAAGTGTGTGTGTGTGTGTGTGTGGGGGGGGGGGGGGGTTGGGTGGGGGGTGGAAGAACCGGAGTACCCGGAGAAAGAACCCCCGACGGTCCACCCGAATTAACGGTGACATTTACCAGAGGAGAAAAGTCCGACGCCGGAACCCGTTTTCGAACCTCGCACCTTTGGCATTGGTGGCAGGCGCCTTAACCACTGCGCCACGGACCGCCCATAAGGAGTTCACACAAAACAGTAATAGCTGTAAATAACAAAAAATAAGTGTCAAACCGATATCACCGCGACTGCTTTTATTATTCTTTGGCAGACTTTAAACTCAAGATGTCAGTCCAAGCTTGCGCAAAATACTAGGGGTGAAGATCGCGTGGCTACTCACAATAGCAATCGGTTCACAGACTTTTTGGGTGTACAATTAAGAGGTGCGGTTGCTGTGATCCACTGGTTTAAAATCCATAAGATCAGACACAACATCAACATTCAAATATAAGGAAACAGTTGTGTACAAATGAAACACTATGTCGACAATATGCTCATAACATACATACCAACAACATACATACCTCATTCTGCTCGCGACACACCACGACAAGATATGGCTCGACCATGATAGTTCAAGGGTGGTGGCAGAATAGCCTGGCGCCTATAGGCGCCGAGCTTTTCTGCCACCACCCTTGAAATGTCATGGTCGATCTGTCTCCTGAAATGGCATGCAGTCCTCAGACGATAACTCCAAAATGTGGGTGTTTCGTACCTCGGGCACAAGGAGATACATCCGGGGGAGGGGAGGGGGAAGTGGGGGGGGGGAAGAGGGGGGTGTGGGGTGTGCAAACAAGCATCAAACATGTATTTTCTGGACTTTGATTATGTTACTCACGGCTGCAAGCAAATGGGCTAAAATGACGTATCAGCACACGTCATACACTTCACTCAAATCAGAGGTGACGTCATTGCACAGACGGCGCTTGGAAACTGAAAAATGGCCGCGGTTGAATTGACAGTTGCAAAATCAACTAAGTACGGTTTCCCTTTTTAACATAAAAAAAATAAACCGACAGTAAACCCAGTGAGACAATGATCGTCGGGCCTACTTCAGCCGCTGTTGGCCTGCGGCCAACTGCGGCCGAGATCGGCCCGATGCCCTTTTGCGAATGAGAAGTTCGAAACAAATCGATAGCAGCAGTCTGTACAGGAGACTACTTTACGAGGCACTTTGTAGGCTACCTGAATGAAGACATAATGACAGATTGATTGCGCGTGCTGGTCCGTGATTTTGGACCTTACGACTTAGGTCGGTAAGGCCTAAAGTTACAGGCTAAAATTTTAAGTGTAACCCCACACTTCTTTTGACTAGACGCCGATTGTGGTTTTATTTTGGGAAACGTTTGTCAGTTCTACGGCAAAGAGCCGCCTCGAACCGTCAAAAGAACAGGGTCGCAAAGTGGTTTCAGCAAGAGGCATAGATCCTCATGAGCCCCCGCAGTCGCGGGGGCTCATGAGGATCTATACCTCTCGCATTTGGGCGATGTTCAATGTTTCTCGGCAATGAACAATTAAAGGCTCAAACTGCTGTTTTACGTGCTAGGCGTCCGCCGCGGTAGGGCAACTTAATGTCGTACCAAATCTGCCTGTCTAGCAGTGGTGCATGTCCAAGCTATGAGACCACGGTTCTCTCGCAGGTGACGCGGCGAGGGGAGAGAATCGAATCGAATCGCTGAGCGGTAGCGAATCCGGGGATCAACAGTGGGTGACAAAGATCGCGTACCGGTAAAACTGCTTCTGGGGCATGTAGTAACACTACGGGGCATGCAGTTTGAAAATTCCGAGAGAAGTAGTACACAATTGTTTCCCCTTTCCCACAAATGTCAGGGTGGTGAAGGTCCGTGATTTTCACATTTCTTGTGCTTTGAGCAACACTGACGTTGCATGGCAGGCGGTGCCCCCCCCCCCCCCCCCCCCCCCCCCAAAAAAAAAAAAAAAAAAAAAAAAAAAAAAAGAAGAAAAGAAGGTAAACGAAGGCTGGTGTTTTAATTTGGTGTATTCATGGGCACTTGTACTGATGGGACATGCGCGCAGCGTCATTAGGCGAGCGGAGGCCAGGGCAGTGATGTGGTAGGGGAAAACTGAACTTTTGAATTTGTGGCGATTCGCTGCACATTTAGCTTTCTGGACGGTCTCTGCCTGGAGTGATTTTGAGAAAGCAGTTCTGGCTTTGAGCCGTGTGGCGTTTGGAAACGCTACTACACAAAACAGTGTACAATCGATGGTAATCTTTTACTAGGATTGAGCCAGAAGATATGTAGAACCCTGTTGTTTGTGTACATTATCTACCATTAACTCATTCGAGACGTGCCGCCTACGGATACGCGGCGAACCGCCGCGAATCCGTAGGCGGCACGTCTCGAATGCGTTAAACAGCGAGCCTGCAGAGAGTCGCCGACCGTCGATCAGATAATTATTTTATTCGCAGCGCGTTGTCTTTTTTTTTTGTTGGTAATTTCCTCCCCATTGTGGTGGATAACATCGGTCAGTCCCCCCCCCCCCCCCCTATAGCCTGCTTCATTGACGAGGCTAATTAGAACACATCTCGGGTTCTCGTCAACACGTCGAATCAACGCTAAAACGACCTGTACGGTTACAAGTTCAAGCTAGCGAAGCGGGGCAATGGGGCATGGATCGACCATGATAGTTCAACGGTGGTGTCAGAAAAGCTTGGCGCCTAAAGGCGCCAAGCAATTCTGCGACCACCCTTGAACTATCATGGCCGACCGGGCTCCAGAACTGCGACGTACACATCAGAGGACATCTCCGAAACTGATTTGACGTCATCTTGATTTGACGTCATCCTGATTTGTTATCACACGTAAAACCTGCTAAAAAACATATTATGAAGACAATCGATACAAGTCCAGAAGAAACCTATAAAAAGGTTGGGCGTGAAAAAATTCGGGTGTACGGTATTGATAGCGATTCAACGAGTTACAGTTAAATGGTTTGGAGAACTATTACTAAGCCGTTAATCATGGTGCTGGACACACGTTGAGTGTTTTCATAAAAGGAAGACTGATAATGTTATCCAGCAGGTTTGAAATTTAAATTGTCGCTAGTTCTGACCATATACGACAAAGCCAATATGTCCATTTTTGAGAAAAGCAAATTTTTCATTGTGTAAAATAGTATACTGGCTTTTTTTTTCTTCCAAATAACATCAACACATCAGCCACACGTATATTCTTAACTGTTAAAACCAGAGGCGCGAGTAATGCCTGTGGCGAGCAGTTATCAGTGAAACACATTTTGCTGTCGTGTGCCGATTTAATCGAAAAGAGGCGTAAGCACTACACAGCGGACTCATTACAAATTTTGTTCTGGGATGTCCACCCACCCACCCCCTTCAGTTTTCTGAGAGAGTCCAATATCTTCAGCAAGATTTGAGTATTTGTAGACCGTGTGAATTTTATTATGTTGACCTTTTTTATGAGTCTGTAGACATATCCCATCAGTAAAGACCTGTGCGACATTATAGCATGAAATATTTTAAAGCTATATTTACATCTTGTCTTAAGACCTTTCGTTTAGTTTGGCTGGCCAGATTTTTACCCATCCCGCCGTGAGATGGCATTAGTCGCCTGCTCGGCGTTAAACCCAAATAAATAACTAACCAAGTAACAGCAGCTATATTGCTAGTTTACGCTAAGCTAGCGTTGTCTTATACTAACGAGCAAAAAAAATTAAAAAAAATGCGACTTTTTGGGAATCATCGGAAACACTAGTTAGGCCTGAGGCTAATGATGAGGACAATGACTATTCATCTCGGGTGTCCGTCCACAGTGGCGCATCGGTCGTAGTTGGTTTCTTGAAAGCCTACCCGCATCCACCCGGCGCGGGTCTCCCACCCGCCTTCTGCAATTAGTGAATTACCTTCTGATGCACGTGCCGTCGCAAAATGAACTGCCGGCCAGGGCTTCTTTTCTCTCGGCAGCATTCGCTCAACCGCTTTACCGCCACTGCAGGCAAATTTGCGTGTCTGAAATCATCGTGAATTTAACGTCCAACATCCGCGAGGAAACGAGGATGCTGCGCGATTTCAGCAAGAGGCATAGATCCTCATGAGCCCCCGCGACTGCGGGGGCTCATGAGGATCTATACCTCTTGCAGTTGAGTGGTGTTCATTTGTTTCCTCGGCAGTGAAAAGGGTTAATCTCCCACCACATTTGAGGAGGCACATATAAAATCACCACCACATCTGTGGAGGCGAATAAAGCTGAGCTAAATTTTGCCTTCAAGATGCACATATATTCTCATGAGCCCCTTGCAGCTGCCCGGGCTCATGAGAATCTATGCCTTTTGCAGATGAGAGGAATTTGGATGAGGGAAGATTGAAATCCCGCATTATGTAACTTCACCACGCGCATGTCGCTCTGTCTAATTATCATTCATCGGAGGACCCACGCATGTCTAGAGATAAAACGCGGTGACAAGAGAGGTGGGGCGGGGTGGACACTGGTGGTGTGGGGGACAGGGAATGCGGGTGGGGTGGGGGTGGGAGGATGAGTAGGGAGGTCGGAGTGTGGAAATGGCTGTAAAATCTTCTTTGGTAAACAGACTTGTTGACATTTTGAAAAGCCAGCACAAACAAGGAAGTCGGCTTTGTTTGTGTGCGTGCGTGTTGTTGTTGTTTTGCTCGTTTGTTGTTGTTCTGGTTTTGTTTTGCTGAACATACTTGTCGTTTCAAATGCAAAGCAGGGATAATGTACGATAGGCTGATTTTTTTTTCTCTCTCGAATACTGTCTGTGGCTCAGGGGTAAATCTTTCAGACCCCACATCTGAGACCTCTTTTTATTATTTAAAATATATATATATATATATATATATATATATATATATATATACATATATATATATATATATATATATATATATATATATATATATATATATATATATATATATATATATATATCTTGCTATTTTGTTTTTTGTTTTTTGTTGTACAATCGCCTGCGACAGCAGTCGAAGTTATTTGCGCGGCGTGAAAAGCAGTCAATGAATCAACAGATCTGCCTCCCAGTTAGGCCCCCCCCCCCCTACCCCCTACACACACACACACGTGCGATCTCCAAACTTCTTTTTTTTTTTTTTTTTTTTTTGCACGGCGTTAAAACCAATAATTAACATATTAACGTGTACTCTCCACGGCATCGGGGACGATACAAAATTCAGATATCCCCCCCCCAAAAAAAAAAAAAAAAAAAAAAAAAAAAACACCAAAAAACAAACAAAAACAACAACAACCACGCTTTGAAAAGACAAGCACAAAACGCAGTTTCAGTTGTGCTTGTCCTTTCAACGCGTGTTTCTTTTCTTGTTGGGCGAAGAGCTAAACATTTCGTCGAAGGCGTGTTTAAGTTCTTTTCTTTTATTGGTTATTTCTGCAAGGGATGATACAAATAGGGCACCGCGTAGTACCGCTTGGGGCCACGGCCGCCCCCATTATTGTTATCGACGACACGCCGACATGCATTAGACGCGATTATCTCCCGTTCAAAGACAGGGCGTACGCGGCGTGATCTCACCAAATTACCTTCGTCACGTGTGCGCCCTGTTTTGCAACCGCTGTTGACGCGTAAAACCACTCGACTGCACGAGAAAAAAGTGAACCGGCGGATCCGACTGCAAGAGACAAAGACCCTCATGAGCCCCCGCATTTGCGGCGGCTCATGAGGATCTATGTCTCTTGCTCAGACCAATGTGTATCCACGTTGCTCAGTTGGGCGGTTGTGGCTTTTTGGATCGTTGACTGAACAGACATTTCAGAAATACGACTGACATACGCAATATAGCCTACGTTCAGTGGCGGAAAAAGAGTTGAAAGGTCACACTCACAACCCTTTGTATACCTCTACGGCGCACAGAGCCAAATGAGCGCAGTTCCATCTGCGAGAAGCGTAGTTTCACACGACCCCCTTGCAGTCGCAGGGGCTCATGCGAAATCTGCGCCTCTTGCTGGGCCGAGCTCGGCTCCAGCCGTTCCCCAAACTGACAGCGCCCTAACCCCTTCGTTGCCATTGGAACGCAGACCGCCTTTTTGAAATCTTTGTGCATTCGCCTCCAAAGTGTTCCCAGCCGTCTAAGCAATCGAGTGGTGTCAGCAAGAGGCATAGATCCCCATGAGCCCCCGCAAATGCGGGGGCTCATGAGGATCTATGTCTCTTGCGGCTGGATTGTGTGCTATTTCTCGCAGTCAGGGGGTTACTCTGTCGGCAAATCGTCACATCACTACTTTTAAATGGCTTTTCTTGTTTTGCAACCACTGTCAGCATCTGACGACTATTATCTGCGAAACACCAGGATTACACGAGCCCTGGCAAAATGGCATGCATCTCAGCATGTTACTGTCCGTTATCGGGTATTTCCGTTTGCAGGTGACATGTGGAAGTCACACAAACAACAAAACAGTGACATCGCAGAAGGCTGATTTAAAAATAAAGCCAAACAAAACGAAAATCAAATCAAATTCAAACAAAACAAAACACCCTTTCGTCGTAACCCCCCCCCCCCTCCAAAAGCAAACAAACAAACAAACAAACACACACACACACACACACACACACACACAAAAACACACCCACACAAACAAACACCCTCTGCCCCCCCCCCCCTCTCCCCCCCAAAAAAAAAACAAAAAAACCCACAAACAACAAGAAACAAAAACAACAACAAAAAACAAACAAAAAACCTAACAACAACAAACAAACAAAAAAACCTAACAACAACAAACAAACAAAAACAAAAAACAAACAAACACACGAACAAAAATCAAACAAACGCTGATTAAAATTTAAAAAACAAACAAATATTAACCTAATAAACAAACAAACAAACAAAAAATCAGCAAACACACATATGCACACACGCATGAACGCACGCAAACACACAACCACACAACCATACACACACACACGCACGCACGCACTCACACATACGCACGCACGCACACGTACACACACGCACACACACACACACACACACACTTTGTAACACAGACAGGCTCTACAAAAACTCGAAAGAACTCTTCAACATCCAATGCGTCAATGTTCAGAAAACACTACTACATATCATTCACAACTGACGTATACAGCAAAACCTTGGTATTTTATTGATTAAAAGACGGTATTCGCAGCAGATTGTCTGTTTGAAAAGGCAAAAACATTTGTCAAAATTGGTCGTGAGGATTAGCAAAATAATAATAATAAATATTTAAAAGCAATAATAATAACAACAAACCAACAACAGCAACAATAATAATAATAATAGAACTCACACAAATGTCAATGGATTCCTGACCTATTTAGCCCCCAACGCTCTACAGCAGGTGACGGATCGACCGTGATCATTCAAGGGTAGTGCCAGATTAGCTTGGCGCCGTCAGGCGCCAAGCTAATCTGGCACTGCCCTGGAATTGTCACGGTCGATCCATCTCCTGCAGCAGGTACATAAGTTTTAAGTGAAACATGAAAATTGTTGAAAATGCGGCCTTGAGGTTAATCCCTTCCATCGCCAGTGCAGTGGTCGCAGATCATGTTTCTAAAGTCTGTGTTATTTTAATGCCGGAGTGTCTCAGCCATCTGGTGAACATGGATACACAACCGTGTCAGCAAGAGGCATAGATCCTCATGAGCCCCCGCAACTGCGGGGGCTCATGAGGATCTATGCCTCTTGCAGTTGGAGGGTGTTCAATTTTATCTCGCCAGTCATATTTATGGTATAACAAAATAAATATGAAAAGTAATAAATTACTAAATATGAAAATAATAAATAAGTATATAAATAAATAGTAAATAAATAAATAAATAAACAAAGACTATAATAAAAGGGAAAAAAAGGGAAGACTGCCAGTGCTAATATTTTAGGAAGATTACAAAGTAAAGTAAAGGCACTGTCAGGGGAGAGAATAGATCTACTTTGGTCCAAGCACAAAAAATAAAAGATAGGAAAAACAGTGACAGTGCTTTTACCTCTCAAAGACTCTATTAATACACGAATAAACAAAACAGTTTAAACACTAAAAAGAAAACCCACAAAATATGTTAATAAAGGAATACTCAACAAAGACGAGGAAATTAGAAATTCGCAGCAACAACAACAACAAAACACATCAAACTCCACAGTTATATAAATAAATAATCGGAACCGATATTCCAAATGCCAATCATTGTTGAATACATTGTCAACACAGCTAAGGCAGTTTGGCTGATTGTGTATTTGATTCGCGAAAAATTAATTACAGAATCAATGGCGCACACACTTCTTCATCGACAGACGTCACAAACCCTGGTGTTAACCACTTCATAGCCAGTGCACGCTGACTGCGTTTCTGAAACGATTGCAAACTCAACGTCGAAGATTCCCTTGCCGTCAACGGACCGTGGGTACAAAGTGGTTTCAGCAAGAGGCATAGATCCTCATGAGCCCCCGCACCTGCGGGGGCTCATGAGGATCTATGCCTCTTGCAGTTGGGTGCGGGTGGTTTTCAATTTTTTTCTGGGCAGTGAAGGGGTTAATGACATATAGTTTAACCCCCCCGCCCACCCACCCCTCTCCCCCCCCCCCCTCCCTTGTACAATCAGCGACTGGTACTGTGTACAGTAACAGTGGCTGCAAGCACAAGGGGGTTAATACGTGAGACACCATAGACAATATTCATAACGAATATTCAATCAGTTATTTATGATCATCTTAACGACATTCAATCAGTTATTTATAATCATCTTCAATAAATTATCCACACGAATACGAGGTGTCATCATTTGACACAGTGGCCGCCAACACAACGGACGACATGACATGACAAAAATTAAACCGCTATGCATGCTCCGTGTCTGGATTGTCTTTACACAGGCAACTGAGCGTCATATCGTGACGTTACACTGCGTATGACGTCAAGCACACGCCCCCAGCTGTCTGCGTCATAAATATTGTGCCCTTGAGCACGTTTCTTGGCGGACATTTAACAATAAAGTAACATCACACAAATGCCGCAAATGTCACCTACTGTAATGGCATCTGCGTGATGTTATTTAAATTTCAAACTAAATACACACGAGAAAAAAAAAAAAAGGCAATGAGTTTCACTTTGGTATTCACTTGGAACGGGAGGAAACTATACGCGCTAAATATCTTGAGAATGTCCAATTGTCAATTCATTTTTGTCGCAAAAATCAAGGTAGCGAGCTGCAGCAATATTATGTCAAATGGGAATATTACAAAATGCAATGTAAGAATAATATGTCATAAATTATGCATACACGTCAATAGGTGTATTCAAGATACAGTAACAGCCATATCAAACGACAGTTCTACAGAAGTCCATTATTAATAATAGTTGATGTATCCTTTGTACTTGACCACTTCTCTGGCAGTGGACCAGATTCTGTTTTGGGGATCATTATAAATTTGGCAAAGATCTCCAGCAGTCAAAGGAACGTGGAGACAAAGTGGTTTCAGCAAGAGGCATAGATCCTCATGAGCCCCCGCAGTTGCGGGGGCTCATGAGGATCTACGCCTCTTGCAAATGAATGGCGGCAAAAGGGTTAAACTGAATTCAGCCGTAGCACAATCAACATCCTTGACTGCGTGTGGTGGATTTTATATTGTCTTTGGTATTTCAGCCTTGAGATCTAATGGACTTCACAGATCATGTAACATTAACCCTTTGCGCGTCGGTAGCGGTTTTAGTCGCGATGATTTCCGGAAGGAATCAACGCGACTAAAACCGCTACCGACACGCAAAGGATTATAAGCTCCTCCTAGACGGGTGGACGAAGGGGACTTACGAGACAAATATATGCGTCCCGATGAACAAATGAATGAATGAATGAATGAATGAATGAAATATCGAATCAATCAATGAAACAAGCAATGGAATGTGCAGAAACCGTAAGCGCCAAAATTACAGCCTCCTCTTCATCGTAATTCACAATAACTCCTTCGTCTGACGTAACACTGATGTAACCTAAAATAACACTGATGTAACAAACCATTCCTTACACTAATGTAACACTGATGTAACCTAAAATAACACTGATGTAACAAACCATTCCTTACACTAATGTAACACTGATGTAACCTAAAATAATACTGATGTCACAAACCATTCCTTACACTAATGTAACACTGATGTAACCTAAAATAACACTGATGTAACAAACCACTCCTTACACTAATGTAACACAGATGCAACAATGGCCTATGACACAGACATATTAACTGAGGTGACACCAATGTGACTAATGTAACGATGACGTAACACACGACCTCTTTGACGTAACACAGGCGCAAAAGTGGTGTAACACACAGCCGTACACTGAAAACTGTCTCAGATACATGTGTTACTAACACCGTCGTAAGACTGCTGAAACACTGATGTAAGACCGATGTCACACCGCTGATGTCACAGACCGATGTCACACCGCTGATGTCACAGACCGATGTCACACCGCTGACGACACAGACCGATGTCACACCGCTGATGTCACAGACTGATGTCACAGACCGATGTCACACCGCTGATGTCACAGACCGATGTCACACCGCTGATGTCACAGACTGATGTTACACCCTGATGTTAAACGCTATCCCACAATGGTTGTCCCCCTCGATTGCTGCGCTGATAAACGCAGCAACTCGAGGGAGACAACCAGTGTAACAGTACTGAACCCTAAAGCATGTTCTTAATTAAACGAACTTTAGTTCGCGAACTCTGACGATCTAGAGTTCACGATCTCGGGCGAACCAGGTTGGTTCTTAATTGGACGATCAAAAGATACGGCGAACCTTGTTCAAAGTAGTTCACGAACCTCGGCAAACCATAGTTCGCTGTCGGAAAACGTGTTGAGCAAACCAAGGCGAACCTTTTCTCTGATTGGTCAAAACTGTTACCCTCTTCTGCGTTGGAGATAAGAAGATAGTCACCGATACAAACAAATATGGCGGACGGCGATATTCACTCGTGCGAAGAACAAGACCTATTTTTTTTTTATTGATTTGTGGGAGGCGCAACGCTGTTTGTGGGGTTGCTACTGCAAGGAGTACAAAAACAAACATCGTTCAAATCGCGAAGCGGCATAGCGGCAGCCATTTTGAACACCTTCGCAGACAGTAAGTACGCCGAATCAAGAACTTCAGTTAAGAAAGAGAACCATGGCAAACCTGGTTCGCTGAAGTTCGCCTAGGTTCGTTCAACCTCAATTAAGAAACAAACCAAAAGATCGCCTATTTTTTCCGATCTAGGTTTGCCGATCAAAAGTTCGTCCAATTAAGAACAGCTCTAACACTGATGCAACCCTGCTGGAAAAGAACCATAAATCTTTTTTTTTTTTTTTTTAAATCCACCACAACCAGCGGGTTTTAATTAATGATGGTATTTTGTAGATTGAACGCATTTGCTATCGCTGCAAAATAAGGAAAAGCTTAAGAAATGGTCAGGAACGATTTTTCTTCAGTTTTTCTTTCGTTCTATTCAAACTCTTTCCCAGCCGTGGGGCCAGCTGCATGAACGAGCTTTAGATCCTGCGCAAGCCAGTACGCGAAGCGCTTTGCTATGAGTGCGCATGGGTGTTGCGCACGCCGCAATGTTGGGCATAGCGTCTTCAGCAGGATTTTAAAGGCCCTGTACGGTCGTAACTGTTCAGAGATTGTTCTGCAACAAA
The DNA here is from genome assembly GCA_036245525.1 of Semisulcospira habei. Classification (NCBI taxonomy): domain Eukaryota; kingdom Metazoa; phylum Mollusca; class Gastropoda; family Semisulcospiridae; genus Semisulcospira; species Semisulcospira habei. Next base: position 105,548,614 of record BTPG01000001.1, on the reverse strand, counting down.
TGGTTATGAAACGTTACATACAGGTCTAGCTTTGATTCGTTTAGGCACAGGAGAATCCAGTTCAGCGCATGCTGTCTTAATATCAAGTAATTTAGCGACGACTCCGCTCAACGCTATCCGTGCCAGTAAAGCTATAATAATAATAATTACGCCGTATTTATAATGCGCTTACCTTATAATAATTATAACTCTAAGTGCGCACTCACAACTCGCGCACGCATGCGCACACTTTTGGCAATGACTCACGTACCACAAAATACATTACGACAGTCAGCTTAGAGTGAGGAGTGTGGTGGCGTTATAGTGCTAGAACTGTTGAAAGAGGTGAGTTTTGAGGGCGGACTGGAAGGAGAAGAGAGAGAGAGAGTGTTTCTGACGGATTGATTGATTGATTGTACATTGCTTAACGTCCCGACAGCAACAAGGCTTTCTCAGGACGTGCCTGCACTGCTTGTGAAAAAAAAAAAAAAAACTAAACAGAAAATTGAATGTATGTCGCCAGCCGGTCAAATACATTAAATAAACCTACAACATGGGGCATAAATAAAGCTAAGACCATTTAGCAACACACATCCAACATCAAGAGCTACAGGCAGTGCAGACAGTAGGGAGAGTTTTAAAAAGGCAAATACAGATGAATGGACCTCGGGTAGACAGAAACACATGCCCCAGAATAGAGAGAAAAAGTTTCTGACGGAGAGAGAGTGGGAGAGTGTTCCAGGTGGATGAAGGAGCGGGGGCTGAAAGTCCTGAGTTTGGTGCGGGGGATGTGGAGGCGGAGAGGGTCGGAGGCAGAGCGGAGGGAGCGGGAAGGAGCGTACGGGGTGAAGTAAGTTGGAGAGATAGGCGGGAGCGTAGCTGTTAAAGGATTTGTAGCAGAGAGAGAGAGAGAGAGAACCTTGTATTGGATGCGTTGGGGGATGGGGAGCCAGTGGAGGAGTTTGAGCAGGGGAGTGATGTGGTCGGATTTCTTCTTTCTGAGGACGAGGCGGGCGCTGAGCTAAACATAGATCGACGCGCTAACGGGCTGCGCAGCGCGAACAAGTGCCGACTACGCGTGTGCGTGTGCGGCGTGCCGGAACTGCCGCAGAAG
>BTPG01000001.1:105507521-105545021 GCA_036245525.1 Semisulcospira habei | reverse complement strand
GACAGACTGACGTCGATCACACGCACTGTGAATCAACAGTTACTGTCACTTGATGAGGAGAGAGAGAGAGAGAGAGAGTAAGCCGGAGGTGACGTGCTTGCGTCCACGGTATCACACGTCTCCCAGCAGTCAAAAGATTTCGCGAGCCGACGTGGGCCCGAGGATATTTTTCTGCGCACTACGGTCGTCTGCTGAAGGCATGAGGCCACAGAGCTGGGACTGAGAAATCCGTTCTCACGATGTGTGTGTGGGTCAACGTTACGGTCTTAACCCCCTGGGTGTCGGTATGGGCTTTAGTGGCGATGATTCCTGCAGAGGGGTTAAGGAATCCGTTCTCGCGATGTGTGTGTGTCAGTGATCAGTATTAACCCTTAGGGTGTCGGTAGCGGTTTTAGTCGCGATGATTCCTGCAGGAATCATCGCGACTAAAACCGCTACCGACACCCACCCTAAGGGTTAATTTACTTCTTCCAGTTATTGTAAAACAAAACGAATGTCTGCGGGAATCAAAGCGACCAAAACCGTTACCGACACCATAAGGGTTAATTTAATTCTTCCAGTTATTGTAAAACAAAATAATTGTCTGCGGGAATCAAAGCGACCAAAACCGCTACCGGCACTCAAAGGAAATTACTTTCGCCTAGTCATTGCAAAACCAGATGACTAGGAGAATTGAATGCCGTAACGTTGTTGCGCATCGTGAAAAGGGATTTCTCTACCGCAGCCTGTGCGTGGGACTATGAGACATGCGCGCCGGCCGTGGATCAGGACGTGATGAGGCAGGAGAGGCTGCTGACCCAGCCATTGCCAGCTTGCATGGTCGTCCACCTGAAGGTGTTGTTCGGTGTTTTCTTGATCAGGTAGCGGTCCTCCTCTATCCGGCTGCAGCTGGCGTTGTTCACCTACACACACACACACACACACACACACACACACACACACACACACACACACACACACACACACACACACACACACACACACACATACATACACACACACACACACACACACATACACCGATCGCTGATTTGTTAATCACTTCAGTGATACGAAAAATCGTGAACGTGATCCAACTGCATGAGACATAGATCCTCATGAGCCCCCCACTGTCGCGGGGACGGGGGGGGGGGGAGGGGGGCTCATAAGGATCTATGCCTCTTGCTGTGATCAATGCATGATGTATGTTATTGAGACGGTTGTGGCTTTTTGGTAGTTAAACGAACACGGGTTTCAGAGCAACATCTGTGTCCAGTGGCAGAGAAGGGGTTAATGCTGCCATTCACAACAATACGCGGGTTAATTGCTCGCCACATTCCTTTATAACTGTTCTTGGAGTATCCTTTGACAATTCTGCACAAATATACATTTCGGACAAATACCCATTTTGAACAAATATTCATTTTGCACAAAATATCCATTTTGAACAAATATCCATTCTGGAAAAATATCAATCTTGGACAAAATATGATTTAATCCTATTCAATAAGTCTTTTAAAATCTTGATTGTACTCACATAAACACCGTACAACTGCTTATAGAAGACGTCTGCCTTTTTCAGCAGGATACGGCACAAATGTTGAAACTCGTGTTTCCCGTTCGTCTCTTGGCAGTGGTCGTCCACCCCCCACCCCGGGTAGTACCCGTACGCCAAGCGCAATCCATCCACCCTGAAACACAAGGGCATCTCATCATGCTGGACAAATCATTTGTAAAGCTACCTACCATAATGTGTCCCATGGTGTGATAAACTTTTCTACCCATTCGCCCTAGCCGGAGGCGAAAGTACGTGGAAAGCGGTATTTTCATTGTATTACAACACAAATCTAGCTTCCCCCCCAAAAAAAAAATGTACTAACTGCATTTCGACTTCTCAGAGCAAATCTTAAGAGTAGAAAAATACGACAAATCTGACCCAGAAATTAAAGACCCATAAATTAACAAAAACAAAACACTAAACGGCAGAACTACGGGTTGGCGTGTATTTTTTGGCGTAATATTTTTGTACGACTGTATAATATTGACGAACAAAAGTATTTCCGATGGTTCTGAAAATGTCGCATTTCTTTTGCTCGTCAGCACGATCAATACATACTGAGATTGCTTTAGTTATTTTTTTATTTTTTCTAATTCTGTGACTACACGAGCTCATGCCAGACATGAGGAGGTCATGTGGACAAAGGAAGCGAAAAAGGACAGAGCACGCCAGGGGAGCAGGCTCAAACTTCGATTAACTCATTCTGCCCGCGACACACCGCAGTAAGATACGGCTCTGGGAAAGTAAGCCAGAAAACATCACCATCTCTTCCACGGTACCCTACACCACCACCAAAGATGAGCACAGCACTGTGAGCAAGAAAGCCCTGGCACTGGTCATGCTCGAAGAAAAGTATCTCCTGGTGGCATGGATACGGGCATACACCGATGGATCAGCCACAGATGCAGTTCAGAATGGAGGGGCTAGGATGTACATTCAGTACCCAAACGGAAAATGGCAGGCAGAGGCAATACCAACAGGCCTTCACTGAAAACATTACAGAGCTGAGGTGAAAGCCCTGGTCCATGCTGCAAACACCCTTAGTGACATTGCAGACCCTGAGGCCCAGATTGTCTTCCTGACTGATGCCATGTCTGTCCTTGAGGCAGCAACAGCAAGCAAACTGCCACGTCTACAAGAGGCACTGCAAAACATCAAGTGCACCAGACTGGTGCTGCAGTGGATCCCTTCACACTGTGGCATCTACGGCAATGAAGAAGCTGACAGAATGGCAAAAGTGGGCGCAGAGAAAGAACAAGACGAAAATGGAGTCAGCTTCACAGAGATGAAGACCATCATTGTCTGTGTACAGACCACCATAACGGCCCCTAGACAGTTACCATCAGCTGTCCAGACAAGAGCAGGTGACCATCTTCCGTCTGAGGACCGGGCACAACCGACTCAATTTCCACCTGCACAGACGCTTTCACCTCGTGCCATCTCCCCTGTGCCCTTGTGGAGAAGCAGAGCAGACCACAGAGCACATCCTCCAGGACTGTGGGAACCACCAGCCGCTGAGGGAGGAGATATGGCCGAAGCCCGCCACCCTACAAGAGAAACTGTACGGGCCTGTGGAGGCGCTACAGAAGACCACAGATTTCATTTTGAGAGCCAAACTCCAAGTGTGACGGCGTTCGAGAAGAAGACGGACAACGGACGACAGACGACGTACGGACGATCACTGGCCCAGAACATAGACTCACTTTTGCTGCGCACGTGAGACCAAAAGAATGGTACTACAGCTATACTTCCGGTGTCCAGTGATGAGAAAATGCGTTCAGCCCTAAACGTGTATCGCTTCCGGTGTGTGAGGCCACTAACGTCCATTCATACAAACGTCAGAAATAGGCGCTAGGCCGGTCCAAAAAAAAAATTAAATAATTTTTATTTTTTATTTTTTTATTTTAAAAAGTGCACGAGTTCCAACAAAAACAGTCGATTAAAAGCCCAGATAAACATGAGATATGTTTGTCCGGGAAAACAGTGGATTCAAAACCCCGGACAAATACGCGATACGTTTGTGTGGGAAAACAATGTGTTAAAAGCCCGGACAAACATGCGATAGCTTTGGCTGGGGAACTTACTTTACTTACTTACGCCTGTCACCCCTACCCGGGTATAGGCCGTCGACGAGAGACCTCCAGCAACTCCTGTCCTGTGCTTCTCCTTCGATTCTACTCCAGGTGGTTCCCAGTCTCTTGATGTCTGCTTGGAGGTCTCGACGCCAGGAGTTTCTCGGCCTACCTCTTTTCCTCTTTCCCTGAGGGTTCCATGACAATGCCTGCCTAGTGATACTGGAAGCTGGCTTTCTCAGACTGTGACCGATCCATCCCCATCTTCTTCGCCCAATTTCATTCTCTGCTGTTATCTGCTCTGTTCTCTCCCAGAGTCTGACGTTGCTGATCTTCTCTGGCCAGTGGATTTTCAAAATTCTTCTAAGGCAACTGTTCATGAAGATCTGTACTCTGTTGACTGTGGTTTTTGTCAATCTCCATGTCTCTGCTCCATATAGGAGAACTGCTTTTACATTGGAGTTGAAAATCCGGACTTTGGTGTGTTGTGACAGCTCTCTGGAACTCCATACTTTTTTCAACTGGAGAAAGGCTGCTCTGGCTTTACCGATTCGTGCTCTGACATCTGCATCAGTGCCGCCTTTTTTGTCTATGATGCTCCCGAGATAGGTGAAGGACTCCACCTCCTCTAACGGGGTGCCAGCAAGCAAGACTGGTTCTTCCCTGGTTGCGTTCAACCTCATTGTCTTTGTTTTCTGTTTGTGAATGGTGAGGCCCACTTGGGACGAGATGTCAGCAAGCCTCGTGGTCTTGTCCTGCATTTGTTGATGAGTGTGGGACAGTAATGCCAAGTCGTCTGCAAAATCGAGGTCGTCAAGCTGTGTCCACATTGTCCACTGTATTCCACTTCGTCTGTGCTCTGTGGTCATCTTCATGACCCAGTCTATGGCCAGTAGGAAGAGGAACGGAGACAGCAGACACCCCTGCCTGACACCAGTTCTGACCTGGAGCTCTCTGGTGAACTGCCCTTCGTGGATCACGCGACATGTCATGCCATCATAGCTGCTCTTGATCAGGCGGACGAGCTTTGTGGGTACACCGTAGTGTCGTAGGAGTTTCCACAGAGTCTCTCGGTCCACACTGTCAAATGCTTTCTCATAATCCACAAAGTTGACGTACAGCGGGGAGCTCCACTCCAGAGACTGTTCCACGATGATGCGGAGAGTGGCGATCTGGTCTGTACATGATCGGTTCTTCCTGAATCCTGCTTGCTGGTCTCTCAGCTGGGGGTCAACGGAGCTCTTCATTCTTTCTAGGATGATCCTGTTGAAGACCTTTCCTGGTACTGACAGCAAGGTGATTCCTCTGTAGCTGGAACACTTGCTGAGGTCGCCTTTCTTGGGAAGCTTGATTAGGTACCCCTCCTTCCAGTCAGCCGGCATCACCTCCTCTTGGCTGGGGAAACAGTGTTTTAAAAGCCCGGACAAACGTGCGATATGTTTGTCTGGGAAAACAGTGAATTAAAAAAGCCCGGACAAACATGTCTTGGAAAAACTAGCAGTGGATTAAAAATCCCTCACAACCGTACCATATCGCATGTTTGTCCGGGTGTTTAATACACTGTGCGCCAAAAGCCGCGCAGTTTGTTTTTTGGCCCACCCCTGAATTTACGGAACCTTGTCTACTGCGCGTCGACCAATACAGAAAGATCAATCATAAGTAAAGAGTCTACCCTTGGGGCCAGCTGCATGTGTGAACGTAGTCCTGCGCAAGCCACTAAGCAAGGTGCTCCGCGATAGCGGAGCACCTTGCTTAGTGGCTGGTGCAGAACTAGGCTCAATCATGCATCTGGCCCCTGATATCTAGTGTACACTCCCCGCTAAAAGTAAACTGATGTTCGATCAGTGCCAGCGCCTTGTCTTGCAGCAGATGTTTACACCCCGCAAGCAACAAGGCCTTGTGATAAAGCCATTGCCATCGCCGCGTCTTGCAGCGAATGTTTACACTAGAAGGCAAGCCTGCAGCGTGTGGATCCCTTACTGGAAATGAGCCATCCACTCGCAGCATGTAATCTTCTAACCTCCCCAGTCTAGAGGAAACGGACGTAAAAAGAAAAATTATAACCGGCTTCAGACAAGGCAACAACAAAAAAAGAAGAAAAAAAAAAAAATAAAAAAAGAAAGAGGCAATAATTATGCAAAGCAATGACTAGGCCGACACATGACGACGACGATGATGAAATTAATAATAATAATAATAATGACGATTTAAAGTAGCGGAAGAATTGAAGAAGAAAAAACCCGAAAACATACAAAACGAAACAAACAAACGAAAAGAAAAGAAAAGAAAAAAAAAAACAACAATCCGTAAGGCATCTTGCTGTCGCGCACAGGCATATGATCCTCATGAACCCTTGCAACGAGAGGGAATAGATCCTCGTGAGCCCCGACGACCGCTGGGGCTCATGAGGAATTATTCCTTCATGAGGAACTATTGCCTCTTGTAATGATGCTGCCCAGCTCTTTGGACTCGAGGTCAGTCTTAAAAAGACAGAGGTCCTCCATCAGCCGGCACCCAAGACAGTGTACCGCCCTCCTCACATCACCATCGGCGAGTCTGAACTAAAGTCAGTGCACCAGTTTACTTACCTTGGCTGCATTATCACGTCGGACGCCAAGCTGGACAAGGAGCTTGACAGCAGGCTGGCAAAAGCGAACAGCGCTTTCGGGCGACTTTTCAAGCGGGTGTGGCACAATCAGCAGCTGAAAACAGGCACCAAGATCAGCGTGTACAGAGCTGTGGTCCTCACCACCCTGCTGTATGGTTCCGAGTCCTGGGCCCTCTACCGCAGCCAACTACGACTCCTCGAACGCTTCCACCAGCGCTGCCTGCGTACCATCCTGGGCATTCACTGGAGTGACTATGTCACCAACGTCGAGGTCCTTGAACGGGCTGAAACTGTGAGCATCGAGGCTTTGCTGCTGCGGACACAGCTCCGCTGGGCGGGGCATGTCTCCAGGATGGAGGATCATCGCCTACCAAAGATCACCCTGTTCGGCGAGCTTGCTACTGGACACCGTGACAGAGGGGCACCAAAGAAGAGATACAAAGACTGTCTCAAGAAGTCACTTAGTGCCTGCCAAATCGACCACCACCAGTGGTCTTCGCTTGCTGCGGACCGTGACACCTGGCGCTCCACCATTTACAAGGCAGCTGTCTCCTTTGAGGACTCTCACAGAGCTAGCCTTAAGGACAAGCGGCTCAGGAGAAAAAACAGAGATGCCGCAGCTCAGAACCCTGGCCATACCTTCCCCTGCAGCCACTGCGGTCGAACCTGCCTGTCTCGGATTGGCCTCCGCAGCCACGAACAAGCCTGCAGACGTCGTGGGCAACTCCTATAAAATCTTCGTTCGCGAAGTCAAGCCAAGAGAGAGTAGGAAGGGCCCTTTATTATTTTCTGAGACCGACCATGAAGTTGTTTTGCCTCTTGCTGCAACGGGCCCATGAACATTTCATGCGACCGTCTGGGCTCACGAAGATTTACGCCACCTGTTGCAAGGGCTCATTATGATCTTATAAAAAGGTGTGGGCTCATGGGAATCTACGCCTCTTGCAGACACAAGGGGGTTTGCTGTGAGATGAGCCTGCCGTCGAAATAGAATTTGTTTACTGATGGTGCATCTCTCACACGGCCCGTGATGTAAACCACAAGTCCTTACATCTACAGCTTCGGTCGTGCAAAAAAATCCAATAACAAGGGCGTATCAGTTAATAACAAGGGCGGATCAGTTACTTCTCCAGGGGAAGAGGTGGCCGGGGAGGTGGGTGGGTGGGTGTGGAAGGGGTGGGTGGGTAGGGCTGAACCGGTTGGCTGGCTGGCTGGTTGGTTAACTCATTCTACCCCAACACCGAAATCCCCAAACGTTGCCGTTGTCCTCTGAAGACAGCATTGCAGTGCAGGACACACATCGACCATGATAGTTCAAGGGTGATGCCAGAATAGCTGGGCGCCTTGAACTATCATGGTCGATCCTTATCTTGCTGTGGGGTGTCTGGGGTAGAATGAGTTAACGAATGTTAATCGCAAATCAGAAGTATGTAAACTGGCACTACCCCCCCCCCCCACCCACCCACCCACCCACCCCCCACCCACCCCCACCCCCCCCCCCCCAAAAAAAAAAAAAAAAAAAAGAAAAAGAAAAAGAAAAAAAGAAAAGAAAAAAAATTGTTATGTATTTATTTCAAATAAAAAGAAAACTGGACTAAAAGCCCAAAGAAACATGCGATATCGCATGTTTGTCTGGGCTTTTAAGTCCATTGTTTTTGTCAAAAGACGCTTGTTTGCTTCTTTTTTTTTTAAACTTCTGGTGTATGGAAATCCTCTGTAGGAGTTTAATGGTCATGCCATTAGATTAATTGTAGAAGGCCCTATGGCGGGCGAGGGGGTGGGGGGGTGGTGCGGGTGGTATTATGAGGGTCGGGACGGCCATTGCCCATGAAATAAGACCTAAACACTGATTAGTTCAGCTAAGTCGGTGGGTGTGCGAGGGAGGTGGTTCAACCTTCCATATATGACTTTTTCCCTCAGCTGCGTTGCACCCGGGAGGAGGAGGGGGGAGGGAGGCGGTGGGTATTCCAAACTTCCATATACCATATGACTTTTAAATTTTTTTCCCCAGGACTTGTAGCACCCACAGCTGAAATCATGCTCATAATTGTCAGAATCTCCACTAATAGCAAACACCTGCGCGTGAGGATGAGGACGGAGGTGGGTGGTTGGATGTGACCCCCCCCCCCGCCCCCCCCCCCCCCCGGTAGCAAAACGTCTTCGGCTCACGACGGCCGCGGTGAGCCCGAGGACCTATGCTGTGACGGGATGGGCAGGGGAGGGTGAGGAAGACTAAGCTTTCATAATTACTACCTTTTCATCTCTCCTATGCCTTTCATTATTCTCAGTTGCGGGAGGTGGCAAGGCAGAACCCCGACCCTCCCCCCCCCCCGGATCCGCCTTGGAACAGACCGCGAGGATAGGCTTGCCAGCGTGTACTGATGTGTCAGACTCTGCATTGGTTTATCTTCTACCTGGAAATTATATCCTTGCAATTAAGACAATAAATGGAACCAGCAGGAGGAGTAGATTTTCGCGGGCAATGCCTAGCGTCAGTTTCTTTTCTGCCTGGGAGCAGTAGCCTTGCACTAAATGAGCTGCGCCAAGAGGCATAGATTCTCCTGAGCCCCCGCGTTGCGGGGGCTCAAGAGAATCTATGCCTCTTGCAAAAGGATCACGTCTATTTTGGAGCGCGCGGTAACTGACAGGTTTCCCCCGGCACACACAGTCAGGAAGACCGCCAACTTTGGACGCTGATCAAAAGACTACCGAGAAATCGATGGGGGTAAGAAACGCGGATAGGGAATGGCGAGTGTGGTGGTGTGAAGGGGCGGGGGGTGGGGTAGGGTGCTGGGTCGGAAGGGGGGGGGGAGGCGAAGGGAGGGAGGGGGTACATGCTGAGAGCCCGTGTGTACTAATTGTGTGTGTGTGTGTGTGTGTGTGTGTGTGTGTGTGTGTGTGTGTGTGTGTGTGTGTGTGTGTGTGTGCGTGTGTTTGAGTGTGAGGCGTGTGTGCTTGCTTGTGTGTGTGTGTTATTGTGTATGTGTGTGCGTGTGTGCCATGCGTGCGTGTGTGTGTGTGGTATTGTGTATGTGTGTGTGTGCCTGCGTGCGTGCGTGTGCATGTGTGTGTGTATGTGTGTGTGTGTGTGGTGAAGACATTTCGATGGCGCACTAAGTTCTTCAGGCGACTTTTTCCAATAAGCGCAGACCGACAGAAGCCCAAGCAGTTACTCAGTAACAACACTTATTGAGATTGGCTCCAGCTGGATTTTGCTGGAAGGAAAACCAAACTCTCCGGTTCTCCCAGCCTTTCAATCGTAACATGGACGCATCATGATCATCCCCATACGATAGCAATAGCGCATCAATTCCTTTATCAACACTATTACCAACAACAACAGGAACAACAACAACTACTAATCACCCAGAGACAATGTCTGTGCACCACAATCACCACTGACCACAAGCAAGAACATCAAGAACGAGCCAGTGAAATGATCTGAACTGTGTTGGGCCCCAATACTTCAGATGGCCTCAAGATGACGTCAGCCCGAAGATGTTTTGCTCCGCCACTGAGGCACTGCCCGATAAGCGAAAGATCACCGGGCCGACGTCGGCCGGCTGTGGCCTACATCGGCCCAAGGACCCACTAGTCAGCATGTTTTGGAGCCGTGCGCCGGCCGACGTCAGCCGGGTGGTATTTCGTTACCTGGGCGCGCGACTGACGTACCTGATGTCGTCACATGTGTAAGTGATGACAGCAAACTTTCCCCACGTGCTGTTGGCACACGTCACGCTCTTGTTCATCACGCGAGTGTGGTTCGGGAAGGCTCGATCTGAAACGGACATCAGCATCATCATCAACATCATCATCATCATCATCATCATCATCATCATCGTCGTCGTCATCATCATCATCATCATCATCATCATCAACACCACTGTCGTTGTCATCGACATCAATAACAAACACAGCATCGCCATTATATTCATCATTGCCATCAATAGCACCGTCGTCATCATTGTCATCACCGTTGTCGTTGTCATCCACGTCACCATCGCCATCATTGTGATCAATGTCATCATTGTCGTAATTTTCCTGAATGTCACTATCGTCATCACAGTCATCAACGTGATTATCGCCGACAATGTCATGAACGTAATCATCGTCGTCACTGTCATCATCGTAGTTATCATTATCATCGACTTCACTGTCATCAACGGCATCATCGTCGTCGTTGTGATCATTGTCATCATCAGGGTCATCGTTGGCATTGGCCATCAACATCATCGTTGTGGTCATTGTCGTCGACGTAAACGTCGTTGTCGTTGATCGTCGTCACTGTCGTCAATGTCATCATTCTCATAATATTATAATCGTCGCCGGTGTCATGAACGTCATCACGGTGACTATCGTCGTTATTGTCATCATCTACAGGTCTGCAAGGTTAACTCATTCGAGACATGCCGCCTACGGATACGCGGCGGTTCGCCGCGTATCCGTAGGCGGCACGTCTCGAATGAGTTAAATTAATAGTACCAGCAAGAGGTCTAGACTCTCATCAGCCTTCGCGCAGACTACAGAATGCGCCTTTTGCAGCTGCCGACTGACTGTCAGCCGTAGTAGACAATTTCCGTCAGTCTGAAGCTGGACAAAAACTATGCGTCTTTTAGCGCAAACTGTCAATGACGAAAAGCTCGGGTAAACATGCGATATCGCATGTTTGTCCGGGCTTTTAATCCACTGCTTTCGTCGAAACACGTGCAATTTTGACCGACTTCTGATTCCCGAGCAACGTCCATTTCCGGCCGGGAAGCGGCGGCTAATATTAAATGAGGAACACGATCAGTGCGATGGATACTCAGTCATCAGCGGAAGAGGGAAAGACTTCATTCAGCGGCAAAGAAAGACTCCAATCAGAAGCCGGATCGCCTAGTACAACTTGCAGGGTGTCGCTAGAACAAAAACACCTATTCCTTTCCATCTAGCCCCCCCCCCCCTCCCCCACCCACACACTTTCATCCTCACTCCCCTCCTACGCGCAAAGTACTGTATGTAGCCCTTTGTATACGGGTGTTGGTAGCGGTTTTAGTCGCGATGATCCCTGCAGGATGTCTGGGTGTTGTTATTACTGCAGGAATCATCATCACGACTAAAACCGCTACCCGACACCCAAAGTGATATGCCTTTCCTGTCAGATTCCACAATCTAACATAACGGTTTTATTTGTCTGTATGTCTACATCTCGGGCCAACCCAGTCCTGCCGACGTCGGTCTGAGGACTTTCTGCTCACTGGGCAGACTTCATTATACGAGACACACACACCGTGTGTGTCAGTGTCAGAGCCAGTCCATGCCATTACCATAGAGATGACGGTGGCTATTAACTCATTGTACCCCAAGACCGAAATCCCCAAATGTTGCCGTTGTCCTTTGAAGACTGCATTGCAGTGCAGGACACAGATCGACCATGTTAGTTCAAGGGTGATGCCAGAATAGCTTGGCGCCCATAGGCGCCAAGCTATACTGGCATCACCCTTGAACTATCATGATGGTCCTTATCTTGCTGTGGTGTGTCTGGGGTAGAATGACCCGGCCCAGCTGGCTGCCACGCGGAGGCTACGGTGAATTTATACAGGTTTGCGTAAAGCGTAGAACAGAGCAGATAACAGCAGAGAATGAAATTGGACGAAGAAGATGGGGATGGATTGGTCACAGTCTGAGAAAGCCAGTTTCCAGTATCACTAGGCAGGCATTGTCATGGACCCCCCCAGGAAAAGAGGAAAAGAGGCAGGTCGAGAAACACCTGGCGTCGACACCTCCAAGCAGACATCAAGAGACTGGGAACCACCTGGAGTAAAATCGAAGGAGAAGCACAGGACAGGAGTCGCTGGAGGTCTCTCGTCGACGGCCTATACCCTGGGAGGGGCGACAGGCGTAAGTAAGTAAGTAGTGCGTAAAGCACACAGATAATACCTCCATCTTGAACGCAGATAATACCTCCATCTTGAACCGCTGGTCGGAATACTTTCAGGACCTCTTCGGCGCTGAACGCACTGTTCAAGAAACAGTCATCCTCCAAATTCCACACCTTCCACTAAAGGTTGAATTGGACGAACCGCCCACCGCCGAAGAGACCCTCAAAGCCATCCACCAGCTCAAGAGTGGCAAAGCAGCAGGCATTGACGGAATCCCGCCAGAGATCTGGAAACATGGAGGCCCAGCACTGCACAACAAGCTCCACGACCTCTTTCTCTGCTGCTGGGAAAAAGGAACACTACCAAAGGATCTCCGTGATGCAGTCATCATCACCCTGTACAAGAACAAAGGAGAGAAGTCTGCCTGCTCTAATTATCGTGGAATTACCCTGCTGTCCATTGCCGGGAAAATTCTCGCAAGGTTGCTCCTGAATCGGCTGGTACCTGCCATCGCTGAAGACCACCTCCCAGAGGGCCAGTGTGGCTTCAGAGCCAACAGGAGTACCACCGACATGGTCTTTGTGCTGAGACAGCTTCAGGAGAAGTGCCGCGAGCAGAACAAAGGGCTGTACGTAACGTTTGTCGACCTAACAAAAGCGTTTGACACTGTGAGCAGGCAAGGTATGTGGCAGATCCTGGAGCGACTAGGTTGTCCCCTAAAGTTCCTCAACATGATCGTCCAGCTCCACGAGGACCAGCAAGGCCAGGTCAGACTAAACAGTGACCTCTCAGAACCATTCCCTATTCGCAACGGCGTGAAGCAAGGCTGCGTGCTTGCACCGACCCTCTTCACCATCTTCTTCAGCATGATGTTAAAGCAGGCCACAGTGGACCTCGACGATGACGACGCAGTGTACATCAGGTATCGTCTCGATGGCAGCCTGTTCAACCTCAGACGACTGCAGGCCCACACGAAAACCCTAGACCAACTGATTCGTGAGCTGCTCTTCGCTGATGACGCTGCCCTCGTTGCACACACAGAGAGAGCCTTGCAGCGCATTACGTCCTGCTTTGCAGATGCCGCCCAGCTCTTTAGACTTGAGGTCAGTCTGAAAAAGACAGAGGTCCTTCATCAGCCAGCACCCAAGGAAGAGCATCGCCCTCCCCACATCACCATCGGCGAGTCCGAATTGAAGTCTGTACACCAGTTTACCTACCTTGGCTGCATCATCACGTCAGACGCCAAGCTGGACAAGGAGCTGGACAACAGGCTGGCAAAAGCGAACAGTGCTTTCGGGCGACTATTCAAGCGGGTGTGGCACAATCAACAGCTGAAAAAAGGCACCAAGATCAGCGTGTACAGAGCTGTCGTCCTCACCACCCTGCTGTACGGTTCAGAGTCCTGTGCCCTCTACCGCAGCCAACTACGACTCCTCGAACGCTTTCACCAGCGCTGCCTGCGTACCATCCTGGGCATTCACTGGAGTGACTATGTCACCAACGTCGAGGTCCTTGAACAGGCGGAAACTGTGAGCATCGAGGCTTTGCTGCTGCGGACACAGCTTCGCTGGGCGGGGCACGTCTCCAGGATGGAGGATCATCGCCTACCCAAGATCACTCTGTTCGGCGAGCTCGCCACTGGACACCGAGACAGAGGGGCACCAAAGAAGAGATACAAAGACGGTCTCAAGAAGTCACTTAGTGCCTGCCAAATCGACCACCGCCAGTGGTCTTCGCTTGCTGCGGACCGTGACACCTGGCGCTCCACCATTCACAAGGCAGCCGTCTCCTTTGAGGACTCTCGCAGAGCTAACCTTAAGGACAAGCGGCTCAGAAGAAAAAACAGAGTTGTCGTAACTCAGAACCCTGACCAGACCTTCCCCTGCAGCCACTGCGGTCGAACCTGCCTGTCCCGGATTGGCCTCCGCAGCCACGAAAATGCTTGCAGACGACATGGGCAACCCCTATAGAATCTTCGTTCGCGAAGTCAAGCCAAGAGTGCGTAAAGCGTAAAAATGGTGGTATAAAAAACAAATCCCAGATCACATAACAAAGGTCGCCTGAAAGGTCGTGAACACATACTGCGTAAGGGATCTGCACGCGTAAAAATTAAGTCTGCAGAGAGTGCCATTACGTAAATCATTCAAGGCAGCGGGTGTGCCGTTCGTCAACTATCGGCACAGTGCAGTCCAACTAAGTGCTATTTTTAGATACTCAGTAGACAAACGAAGCCACAGACACAGGCCAGTCAGCGACAGCTTTAGAGAACACATGCAGGGAATAAAATGGATTATTTGTCGAATAAGGAATGACATTGCTATGCATTAATTTATATCTTTTTTTTAAATTAATATTTTGAATAATTAGTTACCTGTGAAGCGCGCAGTTAGGCGCTATACAAATACTCATTATTATTATTATTAGTAGTAGTAGTAGTGGCGAAACCCAAGACTTCTGCAGAGGATTTTGCAATAGCAGTTTTCAGTTGTTCCCAAAGTGTTTCAGGGGAGGAGTCTACTGGGTCCGCTGTGTCTTTGAGCCTGCGCTGTAAATCTGTCTGAAAGGCAGCTTTCACATCGTCACGCTGAAGGCTGGCAACATCAAGCTTTTTCTTGGGGGGCCCCCATTTCTTGGGTTTTGGCTTGAAGTGGAGCCTGAGTTTGCAGCGGACAAGGCGGTGGTCAGTGTGGCACTCTGCGCTGGGCATCACTCTGGTGAGGAGGACGTCACTGCGGTCCCTCTGACGCACTAGGACATAGTCGATAAGGTGCCAGTGTTTGGAGCGAGGATGCATCCAGGTGGTCTTTCGACTGTCCTTTTGCTGAAAAGTAGTATTGGTGATGACCAGTTGCTGCTCCGCACAGAACTCCAACAGTAGGCGGCCATTGTCATTGCAGTTCCCAACGCCATGCTTGCCGAGGACTCCTTTCCAGGCTTCAGAGTCCTGGCCCACTCTGGCGTTGAAGTCGCCAAGGATGATGACTTTGTCGTCTGCAGGGGTACTCTGTAGGAGGCTGCGCAGGTCAGTGTAAAACTTGTCCTTTTCAGCAGGCTCTGCCAGGAGGGTTGGGGAGTACACACTGAGAAGGGTGACGTGCTGCTGGTGTCTCAGTGGGAGGCGCATGGACATGATGCCGTCTGAGTGGCCCGTTGGTAGGTTTTCCAGCTTAGTCGCAATGGATGTCTTGACCATGAAACCCACGCCTGAAAGCCGTCTTTCTGATGCAGGCCTGCCTGACCAGTAGAGGGTGTACCCAGCACCAAGTTCTTGGAGGCTGCCTTCGTCCGGAAGGCGTACTTCGCTGAGCGCGGCGATGTCGATGTTTAACCTCCGCAATTCATGGGCAATGAGGGCGGAGCGACGTTCAGGGCGTCCGCTGTCTGCTTTGTCGAGCATGGTTCGGACGTTCCAGCATGCTACGTTGAGTCCGGTCGTGGTCGTCATGAGAGTGGATCCGTTATTCTTTCTTGTTTTTTGACCGCAGGAGAAGATGCCCGTTGACCGCGGCTAGCCAACTGGGGTTGCGAGGGGACGAGCTTTGGTTAGGCCACCTTTTCTAGGCCCCTCTCCGTGTGGAGCAAGCAGTGCTGTCCCTAGAGAAGGCTGCTTGGTCGTTCAGGGTGTGCCGAGTGATGTTGTCATCCCCAGGTCAACATCAGGCGACCAATATCCTGAACCGCCTGCATGCAGGTTTGAGACTGCGGCTTCCAGTGACATCTTTCACCTGCCGTTTCGCCCCTCGCCCGTCGCTACAGGACTTGGAATGGTCAGTGTCATGGTCCGTGGACGTTTCCTAAAGCCTGCGCGGTGGAGCTTTTTGGTGGAGTGCAGTGTGCGCAGTACTGGCCCCACCCTTTAAACCCTTGGTTCATCTGCCATGGCCTAGGAAGCTGGGACGATGGCATCGAGGTCCTCGGGTCGTAGGTTTTATATCAGACTGTCCTTGTCCTAGTCTCTGGCTCAAAAGCCTTCCCCGGAGACACGGGGGCTTTGATGTCAGGGGTTTCCTCCCTTAGCCTTTCCGCAGCCAAGCGGCCAGGCCTGCAAGGCAGCAGGCGACTCGTGGAGGGCGGGGTCGTCTATGTCCCGTGCAGATGTGAACATCTGCCCACTACCCAGTCTTGGGTTTCGCCAGAAAGAAGAACAAAGACTGGTTTGACGAAAACGATGTAGAGATCCAGGAACACCTAGCAAAAAAAAGAGCCGCCCATCAGGCCCACCTAGCCCAGCCTTCCTGCCCTGTGAAGAAGTCTGCCTTCCGCCTCGTCTGCAGCAGTCTCCAGCGCAAGCTCAGAGATCTCCAGAATGAGTGGTGGACCAGACTTGCACAGAGGACCCAGCTTTGTGCTGACAATGGTGACTACAGGGGCTTCTACGAAGCACTGAAAGCAGTGTATGGCCCCAGGCACCTGGTACAAAGTCCCCTGCGAAGCGCGAATGGCCAGGCACTCCTCACAGATAATACCTCCATCTTGAACCGCTGGTCGGAATACTTTCAGAGCCTCTTCAGCGCTGAGCGCACTGTTCAAGAAGCAGTCGTCCTACAAATCCCACACCTCCCAGTAAAGGTTGAATTGGACGAACCGCCCACCGCTGAAGAGACCCTCACAGCCATCCACCAGCTCAAGAGTGGCAAAGCAGCAGGCATTGATGGAATACCGCCAGAGGTCTGGAAACATGGAGGCACAGCACTGCACAACAAGCTCCATGACCTCTTTCTCTGCTGCTGGGAGGAAGGAACACTACCAAAAGATCTCCGTGATGCAGTCGTTATCACCCTGTACAAGAACAAAGGCGAGAAGTCTGACTGTTCCAACTATCGGGGAATTACCCTGCTGTCCATTGCTGGGAAAATCCTTGCAAGGCTGCTCCTGAATCGGCTGGTACCTGCCATCGCTGAAGACCAACTCTCAGAGGGCCAGTGTGGCTTCAGAGCAAACAGGAGCACCACCGATATGGTCTTTGTGCTGAGACAGCTACAGGAGAAGTGCCGCGAGCAGAACAAAGGGCTGTACGTAACATTTGTCGACCTAACAAAAGCGTTCGACACTGTGAGCAGGCAAGGCATGTGGCAGATCCTGGAGCGACTTGGCTGTCCCCCAAAGTTCCTCAACATGATTGTCCAGCTACACGAGGACCAGCAAGGCCAGGTCAGACTCAACAATGACCTCTCAGAACCATTCCCTATTCTCAACGGCGTAAAGCAGGGCTGCGTGCTGGCACCAACCCTCTTCACCATCTTTTTTAGCATGATGTTGAAGCAGGCCACAGTGGACCTCGATGATGACGATGCAGTGTACATCAGGTATCGTCTCGATGGCAGCCTGTTCAACCTCAGACGACTGCAGGCCCACACGAAAACCCTAGACCAACTGATTCGTGAGCTGCTTTTTGCTGATGATGCTGCCCTCGTTGCACACACAGAGAGAGCCCTGCAGCGCCTCACGTCTTGCTTCGCAGATGCTGCCCAGCTCTTTGGACTCGAGGTCAGTCTGAAAAAGACAGAGGTCCTCCATCAGCCGGCACCCAAGACAGTGTATCGCCCTCCTCACATCACCATTGGCGAGTCTGAACTAAAGTCAGTGCACCAGTTTACTTACCTTGGCTGCATTATCACGTCGGATGCCAAGCTGGACAAGGAGCTTGACAGCAGGCTGGCAAAAGCGAACAGCGCTTTCGGGCGACTTTTCAAGCGGGTGTGGCACAATCAACAGCTGAAAACAGGCACCAAGATCAGCGTGTACAGAGCTGTGGTCCTCACCACCCTGCTGTATGGTTCCGAGTCCTGGGCCCTCTACCGCAGCCAACTACGACTCCTCGAACGCTTTCACCAGCGCTGCCTGCGTACCATCCTGGGCATTCACTGGAGTGACTATGTCACCAACGTCGAGGTCCTTGAACAGGCTGAAACTGTGAGCATCGAGGCTTTGCTGCTGCGGACACAGCTCCGCTGGGCGGGGCATGTCTCCAGGATGGAGGATCATCGCCTACCAAAGATCACCCTGTTCGGCGAGCTTGCTACTGGACACCG
Organism: Semisulcospira habei; assembly: GCA_036245525.1. Taxonomy (NCBI): domain Eukaryota; kingdom Metazoa; phylum Mollusca; class Gastropoda; family Semisulcospiridae; genus Semisulcospira; species Semisulcospira habei. Next base: position 105,526,911 of record BTPG01000001.1, on the reverse strand, counting down.
TGACAGAGGGGCACCAAAGAAGAGATACAAAGACTGTCTCAAGAAGTCACTTAGTGCCTGCCAAATCGACCACCACCAGTGGTCTTCGCTTGCTGCGGACCGTGACACCTGGCGCTCCACCATTTACAAGGCAGCTGTCTCCTTTGAGGACTCTCACAGAGCTAGCCTTAAGGACAAGCGGCTCAGGAGAAAAAACAGAGATGCCGCAGCTCAGAACCCTGGCCATACCTTCCCCTGCAGCCACTGCGGTCGAACCTGCCTGTCTCGGATTGGCCTCCGCAGCCACGAACAAGCCTGCAGACGTCGTGGGCAACTCCTATAAAATCTTCGTTCGCGAAGTCAAGCCAAGAGAGTAGTAGTAGTAGTAAATTCGAGATGCGCCGCCTCCAGATACGCGGCTTATGCAGCGTATCCGGAAGCGGCACGTCTCGAATGAGTTAATGCAACTGCCGGTAAGTCTTCATGTAAAGGTACCGTACCCCATAGAAAATAAATTCGAGCTCCATGGAGCGACTTTTTTTTTGCGACGCCACTGTCGCCTGTCGCACTGCCTTCGCGCTGCTGTCGGGCACATGGAAACACATTCTTTATTTCTGTGTTTTCGATTTTTGTCGCTGTCGCCACTGCTTTCGCGTCGCTACAGAGCACACACAGTTCTAAAGATTTGTGCTAGTATGTAGGATTCGGATCTGACGGTAAAGGATGAGGGTGGGCTGAGTAGAGGACAGATTTAGACCGAACTCTGCTGGTTTGTGATTTTAGACCTAACGGCTGGAAGCCGTAAGGTCCAAAATCGCAGACCAGCGCACCGACTGATCGGTTTCCAGTTAATCCAGACGACTCTCTCTTCACACACCCTGGGGCAATCCGGCCGTCTGAGAGGTTTCCATTTAATTTTAACGACGGGTCGGGGTATTAGTGTTGTCGTTGGTCTGACAGACGTAGCGAACAGCAGATCGAAATATGTCTGCGGGTCTGACATTTGCATAGGAAACGATTCGCACACGAATCATATACATTATTGTTTGTCTTTTTCTTATTTTCTGGACGAATAATGGACTCGTATTTTTACAAGCTTTTGCTATTGCCTTTTTATGAGGGAGAATGCGGTGGGGGGGGGGGGGGGGGTTGAGGGACGCTCTGCAGTAAATTCAAATAAGCACAAAACGCAGAATGCATGGATGCAATAGAGGGATAGAAAAAACTGGTACAACACAATACAGCGAGTATAAGGCAGGCACATCAGCAAAACACAATGTCTGTCTTTGTTTCTGTGGACATTTTAGATGAGGCGCACAGCACGACAATGCATTCATCAGAGTGGACAATATACAATACAATGGGTATAATTTTTCAAGTATTCGCGCGCGTCTCTCTCTCTCTCTCTCTCTCTCTCTCTCTCTCTCTCTCTCTCTCTCTCTCTCTCTCTGTGTGTGTGTGTGTGTGTGTGTGTGTGTGTGTGTGTGTGTGTGTGTGTGTGTGTGTGTGTGTGTGTGTGTGTGTGCGTGCGTGTGTGTGTGTGTGTGTGTGTGTGTGTGTGTGTGTGTGTGTGTGTGTGTTTCGGTGGCCATTTTAACTCATTCAGCCCGACGCACGTATTTCCCAAATTTTGGAGGCGTCGTCTAATGACTATGCACCAGTTGCAGTTATCATGGTCGACCCATCTCCTGCTGTAGTGCGTCAGGGCTGTATGGGGGTAAGACAATCACACAACGCCGACAACTCCACGCTGAACACTGATCAATTTTTCGCACGCCTCTCTGTTCGTCTGATAGTGAGGGGCCCAAGGCTCATAAAACAGCTCGAATGTTCACTTCATAGTAGAGACATGCCACTTGGTATATAAGTAAACAGTACCTCTCCGAACAATATTAGCGTCAGAAACACATTGACAGCGCTCTCAGATGGGCACGGCCATCGATTAATTAGGTCAACCTGACCCATAAACTCTTTTGCTCTTGTTCTTAACCATAACTATTGTACATACAACTGGTTTGAACTAAAAGCAGCATGGAAATTCAATATGCATGCAAAGGAACCTTCATGATATATCATGCAGTCCGAATTTTGCCGGATGTGATATCTGTTGGGTCACAGTTAATTAGGTCATGACCATCTGCCCATTTTATCGCGACTACAGATTGATCATTTTAGCAGTAACTGAGAAAACTGTGATCAAGCACAACGTGAATGTGGCGCTTTGGACCGTTGAAATACGTTTCCTTTCTTATCAGTATTAACAGCATTTCAGAATTTTGCCGGATGTGATATCTGATGGGTCACAGTTAATTAGGTCATGACCATCTGCCCATTTTATCGCGACTACAGATTGATCATTTTAGCAGTAACTGAGAAAACTGTGATCAAGCACAATGTGAATGTGGCGCTTTGGACCGTTGAAATACATTTCCTTTCTTATCAGTATTAACAGCATTTCACAATATTTTCTTTAACAGTAATTAATTAGGTCAACATGACCCCTTTCAGGTTTATTGCTTGCTTGTTGTCTCTGCCTTACGGTGTGGTCTGGTTAGTTTTTTTCACACATGTACAAACGTAAACTGGACTTTAAAACCTCTGAGATAATCACAAATTGACATTAATTTCCTAATAACTCTTTCTCACATTTTGCATTGATTACGCCTTAAGTCCCATCTGCAACTGTGTCCCTTCAGCGTCCCTTCCATGTACATATGTACAACCGCAGTGTGCCAGTCAGTCACAAACATTGAAACAAGTCAGTGTGTTCTTGTTTGAGTTCAGACGCACAAGATGTTTTCCTTTTTGCACGAGCATTTTAGAAGCGTTTCGAGTGTCTGCTATGATCACCAGACAGATGCCTGTAATAATCATGAGGTCACCACTGTTTATTTCAAACATCCTGTGAACAGTCTCCCATGATGATCACAAACTTTTGTTCACCGTAGGTGTCTGGCCAAAACCACTGTATTCCCTTTGCGAGGGCATACGGAGGCTGGTCCATTGCGAGAACAGATGTTTGTCAAGGATTCAAATGTTCTGTGGCTTCTTTAATCAAGTTCATGACATGCTTGATCAGTGCTGTCAAATGAGCATTCTCTAGAAGCAGCGGCAAAAGTCTGATGATGACAGGTGGATCTCCAGCAGATGATCGTTGCGAGGCATGGTAGAATGCCCAAGATAGTGCTTCCTGGTCGTGGACCGAAGCATTTTCTAAGCATGTGTGAACATTTTGCTTATGAGGACCAGGTGACTGGGGTACAAACTGCTCTGTAGCTGGAATAGCTACAGGTATGACATTGGTGTACTTCAGTTTCTGGGAGCTGTGGGATGCCCTGGTTGTCCTGTTCTCCGTCAAAGAGTGGCACAGACTGTTCTTGGCCCTCAGTTACTGTGTGTTGAATCTTGAAATACCAGTGCCATAAAAAGAGTCGGACGCTGTTGTTGAGCTAGGATTATGGTCAATGTTGTCCACAACACCTGCTGTGAAGACGCCCTTCATCATATTTATAGGGACAACAACACCGTTCGAATCGTTTGATGACAGAGTTTGCAATCTGTGATGAGATGGACATCACACATTTGTGTGAAATTCCTAGCCCTAGAGAAGACAGTGTGTCGACCAGCTCTTTCTTTCTTGTCTATGCATGGACTTTAAGACTTAGATACAGGGGCAGTGGTGTTTCTCTCTTCTTGTTGTGACGTTGGAAGGAAGGTTTTTTCCTCGAGAATCTCCGGCAGTTGAAGGCAATAAGGTGTGATATCGTGAGAACAGCTTGTCTCTGAGAATAATCAACAGGTTCAGACTGCTGAAATGCCGCTGGTCCACCCAGAATAAAACAGACCAAAGCTGTTAAGGATGCTGGCACAGATCTCTCTTGGCACTGTTTCTCAAATCTTCCATTGAATGCAGCTTTATATCTGAATATTTCCTTTCTCACCACTTCAGCTGCTCTGGCTAACTCAAGGGCTACAGAGTCACGGGGTACAAGCCTTCTTTACGGCATCACCCACGTCTCTGTTAAACACAAGAACGACCTCTCTGCCTTGGTAAGATGAAAGATCTGGTACAGCTACCAGAAGCTTTTATCTTAAACGTTTAGAATGTACCCTGTGAGCAACTTTCAGGCCAAGGCCATACAAGCGAGAAGCATACAGACGACAAAGGTTGGGTATTGTGAAGACTGGTGCATTATCGGGATCCTCTCTGAAGCTCTCCACGTATGCCACAAGTTCGGCAAAAGCGATCGCATGCAAAGTTGAGGCATCGTACTCATCAGGTTCCTCCTGTGAAGTCGTAGGAGAACGTCTGTAGAAGGCTGTAAGACACTTCAAGTGATATTTGGATTCAGAGGGCACCATCTCGTTGTCAGCAAGTTTTCAAAGCAGATGCCGGTCATTGGGTAGATGGGCATGACTGTGGACCTTGAAATCCAATGTTAATGTCCATGCTTCATGTAATCCGGCTGAGCCTGGGGGACCATCACAAAACAAGTACACAGCCTGTATCGCGTTACCCTTCCCGAGTGTTTCTTCTCTTTCTGCATTGCCAGGTGTTGATAGTGCTGAGGATGTGCTGACTGCTTTCCTAGTTTTCACTGGACTTGCAGAAGGTTCTGTTGTCTTTCTCTTCCGCTGCAAAATTGTGCTGCTGACCTTTGTTCGGCATGATGTGTGCCAAGATGCAGAATGTTTTTGGAATGTTTCTTCAAACCCATCGCCGTAATTAAGAAGGTTCAGGCTGACTGACAGGACAGCATCCAAGTTCTTCAAATCCTTCAAGATTCTCAGCAACTTATTTGTAGCCAGCACCGTCTTTTCTTGCTGGACAGACACTGAAGTGCCTTCGCGGCGCTAGTTGTCTCTTGGCACAAGGCACACAATGACCAGTCAATAACTTCCACAGATGAAGCTGGTTGACTGCTTAAATTAGGAGCTTGGACACGTCAATATTTTCTTGGTTTCATCTTTCATAGAGTGTCGACCAAACACTGCAATAAAAACCAACTAGTCTATTTAGATACGATTATGATCAGTGTGGGTTTCCATACTTTTTCACTTATTCAGGCGTGCGTGTACTCCATACAGAAACCTGTCTAATTCGACCAATTTTAATTGAGAAAAAGTGAGCGAAAACTATCATAACATCTTTGGAAATTTCTTGTTATTGTCATTCACGTTCAAACTGAATCAGACGTACAATCAGAAAGCATTTTGCCACGGTTTCTTTGTGTTGTTTGAAGTATTCTAGCGGACAAGTTTCTTTGTATTTGTGATCAGCATTTTAGACAGTTAACATGTGCCGTAGTTATGATAACAACACCATGACACGAGATATCACTTTTGCAGGGAAAAAAAGAAATACAAAGAAAATGTACTTATAATACAGACGCTGAGTATGAGGACTATTCCGCTGGCTCGACACATGATACACGTACATCGAAACGAGTCTAGCCTAGCGTGTGCTATCATCCGGTGCTGTTTTAGATATGATGGCCTGGACTAAAATAATCATCAGATGTTCGTAAGATTAGCAGCAAACACAACTAAAAACCAATACGTGTGTATTGACATTTACATTATGGGTGTCCCATTTGCCCTATGTTGAAAAACCATTGTATTCAACGTTTCTTGCAAGAAAGACTCATACCTCGAGCCCTCACCACACGGATTTTTATATGGGAGGGATGCAGCATACCATTACACCGCCGGCGGGTTAAGAGGTGATGACAGAAACAAAACAGGAACATCGGCGCGTGGGCTGGCACTATTAACGCGTAGGTATGGAAACCCAGTGCTGCCACTCTTACAGTTATTGGCAATTTTAATCGACCACTGACCTTCTCATAAACATCTAACAACGTGTTTCTGACGCGCAGGGTGATCATCTAAATTATCTTTATTAGTGGACAAAGTGGCAAGTCTCTACCCTCCAGCGAACAATCATGTTCCTTGGGCCCCTCACTATGACGCCGGTTGTCTCGCAAGATTTTCCAACAGGAAAATGAACGCAGGGACCACGTTGTCTAACAAAAAGGGAGATAATCTTTTTTCCCCTTAACCACTTCACAGCCAGTGGTCACGAATTCCGCGTCTGGAACGTCCGCGGAACGCTGACCCTATATTGGCGTAACGAACACAGATATAAGCAGGAGAAAAGTAGGCATAAAGACCGACTGCGGGAGCTCATGAGGGTTTATGTCAATTGCAGCTGGGTAGCATTCGCCTTGCCCCGGCAGTTAAGGGGTTAGCCTCTTGATCTATCCCCCCACCCCTTCCACCGCCAGCCCCCCGAGGTCCGTCTCTGAGATCGTAAGATGTGCCGGAAATTACACTTCGAGGGGAAAAGACGAGAACATTCTAGAGACGTGAGCCCAGGCCCACTGACACAGTTCTATTCTTGTGACGGAGTCAACGAAGATTTGTTGGTTGTTTTTTTGTTCAATACAAGGGGCGAATTTCACCTCTGCTGCTGGTTACAAAAAGACGAACATATTACAGCGATTCGATTCGGATGAAACCCGCAGCTGTTGCCGGCATGAGCATCACATTACAATCCACGTGGTCCTGACAGACCCAATAGTGAGGTTTCCTTTGCGACGAACCACTCAGTCGTAAAAACGAACGTGACGCTGGCCTGGCAACACTCCAAACATCTCCAAGAGGCACAGATCCTCATGCGCGCGAGGGGCGCATGAAGATCTATGCCCCTTGGAGATGTTTGGAGTATTGTCTATGCTTATGGAACAAACATGGTTATTTCCCACCACCACCCCTACCCCCCGTGATTTTGCTGTGTGTACTGACAAATAAGAGAAATGTGACATCGTTCGTGTCATCGGGAACACTTCAGTGAAGTGAGGAGCCCAAAAATGTGACATCATTGGAGCCATCGGTGAGGCCCGTCAGACTGTAAAACCCGGGATAGGCCTCGTGGCCAAATTTAACTAGCTCCAAGTGATCACATGACCTAAAAAGTCCGTGCCAAAATACGTGACAAACAGGACAAACTTAAAGTACCGTTACGCATAAATCTGAAGGCCCATTCCAGCACAATTTGTGTTTGTTATGCCCTGTCGACACACCTAATGCACTTTAATAGCACTTTGGGACGACACGAAGAAAAAGCACACGCGTAATCGCACTTACTTATTCTGAGCAGCCGTTAGCGTGTCAATCTATTTTTAGCTGTTTCTCGTACTGAAAGCGTTGTATTTATAGAACGGAGCAGTGTCATTGTCAGGTTACTTGATATAAGGACGACGTGTGCTGAACTGGATTGTCCTGTGCCTAAATGAACCATAGACCTGAGTGTAGCGTTTCATAGCCATCTGTTACCAAAGTGTATCTTTGAACAGTTACGGCGGTAGTGGGCCTTTAAACCGGACCAAGTTTTGGGTGATCACACGACTGAGTTATCTCGGGATAAGTATCGAATTGTGCCGATCACACGACCCACAAACATAACCAGATTTAAATTGTTGCGGCCAGCTAACCCACCAAGGGAGCTGGGTTGGCGACTAGTCCCGATACAGCAGTCGGGGAGCTGACACGGGACCGCATACCCGTGGATAGGAAAAACGATCTCCACGCGTTTTGCCTTTTAATATATAGGACAGTTTTGGCGTTGTTAGGTTCGTGACGTTTACTCTGCTCGGGTATATCGTTAGACGTTACTAAGCAAATCATGGGAAGTAGAGTGCAAACATGAAACCCAGTTGTATACTCGGCCCCAAAAATAACAGTGCATGACTCAAACAGCAACACAACAATCAGACGCAGAAATATTAGCACATTATCTTACATTCTAATTTGCGAATTTAACTACTATCGGGAAAAATGTACATGTGTACGTGCGTGTGCGTGAGAGAATGTTATTGGAATTTACTGCCGACTGAGGAGGCTAGAGCCGGCTTGTACAAGGTCATTTCATGTCGCCACACACCCACACACACGCCGCGCGCGCGCCTGTGTGTGTGCGCGCGTGCGTGTGTGCATGTGTGTGTTTTTTGGGGGACCGTGTATAGATCGGCATGCGCAGAAAACACGCGAGACATGACGTGTACATGACAGGAGTTTTGACTGGGTTTCCTCTTGTGCCCAAAAGGCAACTAATTCTTTAACTTCGTAATCAGTCCAGTATGCACTCCGCTTTATGTTGGACGTCAAAGGAGAGAGAGAGAGAGAGAGAGAGAGAGAGAGAGAGAGAGAGAGAGAGAGAGAGAGAGAGAGAGAGAGAGAGAGAGAGAGAGAGAAATGAAATGAAATGAAATGAAACTTTATTTCTCAACGGATGAAGTAATTAGCACGTGTGCCATTTTTCATACTTGCCGTTGCTACTCTACAAACACAGGATAATAATTGTAATACTAATAGTACCAAATTACACAAAGAAAAATTAGGAGAAACATGAAGAGACATTAAACAAAATTCATTCATTCATTCGGTCATACAAAAACAAACGAAAAACAGAAAGTACACGCAACGCGCGCACACTGACACATGCACTCGCTCGCGCGCACACACAGCCACGCGCTAATGATAACTTGACCTATATACGAAGCAAATCAGAGAGAGAGAGAGAGAGAGAGAGAGAGAGAGAGAGAGAGAGAGAGAGAGAGAGAGAGAGAGAGAGAGAGAGAGAGAGAGAGAGAGAGAGAGAGAGAGAATGAATGAATGATACTTTATTTATTTCTCAAGGATGGAAATAATAGGCGCACAGGCCTCTTTGATAGAGAGAGAGAGAGAGAGAGAGAGAGAGAGAGAGAGAGAGAGAGAGAGAGAGAGAGAGAGAGAGAGAGAGAGAGAGAGAGAGAGAAATGAAATGAAATGAAATGAAACTTTATTTCTCAACGGATGAAGTAATTAGCACGTGTGCCATTTTTCATACTTGCCGTTGCTACTCTACAAACACAGGATAATAATTGTAATACTAATAGTACCAAATTACACAAAGAAAAATTAGGAGAAACATGAAGAGACATTAAACAAAATTCATTCATTCATTCGGTCATACAAAACAAACGAAAAACAGAAAGTACACGCAACGCGCGCACACTGACACATACACTCGCTCGCGCGCACACACAGCCACGCGCTAATGATAACTTGACCTATATACGAAGCAAATCATTTGGATCATAGTGAAAATTCACTTCAGACAGCAAAAATTATTTGGATTATAATAGAAACTTGAATTATGTAATTAGGCGATTATTATTAGTATGGACAAACCATACGGCAGAATGCACTGATTATACGATGAGCACATGTTTGATACGGATACTTGTGGTAGATTATGTATCAGCAGACAAGTACTTGAGGAGGCATTCCTTGAAAGAGGAGAGGGAGCTAGCGTGTGTTATACATGTAGGCAGTGTGTTCCAGAAAGATGCGCCTGAGAAAGATACACTGGTTTTAAATAGATCTATCCTTGGGCGAGGTGTAATAAAGTTTCGCCTTGAAGTAGAATAACCTGAACTTGCCTTGGTAAAGAGCTTACAAAGATATTCTGGGTGAATCTCATTCCAGATTTTATACATAACCACACCCTTGTTTAAGAGGTGATGCTTGCTAAGAGGTAGCATTTTCAGTTTTTCAAGTCTTTCGTCAGTTGTTAGGGCTGAATCAGGCAGGATATGTTTAGGGTTAGGGTTAGGGTTAGGGTTAGGGTTAGGGTTAGGCAGAGAGAGAGAGAGAGAGAGAGAGAGAGAGAGAGAGAGAGAGAGAGAGAGAGAGAGAGAGAGAGAGAGAGAGAGAGTATGTCATTAATCAATAGCATTAATATGTACATGTATCCCGATTTATTGACAAACAAACAAATCATGCATCACGGCTTCACTAAGTCACGAGTCAAGATAAATGATGAAGAGTTGTAACTCCCCCCCCCCTCTCCCTCCCCCCACCTTCGGCGCTTCATTTAGCGGCAGTGCAGTACCAGCATAGAGCTTATCCCCCCGGGCCGTCTCTTTCCCTAGTGAAATGATAAAGCCATTTTGAGGGATTCGTGATTCGGAAAATAAACTGTGGTCAGAATCCGAGATGGTACCCACACACCCCTATGCCTCGATCCCCCCCCCCCACCCCCCACCCCCACTTCAATGCACTCGAGTTACTGCATATTTCTCGTGTCAAATTGAATTTGACCTTATTCTGAGCGGCACCTATTCATATTTGCATTTTAAAGACTATTCAAAACGAGGCTTTCAAATTCGTTTGTCAATTAGTTCAGCCAAACGCACCACGCCGTATGCGTGTCTTCAGTTAACCCGAAGACTAAAACAAGAAGTTAGATAGATACTGTTTATTGCCATTTGCCTTAAGAACATAAAGCATAGGAATGTGTGTTGGTGTCGTTACAATTACAAACATCACAGTCAACGGCACAACTTTCCATTTTACGTTTCATTGTTGTTGTTTTTTTCCAAACACCAAATGACACACTGCTTAGTTAGTCTGAGCCTCGCTGTCAATTTCAGTGTTATGGATACTGAATATGGTATAGTCTTCCAACCTATCCCGAGTTTGCCACCCGAATTAGCGGGTGACCTATTCTGGCCTGCGTCACTTTTTACCCCCCCCCCCTCCCCCACCCGTGTGATTATTTTAAACCGAGACAAATGCCCGCTAACCCGGTCAAACTCGCTCGTGTGACAGCGCTCGGTGACACTTCCGTACACTGACCAGCAACAGCAATGCGACATCAGTCGGGTCAACGAATACATGTAAGTGTACTAAACCAGCCAAAGAAATGCCACATCACTCGGGTCAACGGATACACGTAAGTGTACTGACCAGCAACAGAAATGCGACATCGCTGGAGTCATCGGATACACATCAGTGTACTGAGCAGCAAAAGAAATGCGACATCATTTGTCATGGAATGATGTCGCATTTATTTTTCTCGCCTGTGTACGCACAGCAGACGATGATGGTGATATAATGCGTGTGGTAGAGGCGCCAAGCTAACCTGGCACTACGCTTGAACAAACATGGTCGTTCCCTATCCAAGCACTAATCTTCAACAATCTGTGACCCATTTCAAACATGGTTGTTCCCTATCCAAACACTAATCTTCAACAATCTGTGACCCATTTCAAACATGGTTGTTCCCTATCCAAACACTAATCTTCAACAATCTGTGACCCATTTCAAACATGGTTGTTCCCTATCCAAACACTAATCTTCAACAATCTGTGACCCATTTCAAACATGGCTGTTCCCTATCCAAACACTAATCTTCAACAATCTGTGACCCATTTTGACAAACATGACGCACGCTTGTTCACACGTTTACTCATTAGAGACGTGCCGCCTCCGGATACGCGGCTTTATGCCGCGTATCCGGAGGCGGCGCGTCTCGAATGAGTTACTTTCGACTGACATGACGCACCACCGCTTGTTTACGTGTTCATTTTGAAAAGTGATATCTATGCTCCTGATGCAGCATGTCTCGAAAGAGTCAACCCATTTATCCGCTGCGGCGAAAGTGTCGCAAAGCGTTGCCGGCGGCAAGGCCATACGACACTTCCGCAGCTATTGATGCGGAGGATTGAAAGAGTTCTTGGTGTTTTAAAAGTATTATTGAAAATGTGAACAATCTATACAAACAAACTAGCTTCCTGTTTCACAACCACGGTGCCATCATTCTTAGCCCATCCAGCCCTGACGCACTACAGCAGGAGATGGGTCGACCATGATAATTCAAGGGCAGTGCCAGATTAGCTTGGCGCCGGTCGGCGCCAAGCTAATCTGGCACTGCCCTTGAATTATCATGGTCCATCCATCTCCTGCAACAGGCGCACAGTCGTTAGATGACGCCTCCCAAAGTTGGGAAATACGTGCGCCGGGCTGAATGAGTTAAACAGGAAGGTTTCCTGTTCAAGAAATCTCATTTAAAATTTCAGTACGTTTAAGTCATTCACGGGGGAAATAACAGCTTTGAAAACTTTCCGAGTTTTTCAATTGCCACTTACTGTATTGAATGGAAAAAGACTGCGCCCGTCGCCGGCTGGCCCGGGGACCTTTGCTTTTTGAATGTCAGAGTGTAATTTTCCATCAAACTTTAACAAAGCTGGCTGAAAGGTTACCCTGACAAACAACGAAAGGAAACTATACAATTCAAGGACAAACTGGGCAGAAATAACCTCACACGTGATTTCCCAAAAGTCTAGCCTTCAGCCGCGTTAATTCCCTGTGCATGCAGCTATCACTACTGTTTACAGTAACCGGTGACTGTATACGCGTATGGGGTTAAAATGAAATTAAGTACATGTATGCAGACACACCAAATTGTAGTTTCAATGTCGTTTTCAGAGTAGCGTCATAGCCATGGTGACGTCGAGATGACGTCAGGATTTTCAGCCGTCAGTCGAGACTGCCGGCCGGCGCACATACACAAGACATAATCGGAAACCTTTCCCAGGCAAAAAGGACAGGCCGCTTACCCTATATAATAGCATGTCCGTAGAAAGGTCCCGGTATAAATCAGTGTGGCACAGCTGCAGTGCGCCTGACCTGATCAGTGTTCAGGTTGTACTCCATAGGCAAACAGTTGTCCCCGTCCCCTAATTACCCCGCTCTTTATCACTTCGGTGTCGTGGACATTAAGCCCCGAACTAACCGAGTAACCACGGCTGTGAAATTTAAGGGCTAACTCCTTCGAGGCGCCTCGCATCAACAGCTGCGGAAGTGTACAGCGTTGCCCGCCACGCGAGTTAAGCGTTGTACAGAACATACCGTCATTACCTGCGTGAAGATGCTGCGGTATCTCACAAGTCTGTTCGACACGACGTGGAGGGCAATTACAGCTAATAACATTCCACCACAAGGAAGAAATATCCTCGAGACCGACGTCAGCCGCAGCCGAGTGCGGCCGACGTCCGTTTGATGAGTTTTGTGTTCACTGGAAACATGAGGAAATTGCAGAGTGTTATAAGGAAGGGTGGGGAGGGAGGGGTGAGAGTGGACAAGATGAAGGAGTGAGGAGGGGGAGGCACTGTACTTACCCCTTATGTCCTGATCAAGAGGCACGATATTTATTACATATATTTATTTATGGTTAGCTCCGACGCAAGAGGTTCAAAATTTATTTATTTATTTATTATATAATTATCTACGTGTTTATTTTCGGCCCTGTACTCATTCCTTATTCCATGAGCATTTATTAATTTGTTTTATTTCACTCATTGTACCAACGCAAGAGGTTCAACAGATCAGCACAAGACGGCAAAAAGTGTCGAACAGAAAACTGCTCGTCACAGGCAAAACACCATGGACGGTCCTCCTGTTTTAGTAAGTAAGAGTGCGTAACATGCGTGTGCCCGATGTGGAGCCGAGTAAGAACAGTCTCCTGACGGCGGCTGCCTTGGGGTTAAGATAGTGTCCCCGATCTGCGTGACAATTTTTTTTACGTTTTCTCAGTACGACTGAGGCGCATTAAAAAAAAAATTGCTCTTTTCTCCTGCGTCTTTAACTCAAGCTTTACTTTGACGTCCACGCTTTGCTTTGCTGTCGCGGGACTTGCTAAATACTCTGTGTCAAGGCCGCAGATGCATCCCACCATTCAGCCATTTTGGCGTGCAAGAGACACAGATTCTCATTAGTGTGAATTTGTATCTCTTGCTGACCAAGATCGGCGCCAATCTATCTTACAAATTGAGGGTATTGTGCGGGGGTTATCCGTGAGACTAAACTGCGGAGACTAAACGAGATGTTTTTCCAGTCAGCGGAGATCAAACGTGATTAACTCCTTAACTGCCGGGGGGGGGGGGGGGGGGCGAGGCTAATTCCACCCATCTGCAAGAGACATAAATCCTCATGAGCCCCCGCTGTCGCGGGGGCTCATGAGGATTTATGTCTCTTGTTAATCGCGTGTTCATTAACTGATGCTTATTTTTGTCCCATTGCATTTGACACGAATGTCGGTGAGTATGCCGTCGCTTCAGACGCGAAATTGCAGATAACTAGCAGTGAAGTGGTTAATACCAGTGTCCTCGTTATCAAGTCGTCGTTTTACGTCGTCTTTTCTCTTCTCTTTTTTTTTTTCTTCCCCGGTTACTGAGTGCGAATCCCGGGAAATAAAGTTGCAGCCGGCTGAAACTTCAGATTTAAATTGACGCGTACCTGTTTGGGGGTGTCCGAGACTGACACCAATCAACCAATCATACAGTATTTGAAAATCACCGCATTTTAAGATAAAATTGCGATGTCGGTTAATTTTAAAATGCCACCCCGTACCCCCCCTTTTTTTTTTTCTTTAGTTTAATTTTCTTCTCCCAAGCCCCCGACCCCCCCCCACCCCCCCCCCCCCCCCCCCCCCCCCCCCCCCCCCCGACCCCCCCCCCCCAATTTTTTTTTTAAAAATTAAATAAATTAAAATAAATAAACTAAAATAAAATTAAATTAATTTTCTTCTCCCAAGCCCCCCGACCCCCCCCCCCCCCCCCCCCCCCCCCCGACCCCCCCCCCCCCCCAAACAAAATTTTTGTTTTTAAATTAAATAAATAAATTAAAATAAATAAATTAAATAAAATAAAATTAATTTTCTTCTCCCAAGCCCCCCGACCCCCCCTCCCCGACCCCCCGACCCCCCCCCCCCCAATTTTTTTTTTTAAATTAAATAAATAAATTAAAATAAATAAATAAAATAAAATAAAATTAATTTTTAAAAAGATAATAATATAATAGATAAATAAAATAATAATAAATAAATAAGTAATATAACGTGGGCAGGTGACCGCGACGGTTTGCACAGTGTTACTGTTAGCTACACAATTCTTGATTGAACGGTAGACTGGTTTTTTTTTTCCCCCAGAGTCAGCACGTTGTTGCCTCAAGCAATTTAGAGAATGAAAGTGGGAAGACAAGGGGAAGGGGGAAGGGGGAGGAGGTAGCTGTTTCATTTTTAAGGATTCCGGCGCTAGACTTTCACCGCACTGATTGGTTCTCTGGAATCCAATTTATAGCGGCAGCGCTCACAAAGCATCATCCGTCCGGGGTTTTTCACCGGTCCAGCGGACCTGTTGCGGAAGGCTTTCTGACTGCAATCTCGCGTTCACTCATGTACTGCTTCCCCAGTGAGTCAAAGGTCCTCGGGCCCCCGCCGGCCGCCGCCCTACTGCTTCCCCGCCGGCCGCCGCCGTACTGCTTCCCCGCTGAGTCAAAGGTCCTCGGGCCCCCGCCGGCCGCCGCCGTACTGCTTCCCCGCCGGCCGCCGCCGTACTGCTTCCCCGCTGAGTCAAAGGTCCTCGGGCCCCCGCCGCCGTACTGCTTCCCCGCCGGCCGCCGCCGTACTGCTTCCCCGGTGAGTCAAAGGTCCTCGGGCCCCCGCCGTACTGCTTCCCTGGTGAGTCAAAGGTCCTCGGGCCCCCGCCGGCCGCCGCCGTACTGCTTCCCCGCCGGCCGCCGCCGTACTGCTTCCCTGGTGAGTCAAAGGTCCTCGGGCCCCCGCCGGCCCCCGCCGTACTGCTTCCCCGGTGAGTCAAAGGTCCTCGGGCCCCCGCCGTACTGCTTCCCTGGTGAGTCAAAGGTCCTCGGGCCCCCGCCGTACTGCTTCCCCGGTGAGTCAAAGGTCCTCGGGCCCCCGCCGTACTGCTTCCCTGGTGAGTCAAAGGTCCTCGGGCCCCCGCCGGCCGCCGCCGTACTGCTTCCCTGGTGAGTCAAAGGTCCTTGGGCCCCCGCCGGCCGCCGCCGTACTGCTTCCCCGGTGAGTCAAAGGTCCACGGGCCCCCGCCGGCCGCTGCCGTACTGCTTCCCCGGTGAGTCAAAGGTCCTCGGGCCCCCGCCGGCCGCCGCCGTGCTGCTTCCCCGGTGAGTCAAAGGTCCTCGGGCCCCCGCCGGCCGCCCTACTGCTTCCCCGGTGAGTCAAAGGTCCTCGGGCCCCCGCCGGCCGCCGCCGTACTGCTTCCCCGGTGAGTCAAAGGTCCTCGGGCCCCCGCCGGCCGCCGTACTGCTTCCCCGGTGAGTCAAAGGTCCTCGGGCCCCCGCCGTACTGCTTCCCCGGTGAGTCAAAGGTCCTCGGGCCCCCGCCGGCCGCCGTACTGCTTCCCCGGTGAGTCAAAGGTCCTCGGGCTCCCGCCGGCCGCCGCCGTACTGCTTCCCCGGTGAGTCAAAGGTCCAGCGGCCGTCGAGGGCCCGAGGACCTTTGACTCACCGGGTCGTTAGTTTGTACGTTATGTGTAGAGAAGTAATCATTGTGGTTTTCAGGGCCACCTTCCCCCCCCCCCCCAACCCCCGCCTCCCCCCCCCCCCCCCAATAACACCACGAGAACCAGTTGCTTACTGCGATTCCATACGAACTATGCAAGACCAACATTTCTGCTAGCGGAACTCATTCATACCTTATTTAGAGATTAGAGTTTAGTTTAGTTATTTGGGTTTCACGGCCGAGCAGGCGACTAAGGACGAGAGAAGAAAGAAGAAATACTCGTAAGCGCCTAACCTCAAACACTACATAATAATAAAATTAAAAAAAATAATAATAATAAAATATTATTATTGTTATTACTATTATTATTATTATTAATATAAAAAAATAATAGTACTTCTAAGCGCCTAACCTCAAAGTCTAGAGCTCTAGCGCTGAACAAAATAGAAACAAACAGAGAGAGAGAGAGAGAGAGAGAGAGAGAGAGAGAGAGAGAGAGAGAGAGAGAGAGAGAGAGAGAGAGAGGAGAGAGAGAGAGAGAGAGAGAGAATGCTAATGGCCACATTGCTTCTAACGTATTTATTTCATCCTTTCCGCTGATGGAAGGGTTCCCCCCCCCCCCCCCCCCCCCCCCCGGGGGACTTGCATCATTGTCTCATGGCCAGGGGCCGGTTGCATGAGTGAGCTTAGCCCAGCGCCAGCAACACTAAGCAAGACGGAGCGCCTTGCTTAGTGGTTGGTGCTGTTCAGCTAAAGTCAGCCATCTTAGCGCTAAGCACTGTCTTAGCGCGCTAAGCAAGCATATGCAACCCACTTGAGGCGCGGATCAGTTACTTCCCGGGGGGTTTCCAAGTTTCTGATGGGGACATTCAACCTGACGCGAAACGACCCAATTGCTAGATCTTGCTTCCCCAGTGGCTGAATAAAAAATGAAAGGGCAGGGGGAGATGTGTGTGTGTGTGTGTGTGTGTGTGTGTGTGTGTGTGTGTGTGTGTGTGTGTGTGTGTGTATGTGTGTATGTGTGTGTGTATGTGTGTGTGTGATGGTTTGCGTGTGTGTGTGTACATGACGGTGTGTGTGATGGTGTGCGGGTGTTTAGGTATGTTTGGGTGTGTGTGTGTGTGTGTGTGTGTGTGAGTGTGTGTGTGTGTTTGTGATGGTGTGTGTGTGATGGTGTGTGTGATGGTGTGCGGGTGTTTGGGTGTGTGTGTGTGGATGGGTGGGTGTCCTGTTCCACCTTTCATTTCACGCCGAAATATCGAAAAGTGGGAAGCGGGTGTTGGGTTGTTGGATTGGGGGGGGGGGGGGGGGGGCTCTGTATGTAATAATAATAATAATAATAATTACGGTATTTATAATGCGCTTATCTTATAATAATTATAACTCTAAGCGCACACTCACAACTCGCGCACGCATGCGCACGCTTTAGACAATGACTCACGTACCACAAACAGTGAAATACATTACGACGGTCAGCTTGGGGTGGGGAGTGCGGTGATATAGTGCTAAAACTGTTGAAAGAGGTGAGTTTTGAGGGCGGACTGGAAGGAGGAGAGAGAGTGTTTCTGACGGAGAGAGAGTGGGAGAGTGTTCCAGGTGGATGGACCGTAGACGGAGAAGGAGCGGGGACCGAAAGTGTTAAGTTTGGTGTGAGGGATGTGGAGGCGGAGAGGGTCGGAGGCAGAGCGGAGGGAGCGGGAAGGTGTGTAGGGGTGAAGTAAGTTGGAGAGATAGGCAGGAGCGCAGTTGTTCAGGGATTTGTAGCAGAGAGACAGAACTTTGTATTGGATGCGTTGGGGGATGGGGAGCCAGTGAAGGAGTTTGAGCAGGGGTGTGATGTGGTCGGATTTTTATGTAACCTAAATGCACACTTAAACCAGGTAAATTTACAGGAGTGCGCGTGGCAGGAGGGGAGGTGGTTTCCATACTCAAAAGAAAGGGACTTCCATATAACATTGCAAAGTATTTTTGGCCTGGGGAATGGGGTGGGGGGACCCCCACCCCAGATCCGCCCCTGTATGACTACAGTTTACCAGCACCAAGCATTAGCCGCATCACTGCTAAACACAGCCAAAGCCACCCAACTGCAAGAGGCATAGATCCTCATGAGCCCCCGCGCCAGCGGGGGCTCATGAGGATCTATGCCTCTTGCTCACAACAGACATACAAATGATTCACATTGCTCTCCTCTCTTCACGCGAATCGGTCATTAATGGGGTGAGTGTGGGTGTGGATGTGTGTGTGTGTGTGGGGGGGGTGGGTGTGGGGGGTGGGGGGAGGGTGGGGGGGGGGGGATCAATGCAAATCATCTGCCCGGGGATCATGAGGATTGATCTATGTCTACGTGTGGAGGGGACGGGCTGTACGTGCAAATACGTTGAATCTTCCGCTGAACGGACGTCCATCTCGCTCAGTGACTGCTGCATGCGAATATCGGCGCTGGGCAATTTTGGCGACGCGTACAAGTCGGTCAGTCCTACAAGCATCAGTTTCGTGTTTAACCCATTTAGCCCCGAGTCCCTACAGCGGGAGATTGATTGACCATGCTAATTCAAGGGTAGTGCCTGATTAGCTTGGCGCCTTCAGGCGCCAAGCTAATCTGGCACTACCCTTGAATTATCATGGTCAATCCATCTCCTGCAACTGGTACTTAGTCATTAGGCAACACCTCCAAATGAAATGGAACCTTGGGGCTAAAAGTTTTTTTGTTTTTTTTTAAAAGCAACTTTACTGACTTGACTGATCTGTCAGCGTAACATTTTAAAGACAATTTTAGTGTCCCACGACGGGGCATTTTGGGATGCCCTCCCTGGCGCATGTGCCATTGAACCGCGCAGATTGCGTTTTGGAAATCATTTTAACTCAGTGTCAATGATCCTCATCTGTCAAAGGAAGATAAATACAAAGTGCTTTCAACAAGAGGCATAGATCCTCATGAGCCCCCGCAATTGCGGGGGCTCATGAGGATCTATGCCTTTAGCAGTTGGGTTCTGTTTAATTTTTCCTCAGCAGTGAACGGGTTAACAACAGCCTTCCTGTTGTGAAGACATTCAGCGGCACCAGAACCACATCCGACAGTTCAGTAAGAGTTCATTTTGGGATGCCCTCCCTGGCGTATGTGAGCGCCGAGCCACCTACACTAGCTCATCGCGACAAAAACCGCTACCAACAAGCAAAGCGTTTTAAGCGCATTCAGAATAATGCACCGCGATCTGTCCTTCGCAGAAGAAAAAAACAACAACATACTGATTATGTCAAACCAAT
>BTPG01000001.1:105492521-105502521 GCA_036245525.1 Semisulcospira habei | reverse complement strand
TCGTCCGCAAAGAGATTACAATTAACGTTAGGGTCGGAAATATGTAAAGGAAGGTCATTTATGAAAAGTAAAAATAGGAGGGGTCCTAGAATTGATCCTTGAGGAACTCCAAATTTAACATGGCCTTGCCTAGAGTACTGACCATGGACGTATACTTTTTGCTTTCGGTCTTCCAAATAGGATCTGAGAAAAGTTATTGTAGTTTCGTCCATGTGGTATATTGTAAGCTTATGTAAGAGAATCTCATGGTCCACAAGATCAAAAGCTTTTTTAAGATCTAGGAAAACTGCTCCCGACATTAAATTTTTATTAATTGACTCTAGCCAGCAATCTACAATATGTGTGAGTGCTGACTGGCATGAATGGGTCGGGCGAAAACCGGACTGATGAATGTTTAGTAAATTACCCTTCTCAAGGAAATTAAGAAGATGCTTGTGAATGTGCCGCTCTAATGGCTTTGACAAGGCTGAGAGCAAAGAGATCGGTTGGTAATTATGAATATCTTCAAGGTTTTTAGTTTTGGGGATCGGAACTACCTTATATACACAGATTAAAAATGTATGTAAGGGATTGTATTGTGTAAGGCAACGACAATTTTAGTGATTGGTTATCAATATCATCAATCCCTCTACTTTTCTTATTCGGCATGTCAGAAATATACTTACCGATTTCTGCTATTGATATATTAGGAATTACGAATTTTTGTGTTATATTTGTTGCTTCGCTGAAAGATCTCAGAAGACTTGAGATACTATATTGCGTACTGATATTTGATGCTGATTGGGCTAGATTTTCAGCGGCTGATAGAAAATATTTGTTAAATTTGTCTGAAGTTAAATGAGATGGTATTTCTGGGGCTGTTTTCCTTTAGTAATAGCATTTAGTGCTCTCCAAATGGATGCTGTGTCACGGTTTTCTGAGATCATTTGATTGAAGAATGCTTTTTTTTTTTTTTTGCAGCCCTTACCAGATATTTTACTTGATTACGTTGTTTTTTGTAGTCATCAAAGCGTTTTTCTTTTCTAAGTTTGTCTCTGAGCGACATAGCATTTTTAATGTCCAATGTTAACCAGGGCGGCATGGTAGTATGTTTAACGCGTTTTACCCTGAGGGGCGCGTGCTTGTTAAGGACTCCGAGGAACAGACTCATCCAGCAAGACAAGGCATTGTCAGGGCAAGTGTGGCAGTATACATCATCAAAGGGTGTATTGTGCAAATCGTGCATGAATTTATCCCTATCAAATTTTTTATAAGAACGATACATTATAGTTGTGTGTTTGTTTTTCTTTGGCCTATCAAGCTTCAGAGCAATTGTACAACATACCGGGTTATGATCACTAATGGCTAAGGTCGGGACATTCGCACTAGTTATTCTGTCCTTGTTGGTAACATAAATATGATCAATGAGCGTTGATGATGTAGATGTGATTCTAGTTTGTGCTTTAATTATTTGAGTCAAACCAAATAGCTTTAATTGATTGATTGATTGTACATTGCTTAACGTCCCGACAGCAACAAGGCTTTCTCAGGACGTGCCTGCACTACTTGTGAAAAAAAAATAAACAGAACATTGAATGTATGTCGCCAGCCGGTCAAATACATTAAATAAACCTAACACATGGGGCCTAAATAAAGCTAAGACCATTTAGCAACACACATCCAATATCAAGAGCTACAGGCAGTGCAGACAGTAGGGAGAGTTTTAAAAAGGCAAATACAGGTGAATGGACAAAGGGTAGACAGAAACACATGCCCCAGAATAGAGAGAAAAACCCAAACCAAATAGCGATGTGGTCATGGTCCATGCTGCATTTGATCCCTTAGGTCTAGATAGGTCGATATTGAAATCACCTAGGAGAAATATGTCATATTTGCTCCGACTTGCCTTGTCCATCAAAGCTGTAAACTCATCAAATTAATCCCAGCCGGCTGCCGGATTTCTATAGACAAAGCCGATTAGTATAGGTGATGACTGTGGTGTTTTTAACTCGAGCCACATACACTCCACTTTGGTAAATTCGAGGTCTAGACGCCGCTTGGCGTAGCTAGATACAGACGTATGCATGTAAATCGCTAGCCCTGTGTGTTGAGGCAAATCGGCATCTTTACGAAATATTTTATAGTTAGGAATAGAGATGGAAGCATTAATTTTCTAATTTTGTTCTTAAGTCTTGATTCAGAAACACCAAAAATGTGGAAGTGTTCGGGCTGGTTCAAAAACACACAGAGATCTGGCACTTTATTGACAAGATGATAGATATTCAGGTGACCTATTTTAAGTCCACCACCACAAAATAAATCATTTTTTTGTACCACCGTCAGGCATACTATCACTATGAACGTCAAAGTATATAAAAGTACAAAAATTGTCTTATTTAAAGAGGTATATAATTATAAAATACAAAGGAAGCTTTGTGACAAGGAGGGTTTCGTACACAAATAAAACTACAGGAAGAGACAGTATTCACTTAGTGTATGAAGTGTCAATAAGAGATAATGAACAAAACCGGTTGGAAGTGAAATTGGTCGATACACACACGGGCACTCAAAAGTTCTCACAGTACATACACACACGTGTCCACGTCGGTGCCACTGTCTCACAAAAAGAACAAGTTACGTGTCACAGTTTTCACTTGTTGATAAATACAAAGTACAAGATAATTGATTATGACAAAAAGGTAATTGAAGAAAGGTAAATAAATGTTATGACTACACACTATTCTATTGCAAAGAAGATACAAAAAATTAAAAGAAAGAAATATCAACTTCGTCAAAATTGTTATTCCAAATAAGCAGTTAACCGATCGCACACTAGAAATCTGTCAATAAACCCTGGGCAAGAAATTAAACCAGACGCCTAGAACAGAGAGAGAGAGAGAGAGAGAGAGAGAGAGAGAGAGAGAGAGAGAGAGAGAGAGAGAGAGAGAGAGAGAGAGAGAGAGAGAGAGAGAGAGAGAGAGAGAGAGAGAGAGACAGACAGACAGAGAGAGACAGAGAGAGACAGAGAGAGGGCAGTCCTTTACACAGGGGCGGATCTGGGGTGGGTGGGGGGGACCCAAATTCTGTAAAATGCGATTACAAAGTTCCTTTTTGGGGTGTTTGGACCCCGCCTCATGCGCCCCTTCCTCCCTGCTATATTTTGGGGCGAGTTTCGACATCCCCCCCTCCCCCCCCCCCTCTCCGGTTGTTTGATTCTTGATTCTTCGGCCAATGGAAGTGGAAGAAGGTCTAGTGTCGCGGAGGCCTTTTGTGTCAGGTCGAAGGTCCCAAACAAAAAGTTCCCCCCACCCCTAGGTAACTGATCCGCCCCTGCAACATCCACCATCTACAAGTCAAATGCCAGAGCGAATCATGCAACTCCACGCACTGGCCGTCTCCCACGACTCGCTGTCTCTGCAGCGGCAGCGAGTCGAGGGAGACAACCAGTGTGACCTGCGACGGAGATCAGGACCGGCTGTTCCTCCGCAATGTGGGGTTGATATTAGGGGGCTAAGTGTGTGACTGTACAGAAACATTCCCCAGCACCTACATCAGTGTATGTGTGAGTGACTGACGTACGAAATGTGCAGGTGAGCCGGAAAACCCAACCGCTCGAAATCCGCCATGGCTTTGTACAAACAGAAAAACAAGTTACGAGCCTGGGGCGCCAAATGCACCACATCGTAATACAGTACCTCAAGTCTTTTGACTTTAATGCTGCATTTACAGAGGTTTATAAACGAAGACCAAAACGGACATGTGTGAGATATAATTCTGCAGTATAATTATGTAAAACACTTTCAAGCAGAGTGTTTCTTTCAGCTTAAAGGTATATATAAAGTTCCACTGACTGGAACATAAAGCAACACATAATGGCTCCGCACATAAGCAGATCATTATGATTCCGCACTGTGTATGCCTCTTGCTGACCTGAGTGAATAAAGTTCATTGAATCTGGAATCTGGAACATAAATCTTTTATCATAAACCTGACGAGGAACTGGTATCAGAGTATCTGGCGCCCCATACAGGGAACTCCAGCAGGATACCATTGTCCTGGCCAGAAAGGTCAATGGTGAAGGGACAGCTCAGTGCCGCCAACAAACTCAGTCTTTCAATCTGCAAAAGACACAGAGCCTCGTGAGCCCCATGGAGGCTGCCGGGGCTCATGAAAATATGTGCCTCAGTATGTGTTGCAAGGCTAATGCTGATTCTGAAAAAAAAATTCGCATTGCCCGTGATTCAACGCAAAACTGAAAATGCGCTCCATCCAAAACAACACGTGGTTACATATACCTTAGCGCTAGCAAGACGGTGAGCTCAAGCTAAGCCACAATCAAACAAACTTGGGTGGGGTGGTGGTGGTGGTGGTGGTGGTGGTGGTGGTGGTAGTGGTGGTGGTGGTGGTGGTGGTGGTGGTAGTGGTGGTGGTGGTGGTGGTGGTAGTGGTGGTGGTGGTGGTGGTGGTGGTAGTGGTGGTGGTGGTGGTGGTGGTGGTGGTGGTGGTAGTGGTGGTGGTGGTGGTGGTGGTGGTAGTGGTGGTGGTGGTGGTGGTGGTGGTGGTGGTGGTGGTGGTGGTGGTGGTGGTGGTGGTGGTGGTGGTGGTGTGTGTGTGTGTGTGGGGGGGGGGGAGCGGTGTGTGTGTATGGATGAGTGGGCATGGCCCTGGATCTGGATGAGTGGGCAGGATGGAAATGATCAATTTTCGCTGCCAACGCCAGTGCTTATAATACGTTTTCGATACAGCCGCATAATGATCGGAAACTATGAACGATTTTCTATCATGCATATGAAGGAGGCTAACAAGCGACACAGATCCTCATGAGCCCCCGCATCTGCGGGGGCTCATGAGGCTCTATGCCTCTTGCACTGACACGTATGGCTCTTGTTAACTGTGTACAGGCAGTGAACGGGTTATTTCACTTAGCACATTTGGGCCACCATGCGCTGTGCCTGATCGGAACAAACCTCTCTTGTATACTTGTAGCGGCGGCAGTGCGGTTTGATTCACTTATGACTTTCCAATCTGCGGATAGCGGGCCGGCCAAACATGCCCGCCAACACTGGTTCCCTCCCTCGATTCGCTACCGCTTTCAGCATATAAAAAGCAGGTAGGGCCCGACCCTAGTCTAGTAGACCATGCCGTTTTTAGGCCAGTGTGGTTGTCCAGTCTACCGTTTACCCAAATTCTCACGGTGTTGGAATTAAGACCAGTAGCGCTGATGAGGTCAACTCCGCTACATTTTCTCTGTAAATCTACCAAGCGTGTATCAACACAGTGAAAATCTACTATGCGTGAATCCAGCCAAGCATGAAAACGGCCCGATGTAACTTGCACTGCTGCTGGTCATATTTAGACGTGAATCTGCCCAGCACAAATCCACTCAGCATGAATCAACGCAGGTTCGAATCCACTCAACTGAGAGCACTTAGCGAAATAGCAGCAGTGCAAAGCCACACAGGGTGGATTCGCCTAAGTGGATTCACGCCTGGTGGATTTTCGCTAGGGCTGGTAGATGCACGCTAGGTAGATTCATGCCAAGACAGCCATGCTGACCCGTTCAGCGCTAGAAGCCTACTACTTCATATACTTTCCAGGTGTGAAACTGCCATGAACACCGAAGTCAACAACAGCCCTCGGTAGCCGATATTAGCGCAAGGTAGAATTCGGTGAAGTAGACACGATACGTACTAGCCGGAACGGTAGACAACATTCACTGTATGTACCCTCAGCAAAGGTGACCAAACGTCTGCAGCTGGACTGACCATGCCAGTTCAAGGGTAATGCCAGAACAGCTTGGCGCCTCCAGGCGCCAAGTTATTCTGGCACAACCCTTGAACTGTGGAAGGTGTGCTAGAACAACCGGGCAGATACGGCGCCATTTTTTATTTTTATTATTATTATTTATTTATTTATTTAGTTATTTATGTATTTATTTGGGGTGGGGGGGGGTGGCTGGGGGGGGGGGGTTCTTTCTGGCACTACCCTTCAAACGTCTATCGCTCTCAGTCCATCTCTTAAACTGTCATAGTCAATCTGTCACCTGAATCTGCATATCTGCTTATAATTTGAATATAATCTGCATATACTCTTCGAAAGACAATGTCCAGTTGTGGGAATTCGGATTCTGGCACTAGATGCCGCGGTGATTGGCATGCAAGTTTTGCAAAATATGAAGACTTGAACGCCCCAAATGGACTCTTCCATTAGAGTCGGCAGCGGCTCAAACGGGTCGCATTCTACAATCATTTAGCAGTGGATGCTGAGTGTGCTTTTCAAGTCATTGTGATTTCAGTGTCAGAGATCCACCAGCTGTCAAAGGAAGATGGACAGGACCCAAAGTGGGCCGTCAGCAAGAGGCATAGTTCCTCTTGACCCCCAGGAACTGCGGGGACTCATGACATTCTACAATCATTTAGCAGTGGATGCTGAGTGTGCTTTTCAAGTCATTGTGATTTCAGTGTCAGATCAATCCATCTCCTACAACTGGTACATAGTCGTTGGGCAACACCTCTAAAATTTATCAATCCATATCCTACAACTGGTACATAGTCGTTGGGCAACACCTCTAAAATGTGATAAATGGGACCTTGGGGCTAAAAAAGGGTTAATGCAATGATTTCATGTGCATCCTCCACTATGTACTGATTGCAGGAGATGCTGTTTTCTTCAGTCTTGGAGACGTAGACAAATCAACCTTGAAGGATCAAGTTGGTTGGTTGGTTGTATATTGCTTAACGTCCCGACAGCAACAAGACTTTCTCAGGACGTGTCTGCACTGCTTGTGAAAAACCCAACTAAACAGAATATTGAATGTATGTCGCCAGCCGGTCTAAAACGCTAAATAGACCTAAGACCATTTAGCGACACACATCTAATATCAAGAGCTACAGAAAGCGCAGACAGTATGGAGAATTTATAAAAGGAAAATACAGGTGAATAGACCAATGGTAGACAGAAACACACGCCCCAGAATAGAGGGGAAAACCCACCCTACTTTTGGGGGGTTAAAAAGTAGTTAACCCCACCCAAGTCCCCCAGGGCAGACCTGGTTGGGGGCTTGAGGATCAAGGGTAGTGCCCAATTAGCTTGAAGGGGCGCCAAGCTTATCAGGCACTACCCTGGACTATCACGGTCCATCCTTTGACAAGGCTTCAAGCCAAGCAGCAACTGCCATTGAACAATCTTGTTCAGGGGCCAGTTACATGAGTGAGCTTAGTCCTGCGCCAGCAAGCAAGGTGCTCCGCTGTAGAGTGATCGTGGTCCTGCGCCAGCCACTAAGCAAGGTGCTTCCCTATAGAGGAGCGCCTTGCTTAGCGGCAGGCGCAGGACTAAGCTCACTCACGCAACTGGCCCCAGGTCCATTAGTCAAGCGCCAAGACAACAGCCACAACTCTTGACAAATTCCTCGATTTTCACACTGGTTGCCTCCCTCAATTCGCTACCGCTCCGCGGGAGACAACCAGTGTGCTCTTTAAGGCTGGGCCGAGCTAATCAGCCACTACTCTTGAACAATGCTGCGCGATATCTTGAAATGGCGCCAAACTAATGAAGTCTTGATTGGTTGGCAAGTTGGGGGATTTTAGCTCACCCCATAAGACTATAAACAGAACGCCATCAAAGGCGTGTTGCAAGTTGGGGGATTTTAGCTCACCCCATAAGACTAGAAACACAATGAGAACGCCATCAAAGCCGGGCGTGTTATGACAGTGACACAGCTACTGCCTATGAAGTACGACCTGACGATAGGTCAATCCAGGCGCGCTGTGACTGTGCCACTTTGACTTACCAGGACATGCACGCTACAGAACAAGCCCGTCTGTTTCCGCGGACTGCGAGCCGAGCTACCGAGGTCACTATAGATACCAGGACATGCACGCTACAGAACAAGCCCGTCTGTTTCCGCGGACTGCGAGCCGAGCTACCGAGGTCATATTATAGATATCAGGAGCGTGGCACGATTCCCAAACCCAGCTGTTCGCTGTTGACGTTCCATCTCTTTCGCTCCGACGCTTAGCCGCTCACATCATTGAGTAATCCGGAGTGATCTATGCCGCATCATCAGAGGTTGGATTGTTCAGATCGACGTAGCAAAGTACCATTCCATTAGTAAATACTCGAAAGAAAACGCCATATTGTATTATATTATATTATATTATATTATATTATATTATATTATATTATATTATATTATATTATATTATATTATATATATTATTATATTATAGGCCTACCTATTGATCGACCCAACAATATCATCGGCGCCGTAAGTGAGACCCTTTGAGCAAACTGCTTCATTAGTATAGCCATTAGTATAGTCACACTATATCCACTCTATCCAGCTCTTTCAAGGAATCTTAGTCGACTCCATACTGTCAATCCTTTGGCTGTCGGTAGCGGTCTTTTTCGCGATGATTCAGACAGGAAGGGTCAGAGTCCGACAGGAATAATCGCGATAAAAACCACTACCGACAGACAAAGAGTTAAAACAGGGTGATCACTCCTTCGTCGACGAAAGGAGTGATCGCCCTTATTTAAACAGAGTGAGTCGCTGACCACCCTGCCCCCCCCCCCCTCCCCTACCATACACACACACACACACACACACACACACACACACACACACACACACACACTCCAACACACACACACACACAGATAAACATACACAATCACACACACACACACACACAGACAGACGGGCAGACACACAGAGACAGACACAACACACACACACACACACATACACACACAAACGCACGCACACGCACACTCAGACACACAAAAACAGACACATACACGCACGCACGCACACGCACGCACGCACGCACGAACACACACACACAGACACGCACGCACGCACACGCACACACACACACACTTCGTCTCTTCCCCAATGAAATTAACGATAAAAGCAGCAGATCTCTATAGTAATATTTGACACCCGCATGACGACGAACGGCTTGAGATGTTTATCGCGTATTGCATGAGCTCTCTCGCGCTGCAGACGTGTCCGGTTAAACAGATGGAAAACACGAGTCAGCGTGCCCAGGAACCGATAAATGATACATAATATTCCGTCCCCTGTCCGCACTATCGCCAAAGTCGCCTCCGTCTAATGGCTTGGCTCACACTGGTCTTGTCCATCGATTTACCAGCGCAGCGAAGACCGAACCGAGGGAGACAACCGGTGGGGGTTTGATTATGGCACGACCCTTAGAACAATCGATGGAATCGTGCTGTCCACGGCGGCGCGTGCGTATGAACCAGGGGTGGGGGTGGGGGGTGGGGGCTGGGGGTGTGTGAAATGAAACTTTGAAATAAAATTAAACTTTATTTTTCAAAGATAAATGATTAGGTACCTTCAATGACCTTTTACAATCATGTCCTGATGTGGTGGTGGTGGTGGGGGGGGGGGGGGGAGATACGGCCATCTTATTTTCCCCTTTACTGCCGGGAAAATGTGAGCAGCACCCGACTGCAAGAGGCAAAGAACCTCACGAGCCCCCGCAGATGCGGGGGCTCATGAGGTTCTTTGCCTCTTGCTGATCCTTTTCATTTCATATCCGTGTTCCCTGGACTCAGTGATGGGGTTATTGGGTGCTGATTGTCTCCTCCTTTCAGAGACACAATTTTGTGTCCGCTTATTGTGACGGGTTAAAAAGTGGGCTATCACTCCTTTGTCATAACGAAGCAATCAACGCCTTTGTTGTTGTTGTTGACCATACTGGCTGTCTCCCTCGCGGCCGGATTGCTCTGCTTTCGAAGGAGATAACCAGTGCGGGGAATGACCTGAGCATACAACTAGTCATCTGGACTTTGGCACGGCGGTCACGGAGTACCTTTGGGCCTTTGGCCATAGCTTCCCCGTCCTATCTTCCCTGCCTGCTCTACCTCGCATTGGAAAAAAAAATCCAGACCCAACATGTAACTGCTTAGTATGTATAACAGCATACTTGAGCCAAGCAGCCTGCACCTCCTCCAGGTCCCTCCGCCAAGCGGTTACTGGATTTGTTTTGTT
>BTPG01000001.1:105467521-105487521 GCA_036245525.1 Semisulcospira habei | reverse complement strand
TGTACACAGTGTACAAGGAACTAGGCCTTATCGGGGTGGCCGGTTTATTACAGCGTAGCCTGTTGACAAGCTGGCCGTCATAACACTCGCCCCAGGAGAGCAGCTAAGCTTATAATTATTTCCTGACCCTGAACGTTCAACCAAGCTCCGAGCATGGCTCTCACCCACCACTTTTTGTTTAATAAGGGTGTATTTGTATATAAGCTGTATAAGCAACCCTGTCCGGGCCTCAAAGAGTCCGAAATAGCTCAGGCGGTTAAACGTCGGAGCAGGAGAGCGAAGGGAATCGCCGGGTCGTGGGTTCGAAGCTGTTTATTAGTTTCAATTCCATTCAATTCAGTTCATCTCTCTCTCTCTCTCTCTCTCTCTCTCTCTCTCTCTCTCTCTCTCTCTCTCTCTCTCTCTCTCTCTCTCTCTCTCTCTCTCTCTCTCTCTCTCTCTCTCTCTTCTGTAGTTGTAGCAAGGACAAGAATGAAAAAGAGTTCTGCGCACCTATCCTTGTATCTCTGGAAAAGAAAGTTTCATTTCATTTCATTACATATCTCTCTCTCTCTCTCTCTCTCTCTCTCTCTCCTCTCTCTCTCTCTCTCTCTCTCTCTTTCCCTCATGGTTCACGTTTAACTAGTGTATCAATGGCAAGTTTAAAAAAAAGGTGAGCGTACCAAATCAATTTACCGTTGTTAAATAAACCTTCGTTAATCTTTCTCTCTGTCTCTCTCTTCTGTCAACACATTTTAAGAATGAACAAGATTTAAGACTCACATCAGTCACCATAGTGATTACACATACGATTTCTAAATGGGGAGGGCAGATATCTCCCAGTACGCAATAGGTCCACGGGCCGATGTTGGTGGCAGCGGGCCGCTGGCCCACAGCGGCCGATGTCGCCCTAGAAATGTTTTGCTCAAAGCTCAGTCGGGAGGTCGGTCAGTCAGCCCTCGCCAAAGCCAGTTAATAGGGTACCACGCCAAAAGCAATCGATAATATTCCGTAGACATGCATGTGTACGTGATTTTGACTTTACCCAACTTCGGCAGTTTGCATCAAGAAGGCCGTGCCCAATCCATACCAGAAAGGTGGCTAAGGTGCGTGTTATGTAACATGGGAAACACATAGCCAGTTGAGAAAGAAGCCAATTTCGCAAGAACACGCACAAAAACAGTGTGTTCTTGACAGAAAGAAAAAATGAAATAACATTGAAGAGAGTGCTTAACGTGCAAACAGCATTAACCACCAAAGATTTATATTTATTAAGGCCATTTCTTTTAAGATCACAGCTATAAATGTGACTCAGCATAGAAAACCCCAGCTTTCGTTAAAAAAAAAAAAAAAAAAGGGGGAAATGAAAAACAAAAAATGGAAAAAAACCCTACTGATTTGAGCTTATTCGTCGGAACCAAGTTTCTCTTTTAATTATCTACAAACCGTTGTATATTGCTTTCTCTTCCAAAGCGTGTTTTTTGTGTTGGTTATTTCTTGACAGGCTGTGCCAATGAGGGCTAGAGGTGGGGGGTTGGGGGGCGGAGGGGTGAGGGAAGGGGGCAGAAAGAATGGGCGTAAAGAGTGAGGCGTTTGTGGATGAGGGGAGTGTTTGTGCCTAGGGTATGCATTAAATAAATAAATAAATAAATAAATAAATAAATAAATAAATAAATAAATAAATAAAGAACAAACCCCAAATAAATATAACTGACGACCAAAAGAAATGCCGACTTTTTTTTAAAAACATTGTAAACACTTTAGTGTTTCCGATGTTTCCAAAAGGTCGCATTTGTTTTGCTCGTCAGTATAAATAAACTAAAGAAATAAAGAAGAAGAAAAAGAGGAAGAAAAAGAAAAACTTTCACGCAGAGATAAGATTCTTAAAATAATAATAATAATATAAGCATCAACTGTATGACATCCTAACTCCAACAGACGTTGTCTGGAAACCGGCTGTACAATGTTCATGTCAAAATCGCACTATTTCGACGCAGACAGTGGATTAAAAGCTCCGACAAATGTATCCGACATCGCATGCTTGTCCTGGCTTCTAATCCATTGTGTGTGCCAAAAGATGCGCAGTGCCGGGTTTGAACTATAGTTCCGATTCATACGGACATCGTTTGTTAACAATTAGTGCTGAATTCCCAAATCAGCTATCGCTCCGCAAAAGCTGGAAAGTTAATATACCTTACTATTTGTGAGCAGTATATGTTACTTTGGCCGAGGTTGGGACCCAACAATGTCCACATTCTAAACTTAATGTAAACCCTCATTTTGGTCATCCATGCTTCCATCAGGCAGAAATCTTTCATTAGTCAACGCCAAAGAACCTCATCTGTCCAAGAAAACATGGATAAAAAGTGGGGTCAGCAAGAGGCGTAGATCCACATGAGCCCCCGCAATTGCCGGGGCGCATGAGGATCTATGCTTCTTGCAGCTGAGTATTGTTCAAGGGTTAGTCAGAAATTGTCTATTCGAGGAAACCCGGGATTTTACTACGCTGTATTTTAGGTACACCTAGGAGGCGATGCTATTTTTAGACAGACTTTCAGAGAGCACTGTCTGCAATCCCTCGTAGGAGGTGTGTGGGGTGGGAGGTGTGTGTGTGTGTGTGGGGGGGGGGGGGTTGGGGGGTGGGGGGGTATCGACTGGCTTAACCCTTTCAAAGCCAGTGGATGCAGTTTCTAATTTTTTTTGTTTTTTTCAATTCAACTCCGGAAGAACTCCAGCCGCCGAAGGACAATGGAGACAAAGTGGTGTCAGCAAGCGACATAGATATCATCGTGAGTCCCCGCACCTGCGGGGGCGCATGAAGATTTATCGGCCTCTTGCAGTTGGATCGTGTTCAGTTTTTTCTTCTTTTTTTCTCGCGGCAGTGAAGGGCTTAAGTTCAGAAGTGACCTTTTCACTTGTATGTAGAGCCAAATTAATTTCCTGTTCAGCTGTTCAGTTTGAAAATTGCTCTGAACAACAACAACAACAACAACAACAAAAAGGCGGGGGTGGAGGGGGGGGAAGCAGTAGGGGGGGGGGGAGGGGAAGTCGTTGCTGCAGTTGAGTATAATTCTCCACTCTTGTTCTTTCTTATCTGCTCTGTCCTCTTAAAAACGACACTAGCATGCCTCCAATGCATGTTAATGCGCCGAACAAAAATAGAAACTGCATTTTACCGGACAAAAACAGTTTGTTCTGTCGTTAGTGTCATCAACCTAAAGGTCAAGGCTGAGCTTCAAGCTAGAATGTGGACGCAGGTTCTGAAGACTCTTTTGTGCCATGCCAGATTCCAAGAAAATCGATCGAGTAATTATAAAAAGCTAGTTTTACGTCGTTAACCCGTTCAGTGGCGAGTAAATCTGAACACCGTCTATCTGCAAGAGGTATAGATCCTCATGAGAATCTATGCCTCTTGCTGACACCGCTTTGAATCCATGTTCCCGGGACAGCTAGGGTTGTTTGGCGTTGACGTGACAAATATTGCACAAACACTGGATAAGCTCAGGATGGTATGAATCAAAGCACCAAACATGTCTCCTCTCAGCTAACCACAAATTTCCAGCAAATTCCAACATTCAGCCCAACTGCAAATTTTCAAACAAGGCAAAAATTATTTTTAAAAACAGGGGGCCTTGCACTGCCTCAACTTCCCAATTTAAATGTATAACGTGACCTGCAAGTTAGCATGGTGCCTCGTGCTTTTAGATTCAAGATGACAGAAGGGGATGGCTTCGAGTGTGCAGCAGATTGTCGTTGTTATATCCTAAAGTGTCATGTGTGTTGGGATATCTGGAAAAGGGAATACCAAAACAAAACGCTCGTTAACAGCAGGACTAGTGCTGAGATGGATTTTAAGGTAAGATTTTATTTTACAGCGTAGACATGTCAGATAATCTTCGAAAATTCGGGAGATGTTTTTCTTCAGATAGTCCCGCATTGAGTGACGTGAAAATTTGGCAATAGCGTGCTTTGTGTATAGTGTTGCTGGGTGTGTATTTTCGTTTTAGTTCTTGAATTTGTTGCTCTGTGCTTTGGTGAAATTGTGGCATGTTGCCTGTTGGTGGTTGAGCAGACGACAGTGTCAGTGTTGCCGGTTTGCAAGGATTGTGTCTCTGATTGGTTAAAAAAAAAACTCGGAAGCTATTATTTTTGTTCCGTGGTTTCCCGAACTTTGAAAATGTCTCGGTGGAAGGCTTTTGCTGTTTGCGCTGTGTAATTAGTGGTGAAATATTGTTTAGTTGGCTCCTCACGTCGTAAAAAATAAGGCAGATGATGTGTATTACGTCAAATAGGTCTACTTTAGTGCATTTTTTTCTGCTATTTTGTCGAACCGAGTTGCTATCAAAACTCAAAAACGCGGTCGTAACGCGTCATCGAGAGGGCTATAAAACGTCCGCCATTTTTCGCTACAGTGGTTTTTATATCACGGTCACATGGTACAGTTTGCGCTAAATTTACTGGTTGTGTGACGTAGGGAGTAAAACAAATATATATAACTTGCAGTAGCGTGGTGTCCATTTTATCTCGGCAGTAAAGGGGGTTGAGCCAGATCGGTCTATCATTGATATCAGAGGTTTTACCCGCAAAAACAAACTCGAAAAGACAAACACGAGCGCGCGCAAATGAACACTGTAAAGTGCAAATCCAATTCCATGTGTACCCAGTCACCCACAACTCCCCCTCCTTCCTCATCCTCCTCCTCCCCCCCCCCCCCCCCCCCCCCCCCCACCCAACCATCCACCCACACACACAATCCATTTTGAGAAAACTGCCGTGAGATAACCATAGTCGCCTGCTCGGCGTTAAACTTTACCCTAATAACTAACCAATCCTTGGAAAAGGGAGGTGAGCATAGTGAAAAACCAACTGATAAAATTCCTTTCACTCTAAGCTGAACTAATGTGGTCCTTTCACTGAGTTCCTGACGGCTGATAAAAATCGCATTACACGTTGGGCGCTCGGAAAATGATAAGACATTCCGACAATACAAGGAAGCCTATTTTTATCGCGTTACCCGCTAGCCATGGAATTGATCAGTACAGCTCCACATGTGGGTCAGTTAGTTCTGAGGATGAAAATATCATTTCTTTAACTCATTCTACCCCAACTCCGAAATCCCAACATTTTGCCGTTGTCCTCTGAAGACTGCATTGCAGTGCAGGACACAGATCGACCATGATAGTTCAAGGGTGATGCCAGAATAGCTTGGCGCCTATGGGCGCCAAGCTATTCTGGCATCACCCTTGAACTATCATGGTCGATCCTTATTTTGCTGTGGTGTGTCTGGGGTAGAATGAGAAAGTACCATTACGCATACAAATCTGAAGACACGTTTCTGCACCATTTGTGTTTGTTATGCCTTGTCGACACAGCTAATAATGAACTATAACAGCAGTTGAAACACGCAGCAAAAGCACACGCGTAATCAAACTTATTTATTCTGCCCAGCCGTTAACGTGTCAATCTATTTTTAGCTGTTTCTCGTACTGAGAAAGCGTTGTATTTATAGAACGGAGTAGAGTCATTGTCAAATTACTTGATATCAATTGATTGATTGATTGTTACATTGCTTAACGTCCCGACAGCAACAAGACTTTCTCAGGACGTGCCTGCACTGCTGGTGAACAAAAAAACTAAACAGAATATTGAATGTATGTCGCCAGCCAGTCCAATACGTTAAATAAACCTACGCCATGGGGCCTAAATAAAGCCAAGACCATTTGGCAACACACATCCAATATCAAGAGCTACAGGCAGCGCAGACAGTAGGGAGAGTTTAAAAAAGGAAAATACAGGTGAATGGACCAAGGGTAGACAGAAACACATGCCCCAGAATAGAAAGGAAAACCCACCCTGTGGGGCTGACCAGGGTGACCCTGGGAACTAAAAAGTAGTTAACCCCACCCAAGTCCCCCAGGGCAGACCCGGGTGGGGGTTACTTGATATCAAAACGACGTGTGCTGAACTGGATTATCCTGTGTCTAAATGAACTATAGCTAGACCTGTGTGTAGCATTTCGTAACCGTCTGTTACAGGAGTGTATCTTTGAACAGTTACGGCGGTAGTGGGCCTTTAAAACATCTTTTGAGGTCTACATTACTGTTCTGGAGACAGGTCGACCACGATAGTTCAAGGGTGGTGTCAGAATAGCTTGGCGCCTGCAGGCACCAAGCTATTCTGACACCACCCTTGAACTATCATGGTCGATCAACATCTTCATTTGTCGCAGCATGTCAGGGCGTTACGCGTTAGCTCATGAAGAATGAAGCCGCGTATCCGGATGCAGTAGGTCTAGAATGTGTTTAAAAAAAACGTCCACGGCACCGGACTGATAATGGACGGCCATAATGGGCGTGTTAAAGTACTATTCTAATAATTAATACTAATTCTGAAGACACATCTCAGCACCATTTGTGTTTATTATGCTTTGTTGACACAACTAATGAACTTTAACGGCAGTTTGGACATGCAGCAAAAGCACACTCGTAATCCGACATTTATTCTGCGCAGCCGTTAGCGTGTCAATCTATTTTTAGCTGTTTCTCGTACTGATAACGTTGTATTTCTATAACGGAGTGGAGTAATTGTCAGGTTACTTGAAATAAAGACGACGTGTGCTGAACTGGATTGTCCTGTGTCTAAATGAACCATAACTAGACCTGTATGTAGCGTTTGGTAACCATCTGTTACAATTGTGTACATTTAAACAGTTACAGCGGTAGTGGGCCTTCAAGGGGGACAGGGAAATCTACCGCCTATGGGAGTACGACCTGAACACTCAATTTAGGCTCACTGCAACTGCGCCACGTTGATATACCAAGACCTTTCAACAGAGATGATGTATAGAGCACGCCTGTATTTAGGCTCTCGACACTTGGAAACATCGATGGCCCTAGGTTAGACTTTCTAACATATGGTCACAGACGTTCCTCCACCCGTGGAACACCTATCGCCATAGACTTACAAAGTTTCAAGAAATATAGCTCATGAAAATGTGTGTCTCCTGCAGGCGGTAAAAAGTTAAATGCCACTACAGCTAGACTCGCGGCATATTCATACAGCAAACAAGCCGGCGAAAATAGACACAGACTTTTACGGGGGTTCGTGACAACATTGACAGACTTCGACAACGGTTCATGACAGCACAATCCCTTCGGCTGTCGGTAGCAGGTTTTTGTCGCGATGATTCCTGCTTGCAGGTCTGCTTGGTCTGCTTGCAGGTCTGCTTGGTCAGCTTGGTCTGCTTGATCTGCTTGCAGGTCAGCTTGGTCAGCTTGGTCTGCTTGATCTGCTTGCAGGTCAGCTTGGTCAGCTTGGTCTGCTTGCAGGTCAGCTTGGTCAGCTTGGTCTGCTTAGTCTGCTTGGTCTGCTTGCAGGTCTGCTTGGAATCATCGCGACAAAAACCGGTACCGACAGCCAAAGGGTTTTAACAGAATTTGAAGCGGCGCTCACAAGACTGAATGACTTCAACACTAGGAGCTAGCAAGGACCTAACGGTGAATGTCAGAGCAGAGAGTAAACAATCCACTAGTAAGCGCGAGGTCCCCGGGTCAATGACGACCTCCTTAGCCCAATATCCTCTTTCTTGCTGGGTCTGCGCGCGACCCGGCTCTGACCGGACTGGGGAGGCGAAAACTGATATGGGGTACAAATCGAAGCGTGTTTGAAAGTTGCCGCACGGGTCGATTGCAATCCTGATTACTTTTGGTGCTTCATGATGCCAGCTCCCTGTGTTGACTTGACCTCCCAAATCACGGAAGACCCACGCAGAAAACACACGCGGTTCCAGAGTCGCTCACGCTCGCTCGGCAGGCCACCGTGAACTGTGGTCTTTGTAGTCTGCTCGGCAGGCCACCGTGAACTGTGGACTTTGTAGTCTGCTCGGCAGGCCACCGTGAACTGTGGTCTTTGTAGTCTGCTCGGCAGGCCACCGTGAACTGTGGTCTTTGTAGTCTGCTCGGCAGGCCACCGTGAACTGTGGTCTTTGTAGTCTGCTCGGCAGGCCACCGTGAACTGTGGTCTTTGTAGTCTGCTCGGCAGGCCACCGTGAACTGTGGTCTTTGTAGTCTGCTCGGCAGGCCACCGTGAACTGTGGTCTTTGTAGTCTGCTCGGCAGGCCACCGTGAAATGTGGTCTTTGTAGTCTGCTCGGCGTTAGTCCCAAAACTGGTGAGGTTTCGTTTGCAACGAACGACTCCCAACAAACGAACGACAATGGTAGCTTCTGCCAAAGAAGTACACACTCCAAACATCTCCAAGAGGCATAGATCCTCATGAGCCCGGAGTGTTGTCTATGCTCATGATAAAAGCTGTTTATACGCCGTAACTTCGCTCTCGTTCGTTGTTGGCAGTCGTTCTGTGTAAACGTGACCTCACTTCTAACTAACAAGTACCGCCTCTCGTCCAGCCACGCGCAAGCGGCATAGATTCTCATACGCACCCGCAACTTTGAGAGTCTATGCCTCTTGCTGACTCGATATTCGCGTCAATATTGATCAACAGGTGGAGAGATCCGCGTGGATCTGAAGAGAAATGTAACCTGGGACGTTTCCTTCATCGGACAGCGAAAGGCAACGATTATGGTACCAACCCTCCGCTGCTGCTTGACTCATGAATATCTTCGCCTGCTGCAGGAAACTTGAACTGGCTGAGTGCCTTTAGATTCCATCTGCTCCAAGTGACGCTGAGGGGATCAACCCCCTCCCCATCCACATTAGCTTACAGTATAATACCCCTTCAGTGGAGGGATGTGTTTGTGTGTGTGCGCGCATGTGTGTGTGTGTGTGTAATGTATGCATGCGTGCGTGCGTGCGCGTGCGTGTGTGTGTGTGTGTGTGGGGGGGGGGGAGTGTGTGTGTGTATGTGTTAGTAATTCCTGTTTATGTCCCCTTTGCACATGTAGTGATCATGGGAAAAAAATGTGCGTGAAATTAAATGAAACTTTATTTCTCAAGGATAAATGATTAGGTGCAAAGGGACAAGGGGGGAGGTGTGTGTGTGTGTGTGTGTGTGTGTGTGTGTGTGTGTGTGTGTGTGTGTGTGTGTGTGTGTGTGTGCGAGTGAGTGAGTGTGAGTGTGTGTGTGTGTGTGTGTGTGTGTGTGTGTGTGTGTGTGTGTGTGTGTGTGTGTGTGTGTGTGTGTGTGTGTGTGTGGAGGAGGAGGAGGGGATTGGGGGGGGGGGGAGAGGAGGGCACGACAGCTGTATAATTCCTATTCCTATTCCAAGCCCCCCCCCCCCCCCTCTCTCTCTCTCTCTAGTATCTTACGTGATCATGAAGAACGAACGACAGCACGACAGATGGTCAAGTGGAGTGATCCCAGATTACAAAGACACCCACCCACCCCACCCCCACCCCTTCCATTCTCCTCCCTCCACTCGTTTTCCGCTGAGTTTAATCGCATTCGCATGTACCGCTAAAAATGACGAAATGAGGAAGCTGTACCAATGTTCGATGGCTACAGAAATGCTCACTGTGAAACGCACACAACCTCCTCATTGCCCGCGGACACAAAAACTGTTTTGAAACGAGTACAAACTCAACGCCAAATCACCCTATCCGCCCGAAGAACACATGCAAATACAGCCAGCGCTTAAAGTTAATAGCTTTATGAGGCTCAGCACTGCGGGGCACCAGAATGCCTCTGATTGCAAGAGGCAAAAAAACCTCATGAGCCCCCGCGACTGCGGGGGCTCATGAGGGTTTTTGCCTCTTGCAGTTGAGTTGCGTCCGCTTCCCCCCCCCCCCCCCCCCCCCCCACTCCCGTCTGTGAAGGGCATAGTTACAGCTCTTTGCGGTTCGGCGGTGATCCGGCATTTAGTCCCCCGGCCGTGATGAGGTTAAACTCAGTAAAAGTCTGCTGTGGACATTGGAGGACCTGAGGGCTAACGCCATTAGGCGATGAACCTCCAGTGATCGTTAGCGCAAACACGTTCATCAAATTTTTTAAAAATACGTTATGGCTTAAGCCGGCTACACCCGTTCAGCTGGTCGACATGCCAGACTCCAGACCACACGCCGGAGTTGAGACACGCCATAGACATTGTACCGAGCTCTTTGGATACGCCAGCACCCCCCCCCCCCCCCCCCCCCCCCCCTCCTTTTAACAAAATCGAACTGAAATGTAGATTTCTTGTTGAAATGAAAATTTGCCTTCGGAGCTCATAAGATCGATACTGGGAGTCGAATTATGTGTGTGTGTGTGTGTGTGTGTGTGTGTGTGTGTGTGTGTGTGTGTGTGTGTTTGTGTGTGTGGGGGTGGGTGGGTGGGTGGGTGCGTGCGTGCGTGCGTACGTACGTGCGTGCGAGTGTGTGTGTGTGAGAGAGAGAGAGAGAGAGAGAGAGAGAGAGAGAGAGACAGACAGACAGACAGACAGACAGACAGACAGACAGACAGATACAGACAGACAGACAGATACAGACAGACAAACAGAAACGAGCGCATCCTGCGCTGAAGATAAGAATTTTTTGTCCCAGTGTTTTTTTTTTTTTTTTTTTAAATAATCTTAAATCAGCATTAATCTTCACTCAGTTCCGGATTACGTCCCTACAAACAAACTCATTTAAACCTTTAACGGCGAAAGCCCGGAGCTTTATAACCCTGGTCCTTTTAATTTGGACAAAAAGAAAGAAAAAAAAAACATTATTGGGGAACAGCCGCAACTGACTAAAGTTGAAGAAAGAGGCAAAGATTCTCATGAGACCCCTGCGACTGCATCAGCACAGTACTGCGACTGCCGGGGCGCATGGCAATCTGTGTCTCCTGCTGGTGGAAAAAGCTGTCCGAGGTACTGTGAAAAAAAAAAAAAAACCGAAAGAAAGAGGCAAAGATTCTCATGAGGCCCCTGCGACTGTAACAGCACAGTACTGCGACTGCAGGGGCGCATGGCAATCTATGTCTCCTGCTGGTGGAAAGAGCTGTCCGAGGTACTGTGGAAAAAAAAAAAACAATTCAAAATGTTGACTATGTGCATTAACAGGAAGAAAGAAGAATTCATGCATACGGGTTTTGCGGATACAGTGCCACTCAACTCATTCAAGGTGCCACGCATCAATAGCTATTCCGCAGCTATTGATGCGGGGTGCCTTGAATGCGTTAAAAGCCAGATTAATCCCTCTCTAGTAGTGCTCTTTAAAAGTCAGCGGCGGCGTCTGTCCCGGCTCATGTCAAATGATTGAAATAGAAATGGAAGGATTTTTTTTTTTTTTTTTTTTTTTAAAGGGGAAAAAAAAAGAAAGAAAAAGATGTAGATTCTAAAAACACTATCTCAGATTTCTATAAATAATTTCCCAATCTTAATCAATGTCTTTCTACGAAGGATTACTTCTCTTTCATTTCTTTCGGTCCTTTGTTGGAATGAGCTGCATGTTGGAGTAGTGTCCTGTGATTTAAGCATTGTTAATGTGTTTATTCGTACACATACACATATAGGCGGATTTGTTCATTCCGGAGGAGGGGTTTTCATGTGTTTTTGAATTGTATAAAAAATAAAAATAAAAATTATTTATTCTTTCTTTTTTTCCGGGGGAAAAGGGGGGGGGGACTTGACCTTAGACAGAAAATCATCATCATCATCATCAGTCCCTTGCCCGAACTGGGCGTTGGGGGGACTGAAAGGCAGCAGCAACAGACAGTGCTCTCCACTGAGTTCTATTTTGGGCGGTGGCAAGCAAGTCTGGCATCTCGAGTTCGGTCCATTCTTTTATGTTTGCGACCCAACTCTTTCTCTGACGACCTCGCCGACGACTTCCTTCGAGAGTGCCTTGGAGGATAGTCTTGGACAAGGTGTTGTGTCGGGTCACGTGGCCAAACCAAGCAAGCTTGCGCCGTTTCACGGTTGCCAGAAGGGGTTCATGTGGGCCCACCAGGGAAGTGACGATGCTCCGTACATATTCGTTGGTCTTGTGCTCGCGGTACGAGATGCGGAGCAACTTCCTCAGGCACTTGTTCTCAAAGGCCTGGATTTTCTTTTCTGAGTCTGCAAGCAGTGTCCAAGTCTCACAGCCGTAGAGTAGAATAGACACTACGAGGGACTTGTAAAGCCTGTACTTGATGGTGAAGCTGATGGAGTTACTTCGCCATATCCTGTCCAGCCTGGCCATTGCGGATGTTGCTGTACCTATCCTGATACGGATCTCTGCTATGCAACTACCGTCTTTGGACAGGGTGGCTCCCAAGTACTTGAAGCTATTGACCTCTTCTAGCTTCTGGCCGTTCATGTGAATGTTGCTGCTGCTGTCGCTTGTGGTGTTGATCATCATTTTGCTTTTATCCGTACTGATCTCCATGCCATAAGACCCTGCGCTACTTGAAAGTTTGTCTGTCAGGTTTTGGAGCTCACTATTGCTGCCTGCCATGAGGTCAATGTCGTCTGCGAATCGAAGATTGCACAGGGATCTGCCACCAATAGAGATTGAAGTATGGTGGTCGTGGAGGGTTTCCTGCATGATCTTCTCCAGGAATATGTTGAAAAGGACAGGAGAGAGCAGGCATCCTTGACGGACACCGATCGTCGTCCTGAAGAACTCGCCTGACTGATTGTTAAGTAGAACCGCGCTGCAGGCGTTCTTGTAAAGCGCTTCTATCATTTGGATCAGTCCCTCCTCTATGTTGAACGATCTCATGACTTGCCAGAGTCCGTCGTGCCAGACGCGATCAAATGCTTTCCTGAAATCAATGAAGTTGTGGTAGAGTTCGCGCTGATGCTGCAGATGTTTCTCGATCAGGACGCGGCAGTTGAAAATCTGCTCTACAGTGCTTCTTCCAACTCTGAAGCCAGCCTGTTCTTCTGCCAGCAGTTCCTCGGCGAAAGTTTTGAGGCGGTTGAGAATGATTCTAAGGATTACTTTGCTAAGGATTACTTTGCTAGACAGAAAATGCCCCCAAGCTAAACCATCCTTTCCACCGGTAAAAAAAAAAAATCGAAAAGAGGGGGATGGGGCAGAAAGCAAAACTCCTCGGGCCCACGACGGGGGGGGGGGGGGGGGGGGGGAGGAGGGAGCGGGAGGCAGAAAGCAAAACTCCTCGGGCCCACGACGGCTGCAGTAGGCCCGATGGCGTTTTGCTACTACGGGGAGGGGGAGGAGGGAGCGGGAGGAGGAGGGAGCGGGGGGAGGAGGGAGCGGGGGGGGGGGGGGCAGAAAGCAAAACTCCTCGGGCCCACGACGGCTGCAGTAGGCCCGATGGCGTTTTGCTACTACCGGGGGGGGGGGGAGGAGGGAGCGGGGGGAGGAGCGGGGGGGGAGGAGGGAGCGGGGGGGAGGGAGCGGGGGGGAGGAGGGAGCGGGGGGAGGAGGGGGGCAGAAAGCAAAACTCCTCGGGCCCACGACGGCTGCAGTAGGCCCGATGGCGTTTTGCTACTACGGGGGGGGGGGGGGGGAGGGAGCCGGGGGGGAGGGAGCCGGGGGGAGGGAGCGGGGGGAGGAGGGAGCGGGGGGCAGAAAGCAAAACTCCTCAGGCCTACGACGGCTGCAGTAGGCCCGATGGCGTTTTGCTACTACAGGGGGGGGGGGGGGGAAGGAGGGAGCGGGGGGGAGAGGAGGGAGTGGGGGGGAGAGAGCGGGGGGAGGAGGGAGCGGGGGGGCAGAAAGCAAAACTCCTCGGGCCCACGACGGCTGCAGTAGGCCCGATGGCGTTTTGCTACTACGTGGGGGGGGGGGGGGGGGGAAGGAGGGAGCGGGGGGGAGGAGGGAGCGGGGGGGCAGAAAGCAAAACTCCTCAGGCCCACGACGGCTGCAGTAGGCCCGATGGCGTTTTGCTACTACGGGGGGGGGGGGGGGGGGGAGGAGGGAGCGGCGGGGAGGAGGGAGCGGGGGGGGGGCAGAAAGCAAAACTCCTCGGGCCCACGACGGGTGCAGTAGGCCCGATGGCGTTTTGCTACTAGGGGGGGGAGGGAGCGGGGGGGGAGGGAGCGGGGGGGAGGGAGCGGGGGTCGAGGAGGGAGCGGGGGGGGGGGGGGGGGCAGAAAGCAAAACTACTCGGGCCCACGACGGCTGCAGTAGGCCCGATGGCGTTTTGCTACTACGGGGGGGGGGGGGGGGAGCGGGGGGGAGGGAGCGGGGGGGGAGGGGGGAGCGGGGGAGGAGGGGGCGGGGAGGGGCGGTGGAGCGGGGGGATGAGGGAGCGGGGGATGAGGGAGCGGGGGGGAGGAGGGAGCGGGGGAGGAGGGAGCGGGGGGGGGGGAGTAAGCGGCAGCCGTCTCAAACCTGTCCGCTACTTGCTAAAATATCGAAAGCGGGCATGGTTGTGTATGGGGAGGTGTGTGTGTGTGGGGGGGGGGGGGCGGAGTGGGGCTCGGGGGAGGGTAGGGGGTAGGGGGGGGAGGGTATGGGGGTGGCGTGGTGGGTAAGGAGGGGGGGGGGGGGTAGGCAGCAGCCATGTGCGGATCTGTCAAATTAAAATTAAAAATAAAAAAGCGCGGGGGGGGGGGGGGGGGGGGGGGGGGGGATTTTATGTCTCTTGTTAGTGTTTTTAGTTTTGCGCCCATTTGGTGTTCCGGCTTCACGCGAATGTCGGTTGTTGTGTTAGTGTACAGTGGTTTCAGACGCGAAATCCGTCAGTACTGGCAGCGAAGGGGCATAAATTGACACTAAACCAGTCGCATTTACAGTAAACTGTGTTAGCCTGCAATGTGTCATTTAAATAATGGCGCCTTTCCGTGCCTTATTTTACGTACAGCAGCCGGCCTCTGATATAAAAATAAACAAGAGGAGAATTTCATCCCAAAGTCTACCGTATTGTTTGGAGCTCAGATGCGTTTATCTTTTAGGAAACATTCAGAGTTGTTCATATTTTTAGGCTTATTATGCTGATCCATTTCCCCTCCTCTCTAAGCCAACCTCTGATCAACACACACGTCGGCGCACACAAATAAAGACGGACACACGACGCTTCCCGCCATTAGTACGCTCTGTAGGTTCGTGTAGCGACAGGAATCCATCTCCTTCTACTCAAACACACCCTTTGATCCACACACACTGGGATACAGAAATAAAGACGGACACGCGGCGATTCCCGCCATTCGTAAGCTCTGTG
The DNA here is from genome assembly GCA_036245525.1 of Semisulcospira habei. Lineage (NCBI taxonomy): Eukaryota > Metazoa > Mollusca > Gastropoda > Semisulcospiridae > Semisulcospira > Semisulcospira habei. The sequence continues at coordinate 105,472,510 of BTPG01000001.1, read as the reverse complement.
GTCTGGAGTAGCATAGCTATTCTGCCGAAATAAAAATAATAACACGAGCCGCGAAATGACGGCGTCACTTCAAGCTTCACGTCATGGCATCATTAGACCTACGACGCCGTGTTCATAGTGACGACTCGATATTATAGGTCATCATCGCAGTACTAACATTTGACGTAGCAAAGGATCAACTTTACAACTTTCTTGCTGATTTTCATGCTTACAGGTCACAATTTGACCTAATCCTACCCCAGGGCCGGGTCAAACAGTGGCTTATGCAAACACTGTTTATGAAAAATCATGCTGGTATTAATGCGAAGATAGCTATTTTCGTAAAAGAAAAATTAAAGTTATGTTGGCTGTTTTACAAATGACTCCGAAAACTTGAAGTGGTGCAGAAAACTGTTTGATTTTCACACCTAGGGCACACAGGTCACCATTGACCTAATCGTACCCGACAGCCGAGGCAAACTGTAGGCGTATGTAAATACCGTATACAAAAAATCATGCGATTATTAATGAGAAGATTGTTGTTGTTTTTTTTTTCGTAAAAAAAAAGATTCAATTGTTTTAAGATTAACCCATATAATTCGTGAAATTAATCCCCAAAACGTGAAAACATATTTTTTTTTTCAAAAATTATTTAATTATCACTCAAAATATTATAGAGGTACAATGCTGGTTAACGAACTCATTCAATATGCCCCTTTTATCTAGCTATGACAAAAAATCTAGTAAAAATAAGAAAAAATACGCCAACGGACTCCAGTGTGGATCAACCGGTTTTTGTGAAACGGCCATTTTCTCGCCAATGAGCATCTTAATCAACAAACTTTTTAAAAAGGTCCGGGGATAATACTTTTAGGGACAGTATCCTAAAATTTCAAGCTTGTCCGTCCTCAAACGCGGGCCCTAGTCTCTGTCACACACACACACACACACACACACACACACACACACACACACACACACACACACACACACACACACACACACACACACACACACACACACGCCATTTGGCGCCAAAAAGACGTTCTCTAGCAAGGTTTTCGTAGCTAGACGTTACGTCATTTTATCTTGTTACTTCTTTGCCAGAATTTCTGCGCCGCACGCCAAAAACGTCATGTGCATGTTCCGGAATGCGTTCCAAAATCTACCGTATTTTATTTTTAAATACGGTAGACAAAAACGCTGGGGGACAAAAAATCGTTGCATGCGAAGTTTTTTTTTATGAGCGAAGTAATTTACATTGAACTAAAAAGTTGAGTCAGGCGGACCTCTGTAGAAGCTTTGTTGTATTCGACCTGCAAGTCAGTGTCACCCAACTTTATTATAAGGGAAGTTTACAGTACTTGCACAGTAACTTAATTCTTTGACAGCCGGATGTCACGGCTGCAATCCATTTTAGCGCGAGTGAAGAACCCAACGGAGAAAGAAACACGCTTATAATAACAGTGCCGGTGTTGTAACTGTCATTTCTATACGTGTTTCTTTCTCCGTGTTGTGTTGTAACTGTCATTTTTACGCGTGTTTCTTTCTGCCGAGTTGGGAGAGGTTTTCTCTTGATATTAAGACGACGTGTGTTGAGCTGGATTCTCCTGTGTCTAAATGAACCATAACTTGACCTGTGTGTAGCGTTTCGTAGCCATCTGTAACAGAAGTGTATCCCTTTGAACTGGCGGTAATGGACCTTTAACCCTTTTTGCCCCGGATCCCTACAGCAGGAGATGACTTGACTATGGTAATTCAAGGGTAGTGCCAGATTAGCTTGGCGCCTTCACCCTTGAATTATCATGGCCAAGCCGCCATCTCCTGCAACTGAAACACAGTCCGTTTAGGCAATACCTCGGCCAAAATTTGAGAAATCGGACCTTGGGGGTAAAAGGGTTAATAGGATTTCAGAATGGCTGTCTGTGAGACCGAACAACTGAGAAAGATTTCCGTGACTGAGGGACGCAGATCTCATACGAACAAAGCGTTCCTGAGCGGAGATGTTCGTCAGGCTGTTCTGGCAGTAACGTGGTTACAATACATTGAAATGATCGACCGTGTTAGTTCAAGGATAGTGCCAGAATAGCTTGTGGCGGCGATGTGGTAGCCATACAGAAGTGATAATTTTGCGCCATGCAGCTGTAAATGAGGTCCGACAAAACATCAAGACACTCACAACTGACTTTGACAACGACGTTAGGAATCTCCGAATCGCTTTGCCGGGTTGGGCAGTAATGGTTGTCTACCTCGATTCGCTAGCGATAGCGAATCGAGGGAGACAACCAGTGTGGGGCACTGTTTGACATTTCCCTAACAATCCCCTCCCCCCCCCCCCCCTTTCCCTGTACTCACTCTAGTAGTTTACACATAAGCATACTCCGCCGCACAGATGCTGTATGTTATGCTCGACACCTGTCAAGCAACAAAGACGCTGAGCATGTCTGACAAACCTCTGCGGCGGCCGGTTACCTACCCACGGCTGAGATCGTACAAAACAACACAGCAGTGCACGCACCTGACAAAACCAAACCAGGGGAAAAAAACCCACGTTTTTGGCTGAACATAGAATCCCCTTAGCATCTGCCGCAACAGACACAGATTCTCATGAGCTCCTGCAGACCCAGGGGCTCATGGAACTTCAAGTCTATGCCTCTTGGATAGTGGTCAACAAATCCATTAATAAATCATTAAAGGCGAATTCTCCTTCGATTTCAAGCACAAGTGGCGTACGGTCAAACGAAGTACAATGCATACGGTTGTTCGGTTACCCACCGCAAATATCGCCTCATCGTGTGTGCACTAATAATAGTGTGCACTATCACCGTCGGAAAACACATTTATATCCGCCGTCATAACTGACGGCCGGACTGTGATTCAACATATGCTTTTTTGCCTGTGAACAACAGCTATCAGAATAATTCGAATTCTAACTGATAACATTATCAACAGCACGACAATTTCCGATCTGACAGCTGTTGTTGTGGATATGAGACGCAGTTCAACAACAAACTTTAAAAAATCATCGCATGCAAAACAGAGACGGCTGCCTCGATCAATGATGCAACTGCAGCAAGAGTCATTGATCCTCATGAGCCCCCGCACCTGCGGGGGCTCATGTGGATCAATGCCTCTAGGCTATTGCAGGTTAGTTGTCTTTCCCACGCCACGGAGCACCCCGGTACACTATCACACAAGCCGCCCCATTCCTATATTCAAACAAAGCAATATGTCGCGATTTTATTTTTCTTTCTCAGTCCAGCATTATTTGTCCTGACCATGAGCGACTAGGGGGGTGGAGGCCGGGGGGGGGGGGGGGTGTTAGGGGAAGGAGGGTGTTTCGAGGAGAAGTAAGATGTATGGGACCTTTTGGGACAATAAATATCTTGAATCTGTTCCCGACCTTACATTTTCATCCATCCATCCATCCACCCACCCATCAGTCCATCTACCCAACCACCCACTTTTACATCCATCCATCCATCCATCCACCCACCCATCAGTCCATCCACCCACCCACCTTTACATCTATCGATCCATCCATCCGTCCGTCCATCCATCCATCCATCCATCCACCCACCCACCCATCAGTCCATCCACCCAACCACCCACCTTTACATCCATCCATCCATCCACCCACCCATCAATCCATCCACCCACCCACTCACCTTTACATCCATCCATCCGTCAGTCCGTCCGTATATCCATCCATCCATCCATCCACCCTCCCACCACGCATTCACCCATCCACCCATGAAATGAGATGAAATAAACTTAACTCTGAGCAGATTCAAAGCCCGCCGTAAATCGTATAACAGGCGATTTAATAGCGCTTCCCCGCTAAACGTCACAATCGAACACACACTGTATACAGCGGGCTTTAAACACACACATTTGCACGTAAGAAATAGCTGACGGCGCAGATACACTGTATACAGATATTTTAACCCTTTGGGTGTCGGTAGCGATTTTGGTCGAGGTGATTCCGTCACTAGGAATCACCTCGATCAAAATCGCTACCGACACCCAAAGGGTTAATATATATGCCAACTCAGGACCTACATCGATCCACAAGACACAGAAAAAGGTAACTGCCAAACGTGTTACATCGAGCTGTCGTCATTGTCACATTAGTGCTGCCGTGATATCGCAAAAAGCCAGAATGTCCATTTCTGATAAAAGCGAGATTTCCACTGTTATACAACGGAAACCTCGCTTTTCTCAATAATGGACATACCCGCTTTTAGTGCCATCTAACGGTAGCCGGAATGTATGCAAAGCATGCCTGGTCCTTCCGACTGGCTGTATATATATATATATATACCGCCACAATCAATATATTCAACAATTATTTCGAGAACTGTATAATGAGTAGCTCTTTCACAGCGATGCCGCTGTGACCGCGGCGATCGAGCGACTAAAACTGTCCCCTTATATAACTTAAGCGTCCTCAAGGTGACGGTAGGGCCTACTGTCCTCGGCCTAATTCTGATTTAGACAAATTTCTATTCTACCGTTATGTGATCAAAAGCAAGTATGCCCAGTGTGGAGAAAAGCGATATTTGCACCGCATGACAATGAAAAATCTCGCTTTTCTACAAACAAAAAAAAAAGGACATACTATCTTTTGCCATATATATTGACAAGCAAAAGAAATGCGACATTTTGGGAATTCCAAAAAATGTCCCACTTCTTTTAACCCGTTCAGCCCCAGCGCCGTACAGCGCGAGATGGATGGACCAAAATAATCCAAGGGTAGTGCCAGATTAGCGGCTTGGCGCCTTCAGGCGCCAAGCTAATCTGGCACTACCCTTGAATTATCATGGTCCATCCATCTCCTGCAACTAGCACATAATCGTTAAGTAACACCTCCAAACTTTTGGAAACGTGGCCTTGGGGTTAAATGGGTTAAGTGTTTCTGACGCTTCCAAAAATGTCGCATTCCTTTTGCTTGTCCATGTCAATGGCAAAAGACATTGTGCCTTCTTTTTTCTTGTTAATATACAATGA
>BTPG01000001.1:105447521-105465021 GCA_036245525.1 Semisulcospira habei | reverse complement strand
ATTGGTCTAAATCCTTTTCTGTAAGTACTATAATGTAGCTTGCATATATGGCAGTGTACAAACTTGAAGCTTTTAGCCTCAGTATGATATGGGTTAATACAATGCCTCTAGGCGCCAAGCTATTCTGGCACCACCATTGAACTAAGCCCATTGGTCTAAATCCTTTTCTGTAAGTACTATGATGTAGCTTGCATATATGGCAGTGTACAAACTTGAAGCTTTTAGCCTCAGTATGATATGGGTTAATACAATGCCCCTAGGCGCCAAGCTATTCTGGCACCACCCTTGAACTAAGCCCATTGGCCTAAATCCTTTTCTGTAAGTACTATAATGTAGCTTGCATATATGGCAGTGTACAAACTTGAAGCTTTTAGCCTCAGTATGATATGGGTTAATACTCTTATCTGGTATCACAGGAGGTGTGCAGCAAAAACACTGACTTCATCTTCACTTATTTATTTATATCCTGTGACTGCGATACAAAACACTGCCAGGCGAGCCCGATGTTCTTTCCATTATAACGTGTAATAGCTATAATTTATTCCAAGCGCAGTACTTCAGTTTTCACAGACAAAGTGTGGTCGCCCCGACCACACTACTGGGGTTTTGTTTGCAACGGCGGCGGAACGACTCGGCCAAGAACGAGCGAGAGAGGAGTCATGGTGGTTAACCGACATCTATCAGACAAGCATAGACAATACTCAAACATCTCCAAAAGGCACAGATCCTCATGAGCCCTTTGGGCTCATGAGGATCTATGCCTCTTGGAGATGTGTGTAGTGTTGTCTATGCTCATGGTACAAAGTGGTTATCTGCCGTGATTTCGCTCTCGTTCGTTGTTGGGAGTCGTTCGTTGCAACATGACGAAACCGGACTATTTATGTCTGCAAAAATTACTTTGCAGGCGATACTGGTTTCTTTTCTTTTTTTTTTTTATTTTTTTAAGTAACTGCAACAGACTGACGGACCTCGTCGATCGCTGAGTGAGTCCGATGATCCTGTTATACCTTTTTATAAGGTAGACTGCAACAAAAACCGACTTTGACGGACCTGCTGCGCTTCTGATCGCTGGAGTGGACCGATGTCACTGTTATTCGCTAGGTGCCACCGCTTGACCCTCGCTCGTTATTCGCCTTGGAGTGAAGTACACAGAAAATTGAAATACACTGTTTTTGTTTTGTAGGTGATATGCATGCAATCTCGCCGAGTGCTCACGGGGAAAATTGGCTTTTCAGGTCAGCCTCTGTACATCTGCCAGTATGTCCTTTTCAAAACAAAAAAACCCCAAACAAACAAAAATCTTCAGATAGCAGAAAGTAATACATCAATTATAAAACAATTTTTTATAAAAAAGGGACATGCTGAGATTTGTTAAGATTCAAGATTTCATTCATTTTCTTGATTCCCCATCGGGGTATGGAGGAAAGATGTTGATTAGAGTTTGATTCATATTCACTGAGTAGTACACGATAACTCAAACATTCTTTTTCGAAGGTTACAAAGTAAAGTAGATTATAGCACTGTCAGGGGAGAGAAATGTGCATGATCGACCAGTGATCATAGATCTACTGTGGCCAAAGCACACAAAAAAAAAGAGATAGGAAAGAGAGGCAGTCTCCCCTTTTCTTTTCATTTACTACTACAATATCGACTGCAACCCCTTCCCCCCTTTTGGTAGGTTCTCTTTTAGGGTGCATGGAAATTTGGCTCTGGGTGGTGGCATGGAATGTATGCCCTTGCAGACACCACAGTAAAATGTGGTTGTCTTTGCAGGTAGGCAGAAATTCCTGCCTCCTCCAGTATCGCCGATGGTGTGCTGAGGAGGTCGCCAAGACCGAAACAGCTGTCCACACCGGCTAAATATCTGGACCCCCCTCGGGGGGACCTAGATTTAAATTTCCATGCACTGAGTGGCTGGAACAGTGGGATATGTGATACGCCCCCCTTCGGGGGGGCTTCCATATGCATTGCTTTCAGTCGCTTTTTTAGCGCCCCCTCTCTTTCCTATCTCTTTTTTTTGTGTGTGCTTTGGCCACAGTAGATCTATGATCACTGGTCGATCATGCACATTTCTCTCCCCTGACAGTGCTATAATCTACTTTACTTTGTAACCTTCCTAAAATATTAGCACTGGCAGTCTCCCCTTTTCTTTTCATTCTTTTTCGAAGTTTGCACACAACAGTGAACATGAGAAGACAGATAAGACGGCTAAACGTGCAAACACAATGTACTGGCGACCGCGATAATTATGTCATAAAATCAATCTGCGTTCATCGCCTTTGTAACGTGGCGCTGAATTTTGTATTTAATAGTAGGCTTGTGAGGCAAACTATTCAAGTAAGCAAAAGGTCCGGTTGTGCCGACGCCAGCTTTTGTTGGCCCAGCGGATTGGCTGAGGTCGGCCAGAAACTTTTTGCTTAACTTAAAGGACCCACCGTGACCCCATGTAATAATGGGGATAACAGTTCGCAATTGGTCCTTTGTAATAATCCTAGTACGTCTTATAATAAGGGTTACTTCAGAAAAACTGAAAACCACCCAAATGCAATAGGTATTGATCGTCATGAGCCCCAGCAGTTGTGGGGGCTCATGAGTATCTATGCCCCTGGCTGACACCACTTTGAATCCAAGTTTCTGGGACATCTAGGGTTTTGGACCTTAAATTAACCTATATCATACTGAGGCTGAAAGCTTGAAATGTGTACACTGCCATATGCAAGCTACATTATAGTACTTGCAGAAAAGAATATAGACCAATGGCTTTAGTTCAAGGGTGGTGCCAGAATAGCTTGGCGCCTAGAGGCGCCAAGCTATTCTGGCACTACCCTTGAACTATTTATGTCAAACTTATATCCCACACTGGTGTATTCCGAATGATAAGGGTTAACAAAGATTGCCGTGAGAAGCACTATTTACGGGCGACAGCTGCCGCTGAACGGACTGATGAACTAATTTATACAGTGTGAATGTCGTAAAATAAAAGACTGTTCTGTTCTTCTCTTCAGTTTGTACGCACGTATAACTTACTAGAAGAGTCCTTCCACTCCACAAAAAGGGGCAGTAGGAAACCACTACGGATACGGCTGCTCAGTCAGTCGCACGCATTGCGACAAGACTTCACAGGCAAGAAAAGTCGTCGTTCAGTTTAGGCGCGTCAGCATTTACAGACAACGCTGGACTGAGCGGCAACGTGACTGAATTTAGTTTTGTAAATCACGCCAGGCGGCCCACCATGGAGCAGATCGCTTTAACTCATTGTGTCCCATGGTCGAAATCCCCACATGAAGTTTTGGACTGAATTGATGTACTCTGAGAACTGCATTACTACAATTCTGGAGACAGGTCGACCACGGATAATGATTGCCAAGGGTGGTGCCAGAATGGCCCGCTTGACGCCGACAGGCGCCAAGCCATTCTGGCACCACCCTTGAATTATCATGGTCGATCCATATTTTTCTGTGGTGTCGCCGGTGTTGGGACTAAAGGTACTAAACGCTGAAACCGCTTTGCAGTCATAGACCTGTCCACGGTGTCCATCTCATAGCGGATATGCTGATATAGGTGGTGTGTGTAACGTTTGTAGACGGGGAAGTGGCGCAGTGGTTAAGGCGTCTGCCTCCAATGCCAAAGGTGCGAGGTTCGATACCGGGTTCCGGCGTTGGATTTTTCTCCTCTGGTAAGTGTCACCGTCTGGGCAGTGGGCAGATGTTCACATCTGCACGGGACATAGACGACCCCGGCCCCCACGAGTCCCCTGCTGCCTTGCAGGCCTGGCCGCTTGGCTGCGGAAAGGCTAAGGGAGGAAACCCCTGACATCAAAGCCCCCGTGTCTCTGGGGAAGGCTTTTGAGCCAGTGACTAAGACAAGGACAGTCTGGTATAAAACCTACGACCTGAGGACCTCGATGCCACCGTCCCAGCTTGCTAGGCCATGGCAAACGAACCAAGGGTTTAAAGGGTGGGGCCAGTACTGCGCACACTGCACTCCACCAAAAAGCTCCACCGCGCAGGCTTTAGGAAACGCCAAAGGTTGAATTGGACGAACCGCCCACCGCCGAAGAGACCCTCACAGCCATCCACCAGCTCAAGAGTGGCAAAGCAGCAGGCATTGACGGAATCCCGCCAGAGATCTGGAAACATGGAGGCCCAGCACTGCACAACAAGCTCCACGACCTCTTTCTCTGCTGCTGGGGAAAAGAAACACTACCAAAGGATCTCCGTGATGCAGTCATCATCACCCTGTACAAGAACAAATGAGAGAAGTCTGCCTGCTCTAATTATCGTGGAATTACCCTGCTGTCCATTGCCGGGAAAATTCTCGCAAGGTTGCTCTTGAATCGGCTGGTACCTGCCATCGCTGAAGACCACCTCCCAGAGGGCCAGTGTGGCTTCAGAGCCAACAGGAGTACCACCGACATGGTCTTTGTTCTGAGACAGCTTCAGGAGAAGTGCCGCGAGCAGAACAAAGGGCTGTACGTAACGTTTGTCGACCTAACAAAAGCGTTTGACACTGTGAGCAGGCAAGGTATGTGGCAGATCCTGGAGCGACTAGGTTGTCTCCCAAAGTTCCTCAACATGATCGTCCAGCTCCACGAGGACCAGCAAGGCCAGGTCAGACTAAACAGTGACCTCTCGGAACCATTCCCCATTCGCAACGGCGTGAAGCAAGGCTGCGTGCTGGCACCGACCCTCTTCACCATCTTCTTCAGCATGATGTTGAAGCAGGCCACAGTGGACCTCGACGATGACGACGCAGTGTACATCAGGTATCGTCTCGATGGTAGCCTGTTCAACCTCAGACGACTGCAGGCCCACACGAAAACCTAGACCAACTGATTCGTGAGCTGCTCTTTGCTGATGACGCTGCCCTCCGTCGTTGCACACACAGAGAGCCTTGCAGTGCATTACGTCCTGCTTCGCAGATGCCGCCCAGCTCTTTGGACTTGAGGTCAGTCTGAAAAAGACAGAGGTCCTTCATCAGCCGCCACCCAAGGAAGAGCATCGCCCTCCCCACATCACCATCGGCGAGTCCGAACTGAAGTCTGTACACCAGTTTACCTACCTTGACTGCATCATCACGTCAGACGCCAAGTTGGACAAGGAGCTGGACAACAGGCTGGCAAAAGCGAACAGTGCTTTCGGGCGACTATTCAAGCGGGTGTGGCACAATCAACAGCTGAAAAAAGGCATCAAGATCAGCGTGTACAGAGCTGTCGTCCTCACCACCCTGCTGTACGGTTCCGAGTCCTGGGCCCTCTACCGCAGCCAACTACGACTCCTCGAACGCTTCCACCAGCGCTGCCTGCGTACCATCCTCAGCATTCACTGGAGTGACTATGTCACCAACGTCGAGGTCCTTGAACAGGCAGAAACTTTGAGCATCGAGGCTTTGCTGCTGCGGACACAGCTTCGCTGGGCGGGGCACGTCTCCAGGATGGAGGATCATCGCCTACCCAAGATCACTCTGTTCGGCGAGCTCGCCACTGGACACCGAGACAGAGGGGCACCAAAGAAGAGATACAAAGACGGTCTCAAGAAGTCACTTAGTGCCTGCCAAATCGACCACCGCCAGTGGTCTTCGCTTGCTGCGGACCGTGACACCTGGCGCTCCACCATTCACAAGGCAGCCGTCTCCTTTGAGGACTCTCGCAGAGCTAACCTTAAGGACAAGCGGCTCAGAAGAAAAAACAGAGTTGTCGTAACTCAGAACCCTGACCAGACCTTCCCCTGCAGCCACTGCGGTCGAACCTGCCTGTCCCGGATTGGCCTCCGCAGCCACGAAAATGCCTGCAGACGACGTGGGCAAGCCCTATAGAATCTTCGTTCGCGAAGTCAAGCCAAGAGAGGGGGTGTAACGTTTGACGCTGGCCTAAGGTTATTACATCAGCCGACCGATCTGAGACGAGTGCCTCTGCACCGAAGCCAACGATTGCGAGCGCTCGGTCCGCCGTTGTGATAATCCAGTCGGTGTCTGATCGAACGCCTGAACGAACCCTACTGACGCCACATCGACACTGGGTCACATTGGCGTGGCAAACTTTCAGTTTGCCACGCCAAAGCGATCTAGAGTCGATTTGGCTTGGCATATATTCTTGTCATGGCAAAGTGACCCGGGTCAGTGACCGGCCATGGCAAAGTGACCCGAGTCCATTTGGCCTAACGGTCATTCTGACGTATTACACCGGGCTTTTCAGTGTGAAGTGGATTACGACACTGACTGAGCTGAGCGGATGAAATAAAGGTCAATCAGTAGTTATCAGCGATGATTGGCCGTGCCTGTGACATTGTGACGTGTTAGCTCTCTCTGGTAGGCCGGCCTCTCTCTCTCTCTCTCTCTCTCTCTCTTTAGGCTAAAAGCCAGGCTAATCTGGCACAAACCTGTGCAGTGTTGACGCGGCAATTGCACACCGGCGCGCGCGTGTGTGTGGGTAAAGGCCCCGCCACACGGGCCGGTTGTGCCCCGATTTTGAAGCCGATTCCGATCCGTTTGCGATCGGATGACGTCAATTATCCGATCCGGTCCCAATCGGCTGGGAAACGGCTGACTAGAACCTGCTCTATTTTCCCGATCCGATTCGGTCCCGATCGTAAGCTTCAACCAATCAGAGCGCGTCTCGCAAAGCATGTCGTTTCAACACGGTTTGCAAATGGCCGAACACGCCTGTTGTGATCAGTACTACCGCCGTTGCCGCTGATGTTTCGCACGCCTCTTCCCGAATATGATCCAAAACTGCTGATAATGCAAGCACATCATCATCACTGTCAAAACTAGCAGTCATTTTGCAGAACAGGTACGACTTTGATCTTCGGTTCAAACCCGGGTCGGCTAAACTTGACAAGTCGAGAAATGTCAGTGTGGCACTGCACACGGTTTTTAGTCCGGCCCGATCACCTACCGATTCGAAAACTGATCGGGAATCGGCCTCAAAACCGGGCTCGTGTAGCGGGGCCTTTACGTGCGTGCGTCTGGTGTGTTTATCATACTACGACGCGGACCCCACCACGTAACACCTTGCTACACTCCACAAAACAAAATAACGTACATAAAATCACTCTCTCAAGCCACGTGTGACGCCCAGCTGAATGAAGTTTATTTAAGAAGAAGGATGTAGGCTACACTGGAGTAACAGTTCCAACAATATTTTAATTCAGCGATGCGATCTCCACACAATGCATTCCCAAATGCACCAACACTGATACAATGTCTTCTCTTCTGCAAATATCAACACTGGCGACACAAAGTTCCTCACACAACGTACACCACCGTTACGCTGTGTCTCTCACAGTGTACACCCTATACGGGCCACGTACCTACGATAAACGGCTATGTGTCCCTACAACTGACAATGCCTGACAATGTACGAACGGGCTTCCAGCACAAACTTTTATAGTATAAAAACTTTCCATAATAATAATAATAATAATAATAATAATAATAATAATAATAATAATAATAATAATAAATAATAATAACGGTATTTATAATGCGCTTATCTTATAATAATTATAACTCTAAGCGCGCACCCACAACTCGCGCACGCATGCGCACGCTTTAGACAACGACTCACGTACCACAAAATAGTGAAATACATTACGACAGTCTGCTTGGGGTGGGGAGTGTGGTGGTATAGTGCTAGAACTGTTGAAAGAGGTGAGTTTTGAGGGCGAACTGGAAGGAGGAGAGTGTTTCTGACGGAGAGAGAGTGGGAGAGTGTTCCAGGTGGATGGACCGTATACTGAGAAGGAGCGGGGGCCGAAAGTGCTGAGTTTGGTGCGGGGGATGTGGAGGCGGAGAGGGTCGGAGGCGGAGCGCAGGGAGCGGGGAGGAGTGTAGGGGTGAAGTAAGTTTGAGAGATAGGCGGGAGCGCAGTTGTTCAGGGATTTGTAGCAGAGAGACAGAATCTTGTATTGGATGCGTTGGGGGATGGGAAGCCAGTGAAGGAGTTTGAGCAGGGGAGTGATGTGGTCGGATTTTTTCTTTCTGAGGACGAGGCGGGCAGCATTGTTCTGGACGCGCTGGAGAGTGAAAGTAGTGGAGTGAGGGAGGCCGGAAAGGAGAGAGTTGCAGTAGTCGATGCGAGATAGGATGAGAGAGACAGCAAGTTTGGTGGCAGCTTCGGTAGTGAGGTATTTTCAGATCTGACTGATGCGGCGGAGGTGGAAGTAGCATGCCTGGGCCGTGGCGGAGATGAAGCTGGTCATGGAAAGAGAGGAATCGAGGATAACGCCGAGGTTTTTGGCCGAGTCAGAGAGGGAGATGGGGATGCTGTCGAGTTGAAGGTGGAGGGAGGGAGGGAGCTGCGAAAGTTTCTGGCGAGTACCTACCAGCATGGCTTCCATTTTGTCGTCATTCAGTTTAAGCTTCTTTGCTGTCATCCAGTTTTTCACGTCTTCGTAGCAGTCAGCCGCGCGAGTCAGTAGTGACTGAGTGTTGTCGAGGTTGTCTTTGTCTAGTAGTTGTGAGTTGTCAGCGTAGAGGTTGTGGTGTATGTGGTGAGACTGGATGATGTTGGACAGGGGAGAGGTGTAGAGAGTGAAAAGGACCGGGCCCAGGACGGACCCCTGTGGAACTCCGCAGGAGAGCGTGACTGGGTTGGAGGAGACGCCGTCGATGGTGACGGACTGCTGTCTGTCGGAGAGGTAGGAGAGAAACCAGGAGTGAGCAAAGTCAGTGATGCCAAAGGAGTGGTGAAGGCGGTGGAGGAGGATAGAGTGGTCTATAGTGTCGAAGGCGGCAGAGAGGTCGAGTAGCGTAAGAAGGGAGATGTTGCCCGAGTCGGTGGAGAGAAGCAGGTCGTTTAAGATATGTAGAAGGGCTGTTTCAGTGCTGTGATGTTTGCGATAGGCAGACTGGAAGGGACTGAGGAGGTTGTTGTCGGCGGGGTGGAGGCTGAGCTGGTTGAGAACGACCTTCTCAAGAAGCTTGGACAGGAAAGAGAGATTGGAGACTGGGCGATAGTTTTTGAGTTCGTTTGGGTCGAGGTTGTGTTTTTTGAGGAGAGGACGGACGATGGCGGACTGGAAGATATCAGGGACGAAGCCGTTCTCTAGAGATGTGTTGATGATGTCGGTAATGAATGGCAGAAGTTTTGGAAGGCCGTCCCGGTAGAGAGAAGCTGGGAGAGGGTCTAAGGAATTCAAGGCATACAACGCAACCAATCAAAACGGAACGCATAAGTGAAACTCATAAATATCATTAAAAAGATCTTTTTAAAATAAACTATGATAGTCTACAGAAATACGACTGCTCATTTCAGCCCCAAATCCCAATGTAAAATGACATCTCACAAAAGTACGGTAGGCAGTTCACGACCTAGTCGGAATTTTCTAGAAGTTTCATGATATTTTACAACATACAAAGAACGGCTGCTAAATTCACGCGTACAAAAACAACTATGACTAAAAATATCAGAGCTTCCCTACAGTGCTGCAAAAATGTTGCTTACACTTTAGACGTCACATGTAAGGACACCCGACAGCGTACGATTTCGCTCGAACGTTCTAATCTATTTTCCGCAAATCTACGCAAAACAAAATCGACCGCTCTTCTCCGTGCGACTCTGCTAGAAACTTCCGGACTAATCTTAGCGTATCATAACAAAGCTAATTCCGCTATCTGCGCGCGAACGGTAAAGAATCTTACTGAAAAGGTACGTGATTCGCAACCATGATAGCTCAAATAAATATCGAACCGCTTCCTACGATTAACACATGCATGCTCTCACAGAACAACACAACCACAATCGTAACACAAGGACAAGAATGAAAACAGGTCTGCGCACCTCCTATTCTTTTATCCTTGGAAAATAAAGTTTCATTTCATTTCTCTCTCTCTCAAACACACACACACACACACACACACCACACACACACACACACACACACACACACACACACACACACACACACACGCTGAGTTTTCACTGTTAGATGTAAGGATAGGTTCAAAGCCGCGATCTCGCCTACTGACTGGACAACAACTGACCTGGAATCAGACGAGACGCCCACGTAGCCACTGAATTCCATACTTGTGTGTGTGTCTGTTTTGAAATGTTAATAAATTGTGTTGTAACTGAAAAGAAAAGGGGAGACTGGATATATCTGGACACCCCTTGGGGGACCAGATTAAATATCTGGACCCAGCTTGGGGGACCTAGATTTAAATTTCCATGCACTGAGTGGCTGGAACAGTGGGATATGTGATACGCCTCTCTTGGGGGGGGGGGGGGGGCTTCCATATGCCTTGCTTTCAGTCACTTTCTTAGCGCACCCCCTCTTTCCTATCTCTTTTTTTTTTTTTTTTTTTTTGGTTCTTTGACCACAGTAGATCTATGATCACTGGTCGATCATGCACACTTCTCTCCCCTGACAGTGCTCTTACCTACTTTACTTTGTAAACTTCCTAAAATATGAGCACTGGCAGTCTCCCCCCTTTTTTTTTTCATTTATTACTACAATATCGACTGCAACCCCTTCCCCCCTTTTGGTAGGTTCTCTTTTAGGGTGCATGGAAATTTAGCTCTAGGTGGTGGCATGGGGCAGACACCACAGTAAAATGTGGCTGTCATTACAGGCAGGCACAAGTTCCTGCCTTCCTCCAGTATTGCCGATGGTGTGCTGAAGAGGTCGCCAAGACCGAAACAGCTGTCCACACCGGCTAAATATCTGGACCCCCCTTGGGGGACCTAGATTTAAATTTCCATGCACTGAGTGGCTGGAACAGTGGGATATGTGATGTGATACGCCCCCCTTCGGGGGGGGGGAGGGGGGCTTCCATATGCATTGCTTTCAGTCACTTTCTTAGCGCACCCCCTCTTTCCTATCTCTTTTTTTTTTTTTTTTTTTTTGTGTGTGTGTGTGTTTTGTTTTGTGCTTTGACCACAGTAGATCTATGATCTGATCACTGGTCGATCATGCACACTTCTCTCCCCTGACAGTGCTCTTACCTACTTTACTTTGTAAACTGTGTTGTAACTGCTTTTCAAGTTCTGAGCGTGTTTCTTTCTCCGTTGGATTCTTCTCTGAGTAGTAGTGGTACCCCGTCAAAAGGGGAGGAGAGGGAAAGGGTGGTGGTGGTGGTGGGGGGGGGCGTATAAGGGGGTGAGACTGGGGGGTGGGGAGGGGTATGAGTCGCCCACATGAATCGTGATTTTCCTTTTTTGTGTTATTGTTCTCGTGAAAACGTCTACTGCAATCAACTGTGGGTTTTTTTGTTTTTTTTTCATACTCGTCATCCGTGAAAAAAAAAAGGTTCGACGTCAACGTAAATTCGGAAAACATGATGTTCGTGATGATCTATTTCATGTCGAAACGTGAGTAAACTGATGATCTGCTGAAACACTGCACTTACATTCTTCTCAGTGAGCTCGTAATGGTACCACCTCCTACCCTCCCCGGCAACCCCCGTGTTCTGCATTTCTTTCAAAATACAAGTCATAAACTGGGTTTTCAGACTAATGAGATCCGGCATTAATATCATTTCAATTTTGCACACACATAAATAGTAAGCTTAGGAGCACACGCACACACATACTGACGCATCCGCGCTTCCCTCTCCCCCCCCCCCCCTCCCCCCTTCGTGGCTGGCATACACACACACACACACACACACACACACACACACACACACAACCAACGCAGACAACTACAAGAGCAAGCACACATGTGGTGAAAGTAAGAGTCCTAGACTGACTAGGCGAAAGCTTATGTCAACATCTCAGTACAGAGGAAAACGAGGGCAAATGTCGGGACAACATACGTAGTACACTGTACAACACGCGGCTAGTTCAGTCGGTGAAAGTAGGACTAGCTCGCCACTCCTTTTCCCCATGCCGCTTTCTGTTTGGTGAACTCGATCTGACCCGACGTGCGGCGTCTGAGGCACAGCCGCAAACCGCACCCGATAAACTAACGGCACTACAGTGACGCAAAGTGTCCTGCTTCATCCCCGGCCTTCAACCTGCACCAAACAAGCGCAAGAGACAAAGATTCTCATGAGCCCCTGCGACTGACTGCAGTCGCAGGGCTCATGAGAATCGCTGTTTCTTGCAGTAATCCTAGTACCCGATTCCGGTCTCTCATATTCCGTGTGCACCGACGACTGATGTACAAGAAACAGTCTCATGCGCACCTGCACTAGAAGGGGCACATGAGAATCTATGTCTCTTGCAGACCAGTATGAAAACTCTTCTATTTGTCATTGGGGGCTGTAGTCCTATCAGTAAAGGACTGAGCACTTTACACTTTGCAAACATTGTCCGGGCAGTTCCTGGTTTCAGCAACCCAACCGCCTACCTTCCGGCCGTGGCATGTGGAGTCACAGGTGTAAATTTGTTACAACACGAGAAATGCATGAGATGGATGAGGAACTTAAACGCTAATTAATGAAATCATTTTTATAGGGAGTATTGTCCATGAAAATAATTATTGTGCTTACAGTAAGGACGGCGGAGTTCGATCTTAGCGGAAACGGTCAGATCTAAACATTGAATAACAACCGTAGAACTGTAATTGCGAAACGGGCTTACCGTCATAACGTGTGATTACATCCTCCTTACTGAAAACTCCATACAATCCAAACAGAATAGAACACAAACACAGTAAATCCTTCACAGGAACCACTATGGTAGAATACATTTCTACAGCGTTGGAACCATGCGCTGATCAGTTCACTTCTGTCGTCTGCTGCGAGGCTTCCTCCGCCACTATACGCACATGCGCGCAGGGGGCAAACAAGCGTCGGCCTTGACCTCACAATCTCTTGACCCTAGGTCGACAGCCAATCGCAAGAATTGCTTGAGCGTCTTTACCGTTTGATTGGATGAGGGGTTTTATCAAACAATCATCGGTGCAGTTATCGCAAGTGTAAACTCGAAATTCGTTTCGGGAGCCGCGCAGCTGGCCGTGTTTGCTCGTCCTCTTGGAGTTTATACATTACAGCGTTCGGTGTTGGCTTCGATTGTGTCAATCTGACTGACTGAGGTACCCATGTGACACGAACGCGGCAACAACACTGAAAGTAGGCAACATTTAAGACCAACACAGGTGCGGATCAGTTACCTTGGGGGGGGGGGGGTGAAGGGAGGTTCCAAATTTTTGTTTGGGGCCTTCAACGATACAAAAGGCTTCCCCCCCCCCCCCCCAGCGACGCTAAACCTTGCTTCCAGGGGCTGAAAAATGGACGAAGTGGCGTGCGGGAAGGGGACGGGGGGTGGGGGGGGGGGAGGAGGGAGGGAGAGAGGAGAGAGAGAGAGAGAGAGAGAGAGAGAGGCAGGTGCGTGTAAGACTCGCAACAATTCGCCAAAATATCAAACAACGGGGGGAGGGGTGGGGGAGGGGTGGCCTTCAAAAACATATTTTCCTCCGGTTTTTTTTGTTGTTGTTTGTTTTAGTTTTTTTTTTACTCCACCATCCCCAATCCCTAACTCAAATGTTTCATTGGGTGGGGGGTGTGGGGGGGGGGAGTGAGGCCTTTCCCCCCCCCCCCCCCAAACCAGTTTCTACGCGGCCGCTGCATCTGGCCTGCACTGCCAGGTCATTTAACAATGATTGAGGCCGGCATAAGATAAATGCTCATGACTGAACAACCGCGGCACTAAGTTGGGGGACTCGTGACAATGTGCATCTGTGTCATAGTTTTTCAGAGGACAGCATTTCTAAAGTGTTGCGACCGTTAAATAACTTAAAGTGTTATTCCCGCTTCGAAAGGCGAGGCACGGGACTGAAAAGGCACCGCCTAGACAAACTGCACTGAAGAATGGGGCCTGTCAGCGGGAACCTCAGTGCAAACAGTAACAGGTCAGTGGCCGGACTCGCAGAGGCGATTGTAGAGAAACGTGCCTGAGGACATCTTTCCGGCTCTGTCATCACTCGCGTCAACGTCTCTGGCAGANTCTGGCAGAAAGCTACTCTAGCGCATTTGAAGTCAGTGAAGCGGCCGGCGTTGCCTGAGCTTAGTACTGACTGCGCCAGCCGCGAAGCACCTTGCCGCATAGTGGCTGGCGCAGGACTAAGCTCACTTATGCAGTTGACTCCAGAGTACGGTGTACCCATCCATTTTCGTCCTGTTATAGGTCATTTGATATTTGAGCGCGCAAGGGCCGGTTTCTCGCTAATCAGTATTTTCTCAGAGAACCAGTTTTCTATGCCACTCGGCTTACCGGACAAATATTCTTCAGTCAAAGTTGACCTGATACGATCCTAACTCAAATTTCAAGAAATTTGTAGAACAGTTTTGTGTACTAGTCGCAAAAATGCGAACTGAATTTGTTCGTGAACTGACAGATGTTACGTCCTTAACCCGTGCCTCATGAATAGTCCCCCACCCGGGTCTGCCCTGGGGGACTTGGGTGGGGTTAGGTATTTTTTAGTTCCCAGGGTCACCCTGGTCAGCCCCACAGGGTGGGTTTTTCTCTCTATTCTGGGGCATGTGTTTCTGTCTACCCTTTGTCCATTCACCTGTATTTGCCTTTTTAAAACTCTCCCTACTGTCTGCACTGCCTGTAGCTCTTGATATTGGATGTGTGTTGCTAAATGGTCTTAGCTTTATTTAGGCCCCATGTGTTAGGTTTATTTAACGTGTTTGACCGGCTGGCGACTTACATTCAATGTTCTGTTTATTTATTTTTTTTCACAAGCAGTGCGGGCACGTCCTGAGAAAGCCTTGTTGCTGTCGGGACGTTAAGCAATGTACAATCCAATCCTCATGAATAGCGGTATATATTCAGCGAAGTACAACAACGATCCATTCTCACGTGAATGAGCAAGTTGACCAAGTTTTCAAACCTGAAAGGACACGGCAGCCATACATGAAAGTCGGTACATATGCTTGACTTAGATTTTAAACTGATCTGGCGGTTTCCGGCAAATTGTCAAGTACTGAGTCTCCACTTTGAACCACTATTTACGACTTGTCTGCAAAATCAGCAAATCAAGAGTTACGTGAAAATAGCACATATTATTAGGACAGGCACTTAATGATATTTGTTCTTAAAGTGGTATAACGGAGACTAATTGAAAAAAAAACAAAACACGTTGCGCACTCATATGTCAAACAGTCTACACACTATTGCCGCATGACATAAACTGAGTGCCGTAGTGCGCCCGCAGGCACAATAGTGCTAGTTCTGGCATCTGACCTCCCTTGAACTATTTTTGATTGATCTATCTGCCTAACTGTAACGTAACCTTCATCCGACAATTTACAAATCTGAAAAAAAAAGTAAGTCTCAGAATTAACCCCTTAACTCAGGCCGGGGAAAGGCGCCGACGTTGCGGCATCTGCAAGACACTGATAAGAATCCTCATGAGCCCCCGCACTCGGCGTCGCGGGGGCTCATGAGGATTTAACTCATATTTTTACCCCAACACCGAAATCCCAAAATTTTGCCGTTGTCCTCTGAAGAGTGCATTGCAGTGCAGGACACAGATTGACCATGACCGTTTTATGAGGGTGATGCCAGAATAGCTTGGCGCCAAGCTATTCTGGCATCACCCTTGAACTATCATGGTCGATCCTTATCTCCTGTGGTGCGTCTGGGGTAGAATGAGTTAAGTCTCTTGTTAGTCCTGTGTTCTTTGTGCTCCTATTTGCATTGTGTTTTTCGGCAATTGTCGCGGGTCAATGTGCAGTACGCTGGTTTCACTGACTGACCGGAGACGCGCAATCTCAGTGTGATCACTAGCACTGAGCGAGGGGTCAATCAGTAGGTCACAGTGGTGAAGGCCGGTCATGGCGGATCAGGCGGCGCAACGAACCAAGAGAGACAACATTGTGTGTGCGCAAAAATGAGCATGTCAGTTTGCGTATTTAACTCCCCTGCAAACAGTAGCCTACACGGAGGCCGCATGCGGCAAGGGATTTAACCCTTTCAGCCTCAAGGTCCCATTTCTCAAATTTTGGAGGTGTTGCCAACGACTATGTACCAATGGCAGGAGTTGCCTTGACCATGATAATTCAAGGGTAGTGCCAGATTAGCTTGACGCCTGAAGGCGCCAAGCTAATCTGGCACTACCCTTAATATGGTCAAACCATCTCCTACTGTAGGGATCCGGGGCTAAAGGTTAAAAGCAGCCTTCTCACCAGACAAAAATCTACCGGGGTTAAATGCTGCCCCACATAAAACTTGTCTCTTTTGTGAATGGTATAAATAATAAATATCGATAATGCTGAACAAAAACGACAGTCCAACATTGTTAACTCCTTTAGCCCCAGGACCCTGCAGCACGAGATGGATTGATCATGATAATTCAAGGGCAGTGCCAGATGAGCTCATCTGCCAAGCTCATCTGGCACTGCCCTTGAATTATCATGATCAATCCATCTCCTACAATTCTGGCACACGCAGTCTGTTACGTTTGTGGTTGTGTTATTCTTCGAGAGGCATTGCGTGTTAATCGTAGGAGAGATCCGATATTCATTTGAGTTATTTTGGATAAGAATTACGTACCTTTTTAGTAGGATTCATTTCCTTTTCACACGGAAAACTGCACTCGATTTTGTTGTGTCGCGTAGTTTCGCTATGTGTTGTAAAGTTTGACCTACATTAGACTGGGCGGTTCGAGAAGGGCCGATGATCTTTCTAGTGACCTCAGATATAGCGTCAAAAAGTTGTCGGCAACATTTCGTAACATTGTATCAAAGGCGCTTAGATCAGTTAGTATTAGTGGAAATTTGTAGTAACTTCTCGAGTGTTCTTTTCATGAATACTAATAAGTTTTGGTTACGTTTTCTTAGTATGATTGGTTGTGTTGTGAGATTTTGCGGGATTATTCTGGACTGAGATTTGTAATAGTATAACTTGAAAGACCGTGTTAGGAAGTCAGTATGCGTGCACATTGTATGAGAGACATAGTGTATCAAAAGTGTTGATGCATTGTAGAGGAGACAGTGTATCAGTGTTGGTGCATTTGTGAATGCATTGTGTGGAGATCGCATCGCTGAGAATTTGAGAAATCTAAAAAAAAAAAAAGAAGCAATCAAACACACAGCAATCAACATTTTATGACATTTTCTTCTCCAAAGTTATTTTGTTCCCAAATTAACAAATATATATATATATATATATATATATATATATATATATATATATATATATATATATATATATATATATATATATATATATATATATATATATATATATAATTTTGAACCTTTTGTCAAGAATATTTTTTATTATTAAAAAAAAGGGTTTTTTGGGGAGGGAGGGGGTACGCTTTCCCTCCCTCCCCATGGGGCGGAGGGGGGCTGCCCCCCACCCACCCCTCCTCCCTGTTCTTACGCCACTGGGGCCGCGTCGGTAGCAAATGTAGACACCCCTACCCCCATCCCCGCCCCCCTTCTGCAGATCCGGCGGTGTCAAAACCACTTCAGAACACGCCAGTTTACAGACTCCCCTATAGTGAGTTTCCATTCACACAGTGTGGGAAACGATCCAGCTGCACCGTCCTGTAGCCTCTCTCACGGCAGCCTGGCGATGGTGCCGCTGTGCAACACCGCG
>BTPG01000001.1:105000903-105447021 GCA_036245525.1 Semisulcospira habei | reverse complement strand
GTCCCAATAGATAATGAATTCAATAGAGCCGCATCAGTCATGCTCATCACTTTTTAAAAATCAAAGGGTTGATTCAGAATTAACGGGGGTAAAATTGGGGTCAACATTTTGATATTAAAAAATGATGTAAATTAATGACTGATGCGGCTCTATTGAATTCATTGTCTATCGGGACTCTATTGTTCTCTCTCTTTAGTCTGCTTTCTGACATTGTTACTGAACATGAAAACTCAAGTCCAGACTGCGTTTCACTTGTCGCTGGTGATTTCACCAAAGCCAACCTACGGAAAGAACTGCCAAAATACGTTCAACAAGTGACATGCGCTACGAGAGGTGACAATATTCTCGATCACTGTTATTCAACTATCAAGAACGCTTTCCATTCAGTCGCACGCGCACCTCAGTCTTGGCAACTCTGATCATAACATGAATTACCTAATCCCGTCCTACAAGCAACAAGGAATCAAGTGGTGTGAAAAGGCCCGTCGCACGGTGCGCAGTGGACGGATGCTGCGGCGGAGACACTTCGCGGCTGTTTTGACTGAGGCTACGGACTCGGCGTGTTCAGAGATGCAGCTTCGGACCGATTGACTTATACACAGAGACCGTGACAGATTACATCACATTTTGTGAGAACCAGTGTATACCAACCAAAACTATCGTGCAATACCCGAATGACAAGCCCTGGTTTCATGGTGCCATCAAACAAAACCGGAAGTGCCAGCTAAAGACGATGCATTTCAAGGTTTATCAGGTGACAAACGGCAACAATACAAAAAGGCAAAATATGATTTACAGCCGGCATTAAAGCTGCTAAGCTGAGCTACCGTAGTAAGCTTGAAAATAATCTGTCCACAAACAACTCACGTGACTTCTGGCAAGGTTTACAGAAAATCATTACCAACTATAAGCAAGCATCTAAACCAGCAGACACACAAGACCCGGCCCACACTACCAGAACGTGTTTTACAGCAGATTTGACAAGCAAAATGACCACCCCCCTGTGCTGCATACACTCGATCAGTGACGAGGACACTCAGCCTTTTGTTGTCTATGAACACGATGCCAAGCAAATGCTTGAGAGATTGAATGTCCACCCCCCTGTGCTGCATACACTCAGTGACGAGGACACTCAGCCTTTTGTTGTCTATGAACACGATGCCAAGCAAATGCTTGAGAGATTGAATGTCCGCAAAGCTGGCCGCGGATGACATTTCGCCGCCCAGCCTGCTCCGTTACTGTGCTAGCCAGCTCTCAAACGTTTTCACAGACATCTTTAACTGGTCCCTCAGAATCTGTAAAGTTCCACTATGCTTCAAAAAATCTGTTATCATTCCGGTCCCGAAAAAGTCCACAGTTTCCTCCCTTAACGATTACAGGCCTGTTGCCCTGAAGTGAAAACGTTCAGTTGAGCGTCTGGTTCTGCAACACATTAAAACTAAGTTATCCCACCCACCTTAGATCCCTACCAGTTTGCCTATCGGGCGAATCGGTCAGTGGAGGACGCCGTATCCCTGGGTCTGCATCGTGCACTGGAACACCTTGAGGTGGCCATTACGTACTGATGTTAGCGGGTATTATTTGTGGACTACAGCTCCGCATTCAGTACTATTGTGCCACCCAAGCTCTATGAGAAACTGATCCAGCTAGGTTTTGGCAACTATGCCAGTGGATCATAGATTTTTTTGTCAGGTAGACCTCAGGTAGTCAGAGTTGGTCCGTGCAGTCAGCATTCAGACCCAGGGAGTCGACAGTCACTGAGGTGGATGTAACCACTCGTCTGGTTCATGTAGTCACGTTTCTAAGCCCGTCACTGAGCACGGGTGCATCCCAAGGTTGTGTTTTGTCCCCTATGTTATACTCTCTTTTTACCCATGATTGTACATCAACGGATGATAACTCCCTTACAGTTAAATTTGCTGACGACACCACTGTTGAAGGTTTTATTTTAAACAACAATGAAACAGCATACAGAGAGAGAGTAAATGAACTTGTTGGCTGGTATTCTGACAATAAACTTGACCTGAATGTGCCTAAAACGAAAGACTGCTTGAAATGGTCATGGATTTCAGGAAAATCAAAAGTGACATTGTTCCCCTCACTATTCATGGTAGCCATGTTGAAATTGTTGATTGTTTCAGGTTTATCGGCACACACATCTCAAACGATCTTAAATGGGAGAAAAACGTTGATTCTTTAGTGAAAAAAAGTCACAGCAACGACTGTATTTTCTCAGACGTCTTAAAACGTTCGGCGTCACTGCAGACAAATTTTGACCAACTTCTACCGGGCAGTTATTGAAAGTATTTTGACCTTCTCCCTGACCTGGTTTCAGTGGCATTACCACACAGAAGAGCGATCCAAATTAAACAGAGTAGTAAAAACTGCATCGAAAATCATAGGTATCGATTTGCCCTCGTTAGAGTCCCTTTTCCACGAAAGAATGCTAAAAAAAGGGCTAGATCCATCCTCCAAGATGATTCCCACCCAGCCCATGAGTTGTTTGAGATGTTGCCATCAGGGTACCGTTATAGAGCGATCGGAACACGCACGAGTCGTTTTAAAAACAGTTTTTTTTTTCCCAACTGCTGTCCAGACTTTTAATGATGCAAACAAACGCCAAACCTATGATATATATATATATATATATATATATATATATATATACATACATACATACATACATACATACATACATACATACATACATACATACATACACACACACACACACACACACACACACAGTATTGCCCAGCTATCAGCATAAATAATACTTCATCTACACGGCTGTGCAGACACACTTTTAGTTACGGAGCGGTGGAGTGAAACTGACTCGAGTGCAAGGCGGATAAGCGGCCATCGGTAGCAATTAATCATTAGCGCCGCCTAGTCATACTGACTGGAAGAACTGTTTATGATACTAGAAGAGTATGCTCTTCCATTATCCTACTACTAAGTGTATCTGCTGTCAAACATCCCGCAGGGTATGTAGAAAACTGGGTTAGCAGAGATAGAGAACATTACACACAGGCATAACACACACATCAGTAGTCCCGTAACAGAGATTATATGTGAGAAGGAATAATTGATGCCAGACAGTGACCTAGATAGCCTGCTGGCAGCGGGGAGTGACTTCATACCACAGCAGCAGGTGGCCGGCCAAACTAATGTGTAGGAAATAGGGCTAATCGCACTGCTGTGTCTATGATGCAAGTGACGTGTTCAGTTTTATATTACGATATGTCCTATGTGATTTGTGTTACTGTGAAATCGTGTTTATTGCTTTTATGCTTAGACCACAACAGTTACTAAGGCATGCGGTGTGTGTGTGTGTGTGTGTGTGTGTGTGTGTGTGTGTGTGTGTGTGTGTGTGTGTGTGTGTGTGTGTGTGTGAGTGTGTGTGCACGTGAGTAGCTTAATTATATTTTGATGTGAATGTTCTTTTTATTTTGCGCAGCACCGCAACGATTTCCTAATGTATTATTACATATGGCAATCAATAAAGTTCTATCATAACATCATATCATATCATATCATATATCATGTTCACACTGGAGTACTTCCCCCGATCCGCTAGGCGGCATGACACGCCACACTGATAGTCTCTCTTAACCCTTATCATTCGGAATACACTAGTGCGTCACATAAGTTTGACTAAAATAGTTCAAGGGTAGTGCCAGGCGGAATAGCTTGGCGCCTCAGTAAAACCATTGGGTCTATATCCTTATTTGTAAGTACTATAATGTAACGTGCATATGGCAGTGTACAAATTTGAAGTTTTTAGCCTCAGTAATATGAGTTAATTGCCTGCGAAGTTGAGCGCGGTATATTTAGGTGGATATGACAACCCGATTGTGGAATGGAATCGGCTGCACCGGGGTGCCGAGTCACTGACGCAAGGCCGGGACGGCTCCGGTACTAGTGGCCGGGATGAGTCACTCAGTGACACCATCTGCGGGTATCTACGGACGGCCAAAGCAACAATAACTAAGTCATTAGTACATGTAGTAACTACTTAATACATGTATTATCCCAACCAATCAGAGTTCACAAATCGACCCCGTGACCGACATAGTACATGTAATAAGTCAATGTACCAGCCAATCCAAACCGCGTAGTATTACAACGTGTAATAAGTCACTTTTTACATGTTCTATTACGAACAGCCAATCAGATAAACGCTTACAGATAACCGCAGGGGTTACACCCTCATCAAGCATATTCCGCGGGGTACTGCTAAAACCCGGAATAACCTGTCCTAAGCTTAAAAAAAAAAACATATCCATACTATTATTGCGTACCTAAACACAAAATAATAATGTGTTAGAAGTTTGGTTTACATTAAAGTTGATTTAGTTGTACTAGTAAGCCGTTTCAACTGCCGTTGACACGTCGATTACTTCCCTTGTTACACGATCGCGCTGTTCCAAAACAGTCGAAATAACTTCTCCTAAGCCCAAATAACCACATATTATTAAGTACTTAGTCGTAATATTCCTATATTTGAAGTTGAAGGTGCCGCAAAAATTGTTTATTTAGCGTTAGAAAGCTTCGAAGGGCTTGTTCTTTGAGCCTCTTGATCTATGCCTATCTTTAACCTACGTGCATTCGCCCAGACCGTTCGTCCCAATCACATTTCGTCCCATGATGTTTCATCCCCTATGCTATTTATTGGAACACATTAAGCTATGAACGGACCAGGATAATCAGTTGACATTCAAAGAGAAGATAAATGGGCCGTTTCTGAGCTCAAATATTTAAAGGAAACGTTTCTGAGTTCGTATTTTTGAAGCAACCCTTAATTTATGTTTAAATATTTTGTGGCAATGGATTAAATTATTATACTCTGTGTGAATTAAATGTATTATACTCTTTTTATTTTAAATTTCTTTGCTTTGTTGTTTTTTTAAGTCCCCTCTATTTATGGAAGGGACTTTTAGGATTGGTCGCGGTGGGGCGAATTTAATAGCATATCCATGTCAAAGGTGGGCACTGAGGCCCAAACCTCTGACAAATGAATAATAAGATAAAAATTACGTCATGTCTAGTATGTCACAAAAGGCGGTATGTGTGTGTGTGTGCGTGTGTGTGTATGTATGTAGACATGAGAATCTCAGATACTGCTGTCCTGGCCGTACAAGCTCACTTGAAACTTGGTGAAATACTTTATTTAAGGGATGGTTAAGAGAGCCTCCGAGCATTTTGAACTGGATGTCTCATTGAAGACATAAAAACCGTTTATAGAAAGTCGGTTCACCCAGATTAGAGTCCTTAATTTTTGTCATATTTACTTGAAATGTAGGACATAGCTAGTTTGAAGAAAGAAAGAGAGAGAGAGAGAGAGAGAGAGAGAGAGAGAGAGAGAGAGAGAGAGAGAGAGAGAGAGAGAGTGACAATGATTCTTTATTTTACAACGGTGAAAGTTTTGGTGAAACCATTTTCCAAACTTGCTGTTGCTAATCTACTTTACATATAATGCACAAATCACAAAATATTATCTTTAAATTGGGAAAAATAAAATATAAAAAGAACCAAAAATTGAAATATAAACTTTTAAGAAATAAATCATTGAAGTGGAAATAAACATAGAAAATCTCACACATACACACACTTGTGAAGTTGTACATATCCATACATACTTTCATAGACACAAGCACAAACACACGTGCGCACACACATACACACACACACACTCAATACGTACAGTATTAGCATCTTGTATTAACTGAAGATATAACTGAATTGAAGAGTTATAAAGGGGGAAATTGTACACTGCAAGTGCAGGCTGCTGTGAAAATCTTACGAGGATGAGGTGAGGTAGTTAAAGAGAACGGTTTTAAAAGACGATTGTTGTTGATGTTGTAACATTTTTGGGCAATGTGTTCCACATGCTAGCACCCGAGAATGCTAAACTTTTCTTATTGAGATCGATACTAGGTCGTGGCACAGTAATGGACTGCCTTGATCTGGAGTATGTTGATACCGGGAGGGAAAACATTTTTTTTTTTAATATACTCGGGGAGTCTGTTATTCAATACTTTGAACATTGTTATTCCCTTATTGTATAACAAATGGTTTTTCAAGGGGAGAATTTCTAAGGTTTTCAGTTTATTATCCGTTGTTGAGTTAGGGTCTGAAAGGATAATCTTTGCAGCTCTACGATGAAGAGAGTTCAGCCTCATTAACTGGACCTCGCTTGCGCCATCCCACACTCTAGAAGCATAATCTATATGTGACCTGATGTGGGCATTGAAGAACAGTTTTCGTGTTTCTGCATTAGTTATATGTTTTAACTTGGATAAAATAAACAGTTTCTTTGATATTGTCTTACATAATAATATTACTAAGATGGCATTGCCATTGAAACTGGTTATCTACAGTAACACCGAGAAGACTATGTTCCGTTACCTGGCTGATAGATTTGCCTTGAAGGGACAAGCTGAGTGAGAGCCGAGCCGATACTTTTAGCGGGTACTTACAACCATACATTTAGTCTTTGCAAGGTTTAAGATCATGGAATTGTTACTGCACCAGCTGTTAATGTCCTGTAGTGTGTTTTGTAGGCGTGTGTCAATTACTTACAAATCCTTATCAGGAGTGTGCATCGCCCCAGCCAGCACACCAATATAGGTCCAATATTGGCTTAGATATTGGGCCGATATATGGGTGTCAATATTGGTCCAATATTGTAAGTGCAAATTTGCCCGATGTTGGCCCAATATCGGGTAAATGTTGGCTGCCAAGCTGGATCCATCCTAGGGCCAATATAGTAAATGTTGGCTGCCAATATAGTGCCAAGCTGGAACCATCCTAGAACCAGTATGGTGGCAAGCTGGATCCATCCTAGGACCAGTATGGTGAATATTGGCTGCCAATATAGTGCCAAGCTGGATCCATCCTAGGACCAGTATGGTGAATATTGGCTGCCAACATAGTGCCAAGCTTAATCCATTCTGGTGCCAACATGTAGCAAATATTCTGCCAACCTTTTACCAAACTGTATAGTATTGTCCCAGATTTGGATATTGGTAATTTAATCCAGCTTTCAGTCATCTGAGGAAAAAGACCATCATCCAAACATATATAAATCTGATAGTTAGCTTCATTATGAGCCAACACTAGGCCTGGACAATTGCCATTTTCTCTTTGCATGGCAAGATCAAATCAAACGTTCATCAAAATATGTAACACCTACCTCAAAACACAACTTAAAAAGAAAGACCTGAACTCGTAGATTCACACTGATGCACAAGTTTAATCCGATTCTCAGTTTTAAAAATAGAAAACACTCTAACTATACCGATAGTAATTATAAGCATGCAATATATGAATAATTAAGGACAATGATTATCTCAGCTAACCATTTTCATATGATAATTTCTGCCTGAAATAATTTGACTATGATAGCTCAAGAAAAGTGCCAGAACAGCTTTGTGCACAGTTCTGGCACCACCCTTGAACTAAAATGGTTGATGTATATCTCCTTACCCATAACATAGCTTTCACAGGGCAATCTGAAGTTAAAACAAATCATCCTCAGGCAGGATTCAACTGATTAATTAACCCCCACCCACCCACCCACCCACCCACACAAACCTGTCTGTAACAATACACAAAATGTACAAAAAACCATGCCAATTAGCAAAAACAATTGATCTGATATATGACATACAAAAACCATCTCTGAATATACACACAGATGTTGAGGTACTGGCAATGGGATCTGTACACATAACAGATTTTGTATACAGCGCATTCTTAAACTGCGCCCATGACTAACTTTCTTACAGATTAACAGAATATACTGACAATTCGATTGGAGACAAAATTTCCTCCTAAACATACAGGATTGGGCACAAACAACATTGGTTATGAAAAGAAAAGAATTTCATATGACATGTCCTTATTAACCCTTTTCATCCTGATACACTCCTGCTTGAAATTAATTGACTATGATAGTTCAAGGGTGGTGCCAGAATAGCTTGGCACCTGAGGCACCAAGCTATTCTGGCACTACCCATGAACTAAAATGGTTGATCTGTCGCGTAATATTAATATAGCCTTCATAGGACAATAAGCAAATCTGACAAAATCAGCATCAGGATGTAATGGGTTAAAAAGAGTGTCAAATTCATGTACATAATACTGCTCAATTGGCATCGGTACAATAAAAAAAATGTAACCATGAAACCATAATATTAATAATAAATGTAAATATGCAGGCAACCATGACCTGGCATATTGATTCTAGCAACACAGAATTTTAAAAAAGTATTTAAAAATTGCTTCCAGTGACATATAATACTGACTAGAGTGCTGGAAGGGCGCTTACAAAAAAATAACCAAAAAACAAAACAAACAAAAAAACAACAGAAATTGGCACAATAGTTAAAACAAAATAGAAATGCCAATAATACTGGTTATTATATAGGCGCTTTTCCCTATTCTGGGAATCGGCTCAAAGCGCAGCAAACTGAACCCAACACGCACGCTCACGTGACACACACTGAAGACAAACACAGTACAAGACAAACACAGGATATTCATGTGGTGCGAGGGGTCAGCTCAACTACTGAGGTTTTGGAAATTTTGATCGCTTGTATTTGAAATTTTATAAAGTGACCTGAAACCGATACCATAGGGGAGGGGGAGGAAGAGCCGGAGTACCCGGAGAAAGAACCCCCGACGATCCGCCCGAATTAACGGTGACACTTACTACAGGAGAAAAGTCCGACGACGGAACCCATAATGGAACCTCGCACCTTTAGCATTGGTGGCAGGCGTCTTAACCACTGCGCCACGGACCGCCCCCAATGGATGGGTGGAGTATGTGGGGGAGGGGGGGGGGGGGGGGGGGGGGTTGGTACAATGACAATTATCTTTATAATCATGCATGCTGCCAATTAGCATTTCTATAACTTGCAACTAACAACAGGTTTGCTCTACAGTGCTTGAAAGCCCCAAACTATCTGCCATCACTTTTCAAACATAAACACTTGTGCAACAGATGGTTACATTAACATGTGCATGTCTTATTAAAATGTTATCTGCATCAACAAAAAACCCACGAGGCAAGCTTAATTGCTCAGGCAGACTATACTAGTAAAAATAAACAATAATATGTAAGCAACATCATCAGCGAACATATCACATGCAACACTATCATCACTAATTGCGTCACAATAGTGTCACAGGATTGGAGTTCTTGTTCATTTTATCTCCTTCTGACATGCAGGGGAAGTGTTGCAAACCATATTATCAATCACTAATATTTGCATTTGCAACTGGGAATGGTTGATACCCATCTCTTGGTCGACTCAAAACAGTTCACAGACTAAACCTTGTATTTGTGCGTTCCATTCACCATGTCCAAACAAAATCTGTAACGTTATCAAATTACACAAAATTCAGAAAACTGTAAAGAAAGTACATGTTTATTTCACAAAAATACGCAGTTAATGTCTCAAAGCTATATTTCCTATTGCTGTTACTAAAGGTGTAACAGGTAAGCTTAAAAATAAAACAACAAAATACACAATCTACTGCAATGAATAACCTGGAGTCAAACACTAGGATGATTTCATCCCGAAGTCTTACGGTACCAGTATGAAATCAGGTTTGGGGCACAGTACCAGAAAACACTCAATTGAACCCAAATAAGCGTGAGAAATAGGAAAGTAAATATTTTTCATCTTGCACTAGTATGACTATGGTGCACAGGTATAGTCTGTCTGGGTACTAGCTGTCTACTTTTCTTTTACTGGCATGCCGTTTCCTTTTTCACATCCTGAGAAAGTCTTGGTGCTGTTTGGAAGTTAAGCAATGTAACAACCACCCAAATGTTTTCACCGTTTTCCTCATGTATCATGTTTTCAGTCACTGTGTACTCTTGCTGCATCAATTACATGCCACAGGAGCACTATCATACTGATAGTAACTTACTAGCACTAACCACGTGCAGATGCTGATTAGCTCTTCATAGAGACTACTTTAAACTGCATGCACACATTGGTAAGCATCACCCCTGAACAGACAGTTTGTGTGGGAAAATCTGTGCATCAAGTCAGAGCATAGATAAAATACATGGTCCACATCTTTGAAAAGTTTGTATTTAACCCACAAAGTAGCTTACAGTTACACTGAATGATGCCTTGCTTTGGGAAGTACATACCCAGTTGTCAAGAATTCTTTACTGCGTATTTATGAAGTCCTTACTAAAACTTTAGTAGCAGGCATACATGATTAATTTTATCAAGTGGAAATGTGACTGGCCCATGGGCATGTAATCGTATTAATGTAAATGCCACTGAAAGCATTGTGCAACTGGAAACAAAGTGTGCCCAAACACATTATTACCAATGCAGATATTTAACTGTCGGCAATGAATCTCAGGACATCCTCATAAAGCCGCACTCCTGACACAAATTCCTCATGCTGTCCAGCCGTAGTTCTGGAGGACAACGGGTTGACAGTAGCCTTGAGAAGCTGAAGTCTGCCATTCATCAAAGGGCACGAGATTCATTCAACTTCTCTTGCCTGACCTGTGGGTGCTGGCTGCTGCCTTTCATCATCTGCAGCAATGGTAGCCTCAAGCCGACGTCCTTCAAATGTCTCTCACAGCTTCATTAAGAAAGAAACAACAGATTTTGTAAAAGGACACAAAAATAAAAAAAAGAAGAGAAATTAACAACTTGCACAGTTCACATATGACTAAACTGCATAAACTGCTGGCGTTGCCGAATCACTATCACTTTCGAATCACGAATCATATGCGATTTTCAATGATGGAATGATGAAGAAAAAGCAAAAAAAAAGCTCAAATGCTATGGTTTTGACAAGCCGCTGTCATATATACTATCACCCTCTGACTTTTTTACACCGCCGAGTAGTGCCCAAGAAGATACTGCACTGTGTGCAGCACTTCGACACTTTCAGAGGTTTTGGTAGCTTTAGCAAGAAGAAGGCACGTGGTCGACATGCATGCATGTGTGTGTATGTGTGTGTGTGTGCCCTGCGCGCACGCATGTGCTCACTGTTGTGTGTAAAAGAGATTACCAATCACTCAGGGAGAGGGAGTTAGGCTTTGAATGATTAATCCACCAGTTATTTAATTTTAAACTAAACAACATGGAAATGATGAAATTTTTCTTAAATAAATTTTCTGACCCGTTATTATACTCAGATGGGGGTCTGTGTGCACACCTGGGGGCCTACAGACACTTAAAGCAGTTGTAAAAACAGGAGCCCCGACAACAATAATATTTTGTGACCTTTTGGCCACTGAAATGAGCCACAGTTTAAGTGCCTTTAAGCCATTTTACCGCATGGCTGCATTTCCACATTTTGAATGTGTCATATCGGACTATGTACCAGTTGCAGGAGCTGAATTGACCATGATATCTTACACCAAGCTAATTTGGCACTACCCCTGAACTGTCATTGTCAAACTCTAGTGCGTCAGGGCTAAATGGGTAAAGTAAAGGGATGGCTTTGTGTCAGTGAAAATGTTTTCTGGAAATGAGTCAATAATGCGATACTTAATGTCTTATCAGCTACTCACTTTGCAACATACCTTAGCCTTGAATTCAGAGTTGTGACTGAAACTCCAAGTATTTCAACCATTTCTGTTGTCCTGAAATGCACGTCCTGCATCAACTGCAGCTGTTCCACAGGTATGTGGTATCGAGGAGCGTGGGCCTCACCCCTGGAAACACGCTGAGCTCTTTAAGTACTGTGGGCTGCCAACAAAAAATGAATTATTAATCCATTGCGATTCTACAAAGTGGCCCAGCAATGACTTCAGTGAAGACAGCACATTCCCTGAGGCACTGCCTATCACATATGTTGTGTACAATGATGTATGTAGTGTATTATTAGTACATGTGTAAATGTACAAGGAAAATGTTCCCACCTGTCCTCTACACTTTTCAGTTATGGAAAGTGTACTTTTTTTCTAAGAAAATTATTTGCAAAGTGTACTGAAAGTTTCACTAGTGAAACAGAAACAACCCGTGTAAGACTAAGAGCTGTGTTATATCTTTTCTCAGTCTTGTACAAGACATGGGCTCCAGTCTGACTATGTGTTCTCACTTTTTGCAGGATTCAAAAAGAGGTACAATGGGGCAAACAATGTCACTAAGTCAGTAAACTACAACTTACTTGGCGCATGGGATTCTGGCATTTTCGGGACTCCTCCAACATCTGCGTCACCTGATCTTTCAGTGACGCTGCCGTTTCCACTGGAAGAGTACGGCCAGACACTTGCGCAATGCTCCGCTCTAGTGATTCCAGGCTGCAATTACAGAAAGACATCTCTGCATGTATATGATGTAAATTCCTCAGCATCCCTATCAACAAATGCCAAATTACTCAATACTCTTATTAGAATGCTGACCAAGCCTGACTAATAGACACATAACAAAACCAAAGAGATGAAAACAGTACCGGTATAATGGGAATTCAATACAACCAGTGAATATATACTCTAAACAATTGGTCAGCTCAGTCTGCTAGCCTGAAACTAATTTAAATTATTAATAATTCTCAAAAAGCATGCTAAAGGTGCAGGACTAAGCTCACTCATGCAACTGCCCTTTGCCTGGTCTTTGTCTTCACTGTGAAAGATGTCACCGGAGCCAATAATTTTCTGGAGCTTACTTTTGGCATGCTGCATTTCAAAGCCACATTGCCTACACGGCCAATTGAGTGAAAATTGGCAGATCGTTGAGAGTATTTTTCCTTTGTCGACTTATCGCTGGCACTAGTTCAAGTCCCAAATTCAAGAATCAACGTTCGATTCTCTGCTGAAGCAATCATATATCATGTTTAGAGGCCATACTATCAATATTAATTAAATTCATTGTGACTTTAGGACACTGCAAATGTGCATGCAATAAGACTGTCTTTATGTATTAACATGAGCTAAGGATTCCTTTTTTTTTTAATAGAAAAAAATAAGAGTCTCAAAAACGTTTATATATTTTAAGATCAGAAACGGTCCTGTTATGTTCTCTTTGAATGTCAAATGATTATCTTGGTCCGTTAATAGCGTAATGTGTTTCATTAAATAGCAACAGGGATGAAACGTCATGGGACGAAATGTGTTTGGGCCGAACGGTCTGGGCGAATGCGCGTAGGGTGAAGACAGGCATAGATCAAGAGACTCAAAGAACGAACCCTTCGAAGCATTAGAACGCTAAATAAACAACTTTTACGGCACCTACAACCTCAAATATAAGAATATTTCGACTTTAAGTACTTAATAGTATGTGTTTATTTTATTAGGAGAGGTTATTCCGACTGTTTTCAGACAGCGCGAATCCATACAGCGCTATCATGTAGCAAGGGAAGTAATCGACGCGTCAACGGCAGTGGAAAACGGCTTACTAGTACAACTAAATCATGGTATTATTAATGTAAACCAAACTTTTAAAACATGATTATTTTGTGTTTAGGTACGCAATAATAGTTACAGATATGGTTATTTTAGCTTAGGACAGATTATTCCGGGTTTTAGTAGGTCCCAGTTTCACAGAGTCGATCCTATTAGAAATTTGGAGTCCGTTGACACTTTCTACGGTATTAACTGTATATTTGGAGGGATAAATGCATAAATATTTTACATACCTTAATATTACAGCAGGCGGATCCACACCAGATATCAGCGAGTTGCCACAATGTGTCAATCTTTGTAGCGCACGGCGAAGAAATGTCTGTCCTTCCGCCATGTTTATCGCACACAACACATTTTGCAAACTGTAAGCGCTGCTTTGATTGGCTGATTCAATAGTACATGTATTAAGTATTTATTGCATCTACTGCTGACTTAATACATGTTAAAAGTCTGTCACGTGTGTCGATATATGGACTATTCATTGGCTGCCTTAATACATGTATTAAGTACTTAATACATGTACTAATGACTTACTTCGCGGTGCTTTGGCCAACCGTAGGTATCCGCGTAGATGCGGGCGTGATCATCATCGGCGGACTAGTCACCCATTCGCTGGCGGGCGGGGTCACAGGGCAGTACATGAGTAGGGTCGTGTACACTGCGTAGTTCAGTAATCCCTAAATAACGTTGTAGCGACGTTGATCCCTTCCACTACACTGAATGAAACGACGCTATGTAGATTTACGCCTAAATATAGCGAGTTTGTGTGTCACGTCAGTTCTCACAGGCTAGCATCGTAGTGGTCGTTCCAGCGGCTACTTGTGTAAGAGAGACAACTCTTAAAACCAACAAATATTTTTCTTTGAATTTGATAGTTTAGTCCCTTAAAAGGGAACACGCTTACTGGTGTGGAGGGCTTTTGTCTAAAAACTGAGAAAAAAAAACCACACAAAAAAAACACTTTAGCTCAGTTTATAGCCGCACCGACAAACTGAAGGTTTTCAGCTAGTGTTGCTTTACGGCGGCATGTTCATTCAATGCAACGTAGTGTAGCAGATAAACCCGAAAACGGCTTTGCCGATCAAGCTGCATTTGAAAACAAGGGTCCGCGGGGCAGTGCCGTCGTTAGTCATATATAGCTTTGCCAGACACTGAAATGCCGCTTTGTTACACCACATTCCCAATGCGCAAAAGGCCATCGGGCGGCCGACGTCGGCTGCTGTTGCCGGCCCCGCGCACGGCTGTGCGCGGCGGGCCGGCCCGGCAATGGCGGCCGACGTCGGCCCTTTACGTAATGGGTTGTATCGATGTCAGTGGCCTTGGACGGCTGACTGCCGGAGCCCAGTTGAATGAACAAAGTTAGATTATTTCAGAAACACCTTGGCCCAATCTGTATTCATTGTAGATATTTCAGTGCTGAATATGAAGTATGATGTGACACATCTTGCTGGTGACGGTTTCAAACGCTGAACGCTGAACTGACGTCAAAACTGATCGGGGAGTTTCTCAGATGCCCACTCAGTAAATAACCGGCGTCACTGCGTGACAGTTCAGTTTGGAGGCAAATCGATCGTGATAGGGGGGGGGGGGGGGGGGGAGGGCAATGTGACGAAGCACATAATACGCTCTACCATCACGGACAACCTAGAACAGACTGACATCCTAATGCCAATAGCAAAACGTCTTCGGGCCCACTGCGGCCGTTGTGGGACCCGAGGACCTTTGCTTACTGGGAACCGACGCCCAAAATGGCTTCCGCAAGAAGAGAGGACGCCAGACACAACTAATCCTAACTACAGATGACATAGCGGCCGAGCTTGACCGTGGCGATCAGACGGATGCCGTCCTGCTGGATTACGAAAAGGCGTTTGACAAGGTGCCTCACAAGCCTCTCCCCATTATGCTTGACTTTTATGGCATCCGAGGCGAGACCTTCAAGTGGATCGATAGTTTTCTCTCCCACCGAGCGCCGGAAAGGACGCAAGTCCAGTTTAGACCGAACTACTTCCGGTGAACCTCAGGGGGCCGTCCTCGGCCTGGCCCTCTTCCTCGTTTACATCAATGACATTGGTGACAACGTTAAATCGAACTTCCGCCTGTTTGCTGATGGCACAGCAGTTTACCGCCATATCCGGAGCCACTGACATCGACCAAGATCTGGGAAAGCTGGAGGAGTGCGAGAGCAAGTGACAGATCAGCTTCAACGTCGACAAAAGCCATCCCCAGGAGCATAAGGTCTTCCGGTCCACAACGGCCGCAGTGAGCCCAAGGACATTTGCTTACTGGCGGTGACGAAGAAGAGCACGCCGCTTGATACCACCTACACCCTTCACAACCAATTCTTAGGAAACGTGACCAAATATCAAGGTGTATAGGGAACTGCATTGGGGACAGCATATCAACACCATCGCTGCTAAAGCTAGCCGCATCAGCGCCTTTGTCTATATCAACGTCCGCGGCTACCCTGGTTTCATTCACATAAGTTGTTACAAAGGACTCGTCTGCCCGATTCTGGAATATTTGTCTCCAATCTGGGGCCCACACCATCAGTCCTTATCAAAATATCCTGGAGAAGGTTCCTCCAGGGGTCAGTTGCATACGTGAGCTTAGGCCTGCGCAGGCCAATAAACAAGGCGGTGCTCCGTTATATCCGAGCACCTTGCTTATTGGCCTGAGCAGGACTAATCTAACTCGTGCAACTGGCCCCAGGACTTTAGTCCCACCTCCAGCGCCTCTGCCTTGTGCAAGACCACCATATGATGTCCAAGATCATGAATGGCCATGTGCAACGCAAGCCGGGCTCAGGCAAGGAGCTCCCACTGGACGCTCCACCCGTGGCCATCCCACGAAGCCCCAGATCCCCCACTCACGCACGATCTCCTGCCTCCATTCCTTTCCCCCCTCCGCCATCCGGCTTTGGAACTCACTTCCCAAAAATGACCCCGCGGCAGAATCCCATTCAGCCTTTAGATTGATTGCACGAGGCTGACTCCCCAGCAGCAAATCGTCCGTCTGCTAGCTCACGATGGCCGAAGTGGGCCCGCGCACAGCTGTGCGCGGGCCCACTTCGGCCATCGTGGGCCCCGAGGCGGACCTTTGCTTACTGGGTTAGGGGTGGGGTCCCCTCAACGATCACTCACTCTTGATTTCTTAACCTGTTCTTAAGCCAAGTAAGGTCAAGCCTACGGGTACACTCCATCAACCAACCCCCCCCCCCCCCCCGCCCCGCCCCGCCACCCCCCCACCCCCCCCCCCTAGCTGTGGGATATTGCCGCCGTGACTACCCAGCCTGCAAGCCCATGAGTACCAAGGTGAGGCCGGGCGACGCGGGCCCCAGATAGCCACCGGCAAACCGCTCAAAGCCAGCGTCGACCTCACCTCGGTACTCGTGGGCTTGCAGGCTGGGTAGGTCCCTCCAGAAGCAGGCCATGTTCAAAAGTTCCCGAGGGCAATGGCTACACTAAACGGCCATTGTTGTCAGGGCTGAAAAAAAAATGCTAAAAATAAACTACTTAGGTCTGTGGTTGATGATCATCGTTTCCTCTTAGCGTTGTCTTGAAATCATCTGCGTCCGAAAATTATATTTGCAAAACAGCAACAAAAAACAACAACAGCGACAAAACACCGCGAGGCAAGGTTTCCTGAAATGGACTGTACATGCAATACGGTCGCGTGATTCAGTCGCAGACTCTGTGGGCAGGGAAGGTCTGCCGGGAGATTAGAGTCGGGGGTTCTTTCTCCGGGTACTCCGGTTCTTCCACCCCCCCCCCCCCTCACTTTGGTACCGGTCTCAGGCCACTTTACAAATTTCAAATACAAGCGATCAAAAATCTCTGTAACTTCAGTAGCTGACTGGCCCTTCGTTTGTCTTGTACTGTGTTTGTCTTAAATGGCGTAAATCCGTGTCTGTTTCGTGAGTGTGTCGCCTGAAGCGCGGCGCTTTGAGTCGATTTCCCCAAAATTGAGAAAAAGCGCCTATATAATAACGGTATTATTATTATTATTATTAGTTCCGAAACCCGCCTTGCTCTAGTACCACCACCACCCCCCCCCCTCCATCCTCCTCGGGGCTGGGGGTGGGGGTGGGGGTGGGGGGTGGGGTGGGGTGGGGGTGTCCAACGTTTTGTCTGGGACCTTCAACTGACCTGACACAGCAGGCCTCCGGCCAGACTTTGATTCCCAGTGGCCGAACAAAAAAGGGAGAGGGGGGGGCGGGTGGTGGTAGGCGCGACACACGTATGCGAGAACCTCTTGCACCTTGTCACCACCCGCGGAAATATTGAAACGCGGGGGCGTCCAAACAAAACAAAACAAAAAAAGAAAAAGAAGGGACTTTGACAATAGCATTATAAAGAATTTTTGACCCGACTAGTTAGGAGGGGGTCCGGAACCCTCGGAACTGAATACCCTCTCCTACCCCCTACCCCCTCCCCAGGTCCGCCCATGCCCTCCTCCTCCCCCCCGCCACCCCCCGCCTTTTTAAAAAAAATAATTCTTCTTGTCGCTAACAGGCTTCCTAGTTGTTTATCCGACTGTACCCAATACGCAAAAGGCCGTCGCGCCATCGGCGGCTGACGTCGGCTCCACGGCCATTGCGCACTGGGTACAGTGCCGAGTTTGTTCCAATTTTTATATTTACACATTCAGCTCTCTATTCTTTGTGTTTCTTGTTTTTGTCACTTTGCGTTCATTTCGTTACTGCCAGTCTTGTTGATTCGTTACTGCCAGTCTTGTTGATTCGTTACTGCCATTGTTGATTAATATTTGTTCAACCCAGTACTGCCCGGCTGAGGTCGGCGCCTTTATTTCTCAGTTTGGTTTGTTTCTCGTGACTGAACTTCAACCTACAGTTTACGCAACATAAACATTACATATCAAACTGACGAAAACCATAAACAAGACACGATTATCAGTTTTAGAGTTCAGCTACACTGCTACACTGATGCCGCACGTAGGCCTGTATACCCACAGTGACTGACGGCAAAGGAACGACACTGACAAACACAATTTCGGCGCACGGCTCGGCGATGAAACCGGAAGAAACCGGCGGGTTAACTCGTTCTACCCCAGACACACCACAGCAAGATAATGATCGTCCATGATAGTTCAAGGGTGATGCCAGAATAGCTTGGCGCCTATGGGCGCCAAGCTATTCTGGCATCACCCTTGAACTATCATGGTCGATCTGTGTCCTGCACTGCAAGGCAGTCGGCTTCAGAGGACAACGGCAAAATTTGGGGATTTCGGCGTTGGGGTAGAATGACTCGAGTTAAAATAACAAATACCTCCGCGTTATCAACTCGGCCACTGAAGTGAAACAAGCGACAAACATTTTAACCCATTACATCCTGAGGCTGATTTTTTTTTTTCAAATGTTCTTATTGTCCTATGAAGGTTACATTACCGATTAGGAGGCATATCACCATTTTAGTTCAAGGGTGGTGCCAGAATAGCGCCTTAGGCGGCGCCAAGCTATTCTGGCACTACCCTTGAACTATCACAGTCTAATTTAATTCAAATCCGGCTGTGGGCTGTGACGCGGCATTAGTGTCAACGGGAATTGACCGTAAACAACTTGAACGTCATTCAGTGATGAACATGTTGCAGAAGTGTGACTGTCGTGACTTGAAACTGAATTATTTTTACCATTAACCCTTTGGCTGTCGGTGGCGGTTTTTGTCGCGATGATTCCTGCAGGAATCATCGCGACAAAAACCGCCACCGACAGCCGAAAGGGTTAACCCTAAGTGGCCGACCCTTTCGGCGAGACACCCGAGACAGTCTCGGTGAGATACCCATACCACCCCTTTATTAGGTTCGGCACGTCTGATCTTGAATCGGAGAGTTCGCCGAACCTAATAAAGGGGTGGGTCAGGTATCTCGCCGAGACTGTCTCGGGTGTCTCGCTGAGACGAGGTTCGGGTTTGTCTCGCCCAGTTGAGTTTTGTCGTCGTGATTTCTACCTGGGTGCTAAACTGACTGAATCTGTGATCTGCATGTTTCCAACGACTGTTCTGTGACTGCCCAATATCCAACCTGCTTCACCGCCGCTACAGGTCACATTACATATTCAAATAATAATAATGAGTACTTGTATAGCGCCTAACCTCAGATTAGAGCTCTAGGCGCTTAACAAAAACTAATGTACAAAAAATAACTAATTACAAAAATGGAATTTACAAAAAGTACAAAAACAAAATACAACGTGAGGTAGGTGAGGCAGTGCAAGGACCGGTGTTTAAAAAAAATAAAAATCTTTTGCCTTCTTTGCATGCTGGAATTTGCTAAAATCTCTTGATAGATGAGTAGAGACATGTTTGGTGCTTTGATTCATACCAGCCTTGGCTTAACCAGTGGACTTTTTTTTTTGTCCTAGTTTGAGTTGCCACGCGGATGGTGATTTGAGGTGTGTACCAGTTTTGGCTGCGCCTATGTGTAGGGTTGGTACAGAATCATGTTGATAGCCAGGACGAAATGAGACGGGTGGTGTCCTTATTTTATAAAAAATATTTTGTGCATGGCAAATGTGCAGCAAGTGGGCGGTAGTGTTGTTTAGGGGATTGAAAAATTAGGGGATGACTGGGACAGACTAAGGCTAGGGCATTTTAACACTGAGATGGGACTGCAGGAGAGGCCCACTGTGTACTATGGCCTACAGATTGATTGTACATTGCTTAACGTCCCGACAGCAACAAGGCTTTCTCAGGACGTGCCTGCCGGCACTGCTTGTGAAAAAAAAAACTAAACAGAATATTGAATGTATGTCGCCAGCCGGTCCAATGCGTTCAATAAACCTCAAGACATGGGGCCTAAATAAAGCTAAGACCATTTAGCAACACACATCCAAAGTCAAGAGCTACAGACAGCGCAGACAGTAGGGAGGGTTTTAAAAGGTAAATACAGGTGAATGGACCAAGGGTAGATAGAAACATGCCCCAGAATAGAGGAGAAAACCCACCCTGTGGCCGGGCTGACCAAGGTGACCCTGGCGAACTAAAAAGTAGTTAACCCCACCCAAGTCCCCCAGGGCAGACCCGGGTGGGGGCACTATGGCCTACAGATGAACGGCCTCAGTCGTCTGGGGGACAAGCGCATCGACGGAGTGGTGACTGGCGTAGGAATATTAGTAGTGGCGGGTCGGCCGGGGTAAGGGGGGGGGGGGTGCAGAGTATCCCCCCGGACCCCCATACATTTGGAGAAAACCTTTTATTTTTAGCATAAATGGGTTTTTGTTGTTGTTTTAAAGAAATTAAATAGATATTATAATGTGTTATTTAGAGAACAAAATATTTTTGGACGGAGAAAAAAAAAATCTCAAAGTTTTTAGTTGTTATGTTTGATTTCTACACCTGTTGCTGCCTTCCCCCACAACAGCGCCCCCCACCACCTCCCCCCCCCCCCTGCCCCACCACCACCACACCTCCACTGTATGGAATTGTTTTGGAATTTTGGGTGGTTGCGTGTATAATAGCAAACACGACAAACACGCTGGTCGCCAGTAGACAAACACGCTGGTCGCCAGTAGACAAACACGCTGGTCACGCTGGTCGCCAGTTAGACAAACACGCTGGTCGCCACTGAGTAGACAAACACGCTGGTCACAGTCGCCAGTAGACAAACATGCTGGTCGCCAGTAGACAAACACGCTGGTCGCCAGTAGACAAACACGCTGTCACGCTGGTCGCCAGTTAGACAAACACGCTGGTCGCCAGTAGACAAACACGCTGGTCGCCAGTAGACAAACACGCTGGTCACGCTGGTCGCCAGTTAGACAAACACGCTGGTCGTCAGTAGACAAACACGCTGGTCACAGTCGCCAGTAGACAAACACGCTGGTCGCCAGTAGACAAACACGCTGGTCGCCAGTAGACAAACACGCTGGTCGCCAGTTAGACAAACACGCTGGTCGCCAGTAGACAAACACGCTGGTCGCCAGTAGACAAACACGCTGGTCGCCAGTAGACAAACACGCTGGTCACAGTCGCCAGAAACACGCTGGTCACAGTCGCCAGTAGACAAACACGCTGGTCGTCAGTAGACAAACACGCTGGTCGCCAGTAGACAGCCTGGTCGCCAGTAGACAAACATTCTGGTCGCCAGTAGACAAACACGCTGGTCGCCAGTAGACAAAGACGCTGGTCACCAGTAGACAAACACGCTAGTCGCCAGTAGACAGACATTCTGGTCGCGGCCAGTAGACAAACACGCTGGTCGCCAGTAGACAAACACACTGGTCACCGCAGTAGAAAATACTGATCAGCCATAAGCCACTGTCGGAACTGATGACCGTGACTGAACTGCCAGGGCGGCCAACACTGAACTGCCAGGGCGGCCAACACTGAACTGCCAGGGCGGCCAACACTGAACTGCCAGGGCGGCCAACACTGAACTGCCAGGGCGGCCAACACTGAACTGCAGGCCGTATCGGTCTTCATAAGCCGCCTCAGGTTCAGCAGGGGGGTGGGGGGGAGGGGGGGGGGGCGCTCAAGGTAATACACGCCTCTTGCGTTGTTGAGTCAGTCCCAAAACAGATCGGAAGCCGGGGTGAAACATCATCATTAGGATCACTGAGTCCCGGCACCACACTGGTTGTCTCCTTTGATTGCTGCG
This sequence comes from Semisulcospira habei, assembly GCA_036245525.1. Taxonomy (NCBI): domain Eukaryota; kingdom Metazoa; phylum Mollusca; class Gastropoda; family Semisulcospiridae; genus Semisulcospira; species Semisulcospira habei. The sequence goes on along the minus strand of BTPG01000001.1, from coordinate 105,425,015 downwards.
CTTATCAGCGTGGTGTTACTTATCAGCGTGGTGTTGCTCAGTTTTTAGTCAGCGCAGCAATCGAGGGAGATAACCAATGTGGGGGTCAGTTGAGTCTGCACCGACCGCGCGGCTGATGCCCGTATACTGAAGCGACTGACCGCCAAACTCAGTGCGGAGACCACTGTCAGGGAACACTCTCCCACTCTCTCTCCGTCACTGAGAAACACTCGCTCTCCTCCTTCCAGTCCACCCTCAAAACTCACCTCTTTCAACAGTTCTAGCACTATATCACCACACTCCCCACCCCAAGCTGACCGTCGTAATGTTTTTTTTTTCACTATTTGTGTTACGTGAGTCAGTCATTGTCTCGGCGTGCGCATGCGTGTGCGAGTCAGTTGTGAGTGCGCGCTTAGAGTTATAATTATTATAAGATAAGCGTATTATAAATACCGTAATTATTATTATTATTATTCGGGTCGCCTTAGACGGGTCAGTGGTCACTGACCTAACACCGGTTCATCTGCCTATAGAAGAACATGGTATCAAACTATATGGGTGCCGGGTCTGCTTCATAAAGAGGTGGTCGCCACATACAGGTGGTCGCCTGGACCTGTTTAACACCCGCCTTTTAGCCCCAAGGCCGTCCCATTTCTCAAATTTTGGAGGTGTTGCCTCAGTTGCGGGACGGATGTCGGGACCGCATGATGATCCAAGGTAGTGCCGGACTTGGTGGCGCCTGACTGATTCTGACTGAGGCGCCAAAGCCTGGCACTACCCTTGAATTATCACTGATGACCAATCCATCTCCTGCTGTACGGGGACTGACTCGGGGCTAAATGTGTTAAGTGACTCCGTGACTGCCGTCCGTTTAGTGCTGAACTGAACTTGATGCGAACAGTCGGCCTACAGGTCACGGACTACAGTGCCGTTTCCGTACTGTCCAGTCTCTTAGCCTTAGTCAGTCCCAGTCATCCCCTACTTTTTCAATTCCCTAAAAAACACCTACCGCCCACCAGCTGCACATTTGCCATGCCGTTAGGGACGGACGGCTTTAACACAGTACAACGCACCTGCACATGGCCCTGTTTACATGCATGATGTGTCAAAAACAACTGAGCAACATGTTTACTAGTCTCAGTTTTGTTGGCATCTACTCATTCCGGCATGTTTTCCGGGACTCCGGCTACTACTGAGAGAAAAAAAACCAAAACACCTCTGCACACACCACAGTGACTTTCACAAATATTGTGTCAAAATATACAACGTCTATACTTGACCATTGACGTTACGGCTGTCATTGCAATCATCCAACTGAAGGAAATTCTACCTGCTCTGTCCAGTGTCTGGTACTAAAGGGCTCGTGCACCCAGTTGACCCCAGACGCATGCGTGCTGCCTGTTTACGAGAATAGCGAGACCACGTGACCGAAATATGGCGACGGCTGCTAATCGTCCTTGACTGAGCATCGCAGCTTTAGCTTGTCTACTAAGCATTCCGCCGACGCTAACGGAATTTGATGCAGCTTACAATTAGTAGAAAGTGTGTAATACGGTATTGTGTTTCTGTGCTTGATGTTCGCCTCCGCATTCCATGTGGGAGGCCATGAAAAGGCAAGCAGCCTTGCTTTACGTAGATGACGATGGCTGAAACTCGACGCAAAACAAGCACATTTTGTTGCTGTTTACGTGACGTTGCAAGCATTTCAATGTGAAAAAGACTAAGCTGTGTACTACTGATAAGTGGAAATGCGCGGAAAATGAAAGTGTACTGATTCTTATGGTCCATAAGAAATAGTACGGTATTTTCTTCTTTGGTGGTTGAGGGAGTGCCTTTCGCCATGGATTTTGATAGAGTGAGCCAAACAGGGGGTCGCCTGTTTGAAAGGCCAGGGTCGGACATCCGTATCACAGGACACCTGAAAAAGTTTAAGGTAAGTACTTAATTGGTTGAAGTTTGTTATGCCAATTCGTAGTTACTTTCGTTCAAGATGGCATCTCAGCTTAGGAAAGTCTCGCACGCATTCCACAACAGCTCTGAAGTCTTCCCATAGTTGCTTTCGATATTGTACCAATTTTTTTTTGTTACAGCATGATAAGGTGTTGTGATGAAATCTCATTTTTATTTTAAACCAGGTAGCCTGCATGGGAATGAAAGGATTAATTTAAGTTTAGTCTTTTAACCCTTTTCTTCCTGATTAAGCCTTTGCTTGAAATAAATGATCATTCAAGGGTGGTGCCAAAAATTATAGTTTGTGTGGTGCCAGAATAGCTTGGCACCTGAGGCGCCAAGCTATTCTGGCAGTGGCACCACCCTTGAACTAAAATGGTGGATCCCTCTCCTAATCTTTTTTTCAGAAATCAAAAAAAGATCATGTGTCATCCTTGTTGTACCAACTTCACTGGCTTCCCATCAAAGCTTTGATTGAGTACAAGGTAGCTGCTTCCGTCATTTTGATGGTACACTGCCACCCTACCTTTCTAGTATGTTAACTACTTATCAAGCTTCCCGCACCTTACGTTCTAGCAGTGAAAAACTTTTGAAAGTACCGAAAATAAATACAATTACAAAGTCCATTGGTCAAAGGTCCTTTTGTTTCCAGGCCCCAGTCATTTGGAATTCACTTCCGAAGCACATTCGTGGTGCCCCTACAGTAATTTCTTTCAAAAGTCAGCTCAAAACACATCTTTTTCTGTCTCACTACTCTGTCTTACCAAATTCCAGTCTCTTTTCTGTTTCACAATAACAACATGATCCTGTGCCAGTCCTTGTTGCGATGGTTGTTTGTGTTTTGGGTGTGTTTATGTGCTGTTAATTTTAGAATTTGTATTGTAATATTTGTATTTTGTGTTGTTGCTGTCTATTCATTTGTGTTTATGTTTTAAACTTTGATTTGCATTGTACAGCACTTAGAGCCTGCGCTGCAGGGAGTTTGCGCTTTATAAATATTATTATTATTAATAATCTGCAACAGAGCCTCAGTGAATAAGCAAAATTTGAATATTCAGCCTCAGGATGTAGTGGGTTATGGCAACTTTTGATACAGAAGTAACTTGACTAAGGAATAGAAAGCTGCTCTGTGTATTAATTATTATTTATCATACTTGATAGACTCCTTCAGCACATTGTCCATCAAGAGGAGGCAGCTCAACCCATTTAGCTCAGAGGCACCACAGTGGGACTCCTACGACACTACGGTGTACCCACAAAGCTCGTCCGCCTGATCAAGAGCAGCTACGATGGCATGACATGTCGCGTGATCCACGAAGGGCAGTTCACCAGGGAGCTCCAGGTCAGAACCGGTGTCAGGCAGGGGTGTCTGCTGTCTCCGTTCCTCTTCCTACTGGCCATAGACTGGGTCATGAAGATGACCACAGAGCACAGACGAAGTTGAATACAGTGGACACTGTGGACACAGCTTGATGACCTCGATTTTGCAGACGACTTGGCATTACTGTCCCACACTCATCAACAAATGCAGGACAAGACCACGAGGCTTGCTGACATCTCGTCCCAAGTGGACCTCTCCATTCACAAACAGAAAACAAAGACAATGAGGCTGAACGCAACCTGGGAAGAACCAGTCTTGTTTGCTGGCACCCCGTTGGAGGAGGTGGAGTCCTTCACCTATCTCGGGAGCATCATAGACAAAAAAGGTGGCACTGATGCAGATGTCAGAGCACGAATCGGTAAAGCCAGAGCAGCCTTTCTCCAGTTGAAAAACGTGTGGAGCTCCAGAGAGCTGTCACAACACACCAAAGTCCGGATTTTCAACTCCAATGTAAAAGCAGTTCTCTTATAATATATGGAGCAGAGACTTGGAGATTGACAAAAACCACAGTCAACAGAGTACAGACCTTCATGAACAGTTTGCTTAGAAGAATTTTGAAAATCCACTGGCCAGAGAAGATCAGCAACGTCAGACTCTGGGAGAGAACAGAACAGATAACAGCAGAGAATGAAATTGGGCGAAGAAGATGGGGATGGATCGGTCACAGTCTGAGAAAGCCAGCTTCCAGTATCACTAGGCAGGCATTGTCATGGAACCCCCAGGGAAAGAGGAAAAGAGGTAGGCCGAGAAACTCCTGGCGTCGAGACCTCCAAGCAGACATCAAGAGACTGGGACAAATGGTGCTGAAATGTGTCTTCAGATTTATGCTAATGGTACTTTAACCCTTTTAGCCACCAAGGTCCCATTTCCCAAATTTGGGAGATGTTACCAGCTGTAGGGACTCGGGGTTGGATGGGTTTAGATAACTCGGAAACAAAAAGTGCGCATCAAACTCGGACCTTTTTTCCCTCGATTTTGTTCATTCCTGAAAAAAAAAGTGTTTAGCCACTACCCTGAGTAAAGTTAAAACTGAAAACAATCCTCAAGCTTTATAAAAGTTTATTGATGATTATTGAAACACTGACTTATTTCTTTAAATTCATGCTGTCCGTGTGGTTCGCATGACCTGATTCATGTATAAGCTTGTCAGTGTCATAACTGGTGCATGATGCTAGTGTGATCACAGAAACAGGTCAGTGGTGTTGTAACTTATAAATAGAACTTGCTACATCCTGCGGATGAAATTATCATTTTTTTTTTAGGTCTGCCTAACACTGGATCAACCATGAAGTTTAAGGCTGATGTTGGATGGAATAGCTTGACAGGTCTACGCCTACCATGCTATTCTGACATCACCCTTGAACTATCATGGTCCATCCACATCATTTCAGGGCTTAATGGGTTAAGATATAATGTCATCTCTCAGTGGTAGTGGCCAAATTGCTTTCATGAGAAACATTTAACAGCAAAGTGTGGTGTTTATCCTTTTCCCTTGATGTCCAAAATGTGGTTCAAGTTTAAGTTAGTTGGTGAGTTATTTGGGAAGAAAATGGGTGACACTATTTGCAGAAGCAGGCTGTAACAATGCAGTAGTGATGCTAACTTGTAATTTGTTGGGGGTAGTGTTCATTCCCCCCCCCCCCCCACAAAAAAAAAAATAAAATAAAAATAAAAAAAATAAAATAATAATAATAATAAATAAATAAATAAAATAAATAAATAAATAAAATACAAATAAAAAAAATTAAAAAATAAAAATAAAAAACCCAATAAAAATACAAAAAAAAAAAAAAAAAAAAAAAAAAAAACCACTAATGAACTGCATTTGATGAAAGAAAAAAAAACTGAACAACAAAAATGTGGAGTTTTTTTTGTAACTCAACTCGCGTGGTCCGTGTTTTTGTGTGACTATAGCAACCCGATGCGCAAAAGGCCATCGGGCCGATTTCGGCCGCCGTTGGTGCGCTGACCAACGGCGGCCTACATCGACCCGAGGCCTTTCGCGCATTGGGAAGGGCACGTGTTTTCTAAACTGATCGGTTGCAACGGTGCATATGCCCCAGTCGCTTGTTTTTCACCCTTGTTGTTTTGGTGTGCGTGTCAGTCTGCCTCAAACTGGTATCGCCACGTGTTTACCGCACAGTATAGACAACTCAAGTTACTCTCGGCCCGTAAAACCCGCCTCAGACATAGATATTCATGAGCCCTAGTATCAGCAGGGGCAAGTGAAAATGTGTCGCTTTTTGGATGATTTATATCGGATCCATACCTAGATGATCGTCAGATTGAGGGACATGGCTTCCTAAGAATCAGTTTCTGGCGCGTTACTGTACCACTCCAAAAACATTTTCTTCATGGTTCTTCCTTCAACCCCACGACCGCATTTGTCGACTTTTGTCAGTAGGTGTCACCTAACAGCCAGTTGCCGGATTGAACATGACGTTGAAACATTCAAGGGTAATGCCAGATTAGCATGGCGCCCTCAGGCGCCAAGCTAATCAGGCACTGCCCTTGAATGATTTTGGTCAATTTATTCATCTCCTGCCGCAGTGCGTCGTCGCTAAATGGGTTAACCCACCTGCAGACGGCGCTGTTGGGGGTGGATTTTATTTTGGAAATCCCCGCATTTTGCAAATTTACCGTCAGCGATCCGCAGGGGTCGGTTGCATGAGCGAGCTTAGTCCTGCGCCAGCCACTGAGCAGGGTGCGCCGGGTATTTCGGGTAAATACCCTTCCTTCTTCAAAATTGTTTTGTCTATTTTGAAGAAAGGTATTTACCCGAAATATTAATAAGATGTGTTGTAACTGTGTTTTCCGAAGCGTGTTTCTTTCTCCATTGGGTTCTCCTATCAAAGCTACAGTACAAAGTAAAGGATTTATAAATCGACCATTTAGATAGTTCAGTGGTGGTGCCAGCATAGCTTGGCACCTCAGACACCAAGCTAATCTGGCACCACCCTTGAACTGTGATAGTCAAATTTATTTCAAGCACCCCACCCGGGTCTGCCCTGGGGGACTTGGGTGGGGTTAGGTATTTTTTAGTTCCCAGGGTCACCCTGGTCAGCCCCACAGGGTGGGTTTTTCTCTCTATTCTGGGGCATGTGTTTCTGTCTACCCTTTGTCCATTCACCTGTATTTGCCTTTTAAAAACTCTCCCTACTGTCTGCACTGCCTGTAGCTCTTGATATTGGATGTGTGTTGCTAAATGGTCTTAGCTTTATTTATGTGTTAGGTTTATTTAACGTATTTCGGCTGGCGACATACATTCAATGTTCTGTTTTGTTTTTTTTCACAAGCAGTGCAGGCACGTCCTGGGAAAGCCTTTTTGCTGTCGGGACGTTAAGCAATGTACAATCATTATTTCAAGCAACAGTGTATCAGCATGAAAAGGGTTAAGCCAGATAGTGTGGCTGCAGGGTCTTTTAAATTCTGTGCCTTTTAACTCTTAAACTCCCAAAACTAAATGACTTCCATTCTGTCGAATGGAAGTCATTTAGTTTTGGGAGTTTAAGAGTTAATACTGGGGATGGGGGGGGGGGGGGGGGGGGGGGGGGGTGAGGTATTGATCGACACCGTTGTCACTATCTAGTGCTGTATCATCAAACGGCCAGCATGTCAACATCCTAGTTTTATAAGTGCTGACATGCAGTTAGAGGTCTTCACGGCCGTTGTACAGCAGTAAACAAGTGCTATCGGTATGACACACATTTGAAATGTGGGGTCGTTCAGCTTGTTTTTTTTTTGTTTTTTTTTTAAATATCGAGTATCTTAACTCATTCAGCCCCGAATCCCCTACAGCAGACATGGATTGACCTTTAGTCACCAAGCTAATCTGGCACTATCCTTGAATTATCATGGTCAGTCCGTCTCCTGCAACTGGTACTTGTAGTCACTAGGCAGGCAACACCTCCAAAATGTGAGAAATGGGACCTTGGAACTAAAAGGGTTAACGCATGAAGCATTTACAGCTAAGACAGGATGTGGATCGACCATGATTGATAGTTCAAGGATGGTGTCAGAATAGCTGGAACCTATTCTGACACCACCCTTGAACTGTCATGGTGGATCTCTCTCCACAACTGTGATGTAGACCTCACTGAGGGCTTAATGGGTTAATTGGCAGGGTTTGGGATGTAGATTTGTGGTATTATTTCTAATTCCTAATAATGCAGTATGGCCTAAAAGCCTTGATGATGATGATGATGTCCACTAGCAATGCACATCCACTCCATGCTAGCAGCATGCTCAGAACGCAAAAAAAAAAAAATAAAAAAAAAATGAATAAATAATAAATTGTGATTGTGAAGTATTGTGTACGCACGAGTCTATTCATGTGACACCCCTGCTGCAGTTTGTAATAGACCTGTCTGGATCTTAATAATAGTGTGAATAAGAAGAAAGTGTGTGGGGCACTTTAACCTGTCTGTTTAACCCCTTTGCTGACAAGCAAAAGTTAACACTACCCTACTGCAAGAGACAGATTCTCACGGGCCCCTGCTGTTGCTAAGATCACATTGTATCCATATTTTCCTTGGACAGTTGGAGATTTTTTTACATAGGTGATTTCAAAAATACAATTTGTGTCCACTGGCCGTGAAGGGGTTATATAGACCACACCAGCACAGAGACACAGAAAATGATGTACTAGGTTTTGCAGAATAGAAAGAAAGGTTATGATGAAGAAAATAAAGGACAACAATCAATTTAACTCATTTTACCCCAACACCGAAATCCCCAAACGTTGCCGTTTTCCTCTGAAGACAGCATTGCAGTGCAGGACACAGATTGACCATGATAGTTCAAGGGCGATGCCAGAATAGCTTGGTGCCCATAGGCGCCAAGCTATTCTGGCATCACCCTTGAACTATCATGGTCGATCCTCATCTTGCTGTGGTGGGTCTGGGGTAGAAGGAGTTAAGGATAAACTGTACCTCCCAGTTTGGGTGGATGACATGAATTCTTTACAACAGCTCACCCGTGAGAGAAAAATACAGATTTAGAATTTTCCTCATGTGTTCCTAGTCATTAATTAATAATAAGGCATGCCTGTGTGTGATATTAATAATAAGGCACGTCTGTGTGTGAGGTTGATAATAAGGCACGTCTGTGTGTGAGGTTGATAATAAGGCACGTCTGTGTGTGAGGTGTGTTTGGTGTAAAGTGTTATTGCAACTCGCTCTTTTGAGTGTCAAAATGTTAGTGTAAATAAATTTACAGCCTTTGCAACTAAGAAGCTTGGCCCACGCTACCACAAACACCTATTGCCGGGCGCAATTTTGTGGCGGCAATGTTGCCGCCTCAATTAGGGGCGCCTACAATATTGCCGCCACAAATTGCGACCCGATACAAACCGAGTCTATTCATTTGTGGTAGCCGGCAAGGCTCGAGCAATGTTGCCGCCTCTCAGCCAATCAGCGGTGTTCTTGCGCCACTTCCCGTTTCTTCATCTTCCGGCGAGCCGGAAAAAATGGCGGAGAAGCTGAGCGACGGCCGACGGCTTTGAGACTGTAATATTCATTGGAGACGCGCCGCATGTGAAAACGCTGCTAAACAGCTGCGTATCCGTATGCGGCACGTCTCCAGTGAGTAAATTGATCAACCTTGTCCGAGAGTTCCCATGCATATGGGACTCCTGCAGCTCCGAATATTTCAACCGGGCGCGGTGAGAGCTGTTCCATAGTAATGGCAGGTCAGTCAGTACAACACATTGCGCGTACATTGATACGTGTGCCAGGAAGCCGATGTGGCAGGTGGCAAATTGTTGCTTACCACACATTGCTAGTGGCAAATTCTGGTAGCGTGGGCCCAGCCTCTAAGCAACAATGAATAACAACGATTACCTATTACCATGTTCTCTCTCTCTCGGTCTCAGAATTATTTGTTTATATTGTCCCGTTACTTCCCCCCCCCCCCAAAAAAAAAAAAAAAAACAACAACAAACAAACAAACAACAAAAACAAAACAAAAAAACCCACAAAACAAACAAAAACCCCTACAAAACAACAAACAAAAAAAATAAAACAGCTAAAGAAATCTCTAAAAAGTATAATATCCTTTAGTTTAAAAACAATGGATATATATATATATATATATATATATATATATATATATATATATATATATATATATATATATATATATATATATATATATATATATATATATATATGTGTGTGTGTGTGTGTTATCAATCATCAGTGCTTTTGCCCAGCGTCTTAGACCAGTTCGCATTGGGTTTATTTAACTCTTGTTTTCTCAAATTTTGGAGGTGTTGCCTAATGACTATGTACCAGTTGCATGGTCAATTCATCTCCTGCTGTGGGGACTTGGGGCTAAATGGCTTAAGACAGGTTGCGCTGCATGCAATGGTTACTGTCTCTACAGTACTTGGCTGCTTCTTGTAGGTGGACGTTGGTTCCTGCCTGACAAGTGGACAATGGATCGATTGTTACCGAGTATTACAGTATCGAGTAACATATCAATAGTGCGATGTAACTTTACAGTGTTTCGCGTCAGACTGGGTCGGCCAGTGGTGAATGTCGTATTAGTCATAGCCTGTGCCTCAGCGGCCGTGTGCTCCAAAGCCGCTCGAAGGGTCATTGACCATTAACCTCATTCGCGGACGAAACGCAGCAGGCAGCAACAATATTCAATATGCAAGAGTCATAGATCCTCGTGAGTCCCCGCATTTGCGGGGGCCCGTGAGGATCTATGCCTCTTGCTGGCTTCATTATTACTTGATGATATATATATATTAACCTCAGCCAGACCAGGCAGTGAATCTACAGACGGATTTCAGAGTCACTGCTCGACGACGGCGGGGGAGGGGTTAAATAGTTGGACTTCATTTTGGACAAGTCACTTTCCTGTTTACGACATGTTGCGCCTCGGCGCAGGAGCAGACCGCCGTTGAAAGAACTGCCTGTTGTATTGGACTTTGGACACGCATGGTTGGTTGCCCTTTGTTGACTGGTCAAAATGCCTGCATACACGCCGGTCCTATTTCTTGTCCCGCTGGCACCGAAGTGACGCCGACTCGGGGGGGGGGGGGGGGGGGGGGGGGGGTTCTGATTTATTAGACTCGAAGCGAAGACCGTTCAGGGCGAAGCGGAATTTATTTCACTAGACCGCCAGGGTGGGGCTGGGGTGCCGGCCGCGTTCACGGGCGATGGAAAATTTAGCGCCATCCAAGTGCAAGAGGCACAGATCCTCATGAGCCCCCGCAACTGGGGCTCATGCGGATCTATGCCTCTTGCTGAAACTACTTTGGAACCGTGTTCCTTTGACGGCCGGGGATGTTTGGCGTTGAATTTGCAATGACTCAGCCGATTTCTCAAACGCAGTCGGCCGCCAGAGAAGGGGACAAAATGCAGGTCGGCACAAACAACGTAAAAGATGACGATCATTGCACTGTCGCTGCGTGCAGCCCCGCTAGACTGTCGCACCCTGTGCAGGCAAAAGGGGTGCCGTGCCGTGTGGAGAGGTGTCGTTTGGGGCGGGCTACTATGACATGGGGACGTAGCAGCTTCGTAAGACACTGAGCTGGCAGTCGATCCCGGGTTCGAATCCCCTGGTGGGCAGGAATGGGATGTGGACTTTTCCTCATTCCCATCGAGTCAAATTTATGTACAGACTCGGCTTACGGTTGCCTGTCGGTCTCGCCTTCGTGTGTCCAGCACGCATAATCATCAAGTGCGCACGTTAAAAATCCCATTACCACTATTCAAAACCTCGCGCTGGGACCATATGGCGTTGAGGCGCGTCCCATGGATGGTGGATAGGGGGTCCCTTGTGAGAGGGGTGCACTGAATGAAATAAGGTGCCGTGAACCAACATGGTCTAAGGGAAGGTGACCCCGACAGAAAACCCCTGGTCCTCCTAGTAAGGGGGTTGGGCGTGGGGGTAGCTTCCCCACCCTGCAAAAAAGGAAATAGCTACAAAAACGCCGACGAAAAGACTAACAGTAATTCCTTTCCTGGAGGAGGAAGGTTCTTCAACCAGAAGACTTATGACGTCCTGTGGTGAAAGCCAGAAGTCTTCGGAAGCCACAGGACCGAGCCGCCTCTCTCTATCCAGGGATACAACCATGGGCACATGGAACGTCAAGACCATGTACCAGAGCGACAAGGCCGCCCAGATAGCAGCGGAAATGCAAAAGTACAACCTTTCCCTGCTAGGTATCAGTGAAGCCAGATGGACGCAGTCTGGCCAGAAAAGGCTGTTAAGTGGGGAGATGATTCTGTATTCAGGTCATGAAGAGGAGAATGCCCCCCATACAGAAGGTGTAGCATTCATGCTGTCACCAGTGGCACAGAGCGCGCTGATGGGCTGGGAACCTCTTGGGCCAAGAATTATCACACCAGCCTTTAGAACCAAGAAAAAGCTCAAGCTGAACGTCATCCAGTGTTATGCGCCCACTAATGACAGTGACGAGGAAGAGAAGCAAGAGTTCTACGACCGACTCCAGAGTGCCTTGGACAAATGTGCGGAGCGAGACATCACCATTGTCATGGGCGATTTTAATGCCAAAATAGGGGAAGACAACACCGGATACGAAGAGGTGATGGGGAGACAGGGACTAGGCTCGGAGATGAGTGAGAACGGGGAGAGGTTTGTAGACTTTTGTGCTCTAAACCGACTTGTCATTGGAGGCAGCATCTTCCCACACAGAAGAATACACAAAGCAACTTGGGTCTCACCTGACCATACAACAGAGAACCAAATAGACCATATCTGCATTAGCAAGAAATTTAGAAGATCCCTTCAAGATGTTCGAGTGAGGAGGGGAGCAGATGTTGCCTCCGACCACCATCTGCTTACCTTAAGAATGAAGCTCAAGCTAAAGAAAAGCCGCACAGAGACAACAAGAAGACAGCGCTATAATGTAGGCCTCCTGAGAGAAACTGGAGTTAGAGAAGAGTTCAAACTGGTGCTGTCCAACCGGTTTCAAGTGCTACAGGAGCTAGTAAATGAAGAGGAGGCGGTCGCCACAGAGCAGCAGTGGAAGGCAGTTAGAGAGGCGCTGAACTCAACCTGCAAAGACACTGTAGGGTTCAGGAAACACCATCACAAGGACTGGCTGTCGGCACAGACCTTGAAGAAGATAGAAGTGAGGAAGCAGAAGAAAGCAGCTGTCAACAACAGTCGCACGAGAGCAGCCAAAGTAAGGGCACAGGGGGAATACTCGGAAGCCAACCGCGAAGTGAAGAGTAGTATCAGGGCAGACAAGAGGGCCTACACAGAAAGCCTGGCAGCAGAGGCAGAAAAGGCAGCAGGCAGCGGCAACATGAAACAGCTCTACGACATTACCAGAAGATTGTCAGGCAAGTATGACCATACAGAAAGACCAGTAAAAGACAAAGAAGGCAAGCCTATTGCAGACAGAGCAGACCAACTCGAGAGATGGGCTGAGTATTTTGAAGAGTTACTGAACAGACCTAGCCCACCCGACCCCCCAGACATCCAGCCGGCAGAGACCGACCTATCCATCAGCTGTGACAGACCCAGCCGGGAAGAGATCAGAAGAGCAGTGGCATTCTTGAAGAACGGCAAAGCAGCAGGCCCAGATGGCATCCCAGCGGAGTCTCTGAAAGCAGACCTAGAGACAACAGTGGAGATGCTGTACCCACTGTTTGGAAAGATCTGGGAAGAGGAGGTGATGCCGGCTGACTGGAAGGAGGGGTACCTAATCAAGCTTCCCAAGAAAGGCGACCTCAGCAAGTGTTCCAACTACAGAGGAATCACCTTGCTGTCAGTACCAGGAAAGGTCTTCAACAGGATCATCCTGGAGAGAATGAAGAGCTCTGTTGACCCCCAGCTGAGAGAGCAGGATTCAGGAAGAACCGATCATGTACAGACCAGATCGCCACTCTCCGCATCATCGTGGAACAGTCTCTGGAGTGGAGCTCCCCGCTGTACGTCAACTTTGTGGATTATGAGAAAGCATTTGACAGTGTGGACCGAGAGACTCTGTGGAAACTCCTACGACACTACGGTGTACCCACAAAGCTCGTCCGCCTGATCAAGAGCAGCTACGATGGCATGACATGTCGCGTGATCCACGAAGGGCAGTTCACCAGGGAGCTCCAGGTCAGAACTGGTGTCTGGCAGGGGTGTCTGCTGTCTCCGTTCCTCTTCCTACTGGCCATAGACTGGGTCATGAAGATGACCACAGAGCACAGACGAAGTGGAATACAGTGGAGCTCCAGAGAGCTGTCACAACACACCAAAGTCCGGATTTTCAACCCCAATGTAAAAGCAGTTCTCCTATATGGAGCAGAGACTTGGAGATTGACAAAAACCACAGTCAACAGAGTACAGACCTTCATGAACAGTTGCCTTAGAAGAATTTTGAAAATCCACTGGCCAGAGAAGATCAGCAACGTCAGACTCTGGGAGAGAACAGAGCAGATAACAGCAGAGAATGAAATTGGGCGAAGAAGATGGGGATGGATCGGTCACAGTCTGAGAAAGCCAGCTTCCAGTATCACTAGGCAGGCATTGTCATGGAACCCCCAGAGAAAGAGGAAAAGAGGTAGGCCGAGAAACTCCTGGCGTCGAGACCTCCAAGCAGACATCAAGAGACTGGGAACCACCTGGAGTAGAATCGAAGGAGAAGCACAGGACAGGAGTTGCTGGAGGTCTCTCGTCGACGGCCTATACCCGGGTAGGGGGGGTGACAGGCGTAAGTAAGTAAGTAACTATTCGAAAAGAGAAGGCCCGATAGGGCCGGTGAAATGGAAACAGAAATATATGACATGCACCGAAGTTAATAGTAGGGTGGATGTTTGCACATAAAGTAGTGCTTAGTAGCAGCAGGCTTTCAAAGTTTCAGCTTTCACCCCTGCGGCACCTTGAACATCTTTAATTAGATGGATATGTGCGCGTCCGAGACACCATACCATACCAACAAACGAGCGCGAAACCGCAGTTATTAACCAGCTTGTATCATGACCTATACCCGGGTAGGGGTGACAGGCGTAAGAGTTGTATCATAAGCATAGGCAACCGCACACCCCGCATCTCCATGAGGCATAGATCCTCATGAGCCCTCCGGGCTCATGAAGATCAATGCCTCTTGGAGATGCCGCGGGGATTGTCTGTCCGTTCGTTGTTGCGAGTTGTTCGTAGGTGAAGGAAGAGCCTCACAGGAGTGTGCAAACAAAAGGCCGTCCGTCCGCTGTTGGGCGGCGCAGCCCGAGGGTTCTCAACGCTCTGAGGAGTCGAGTGGACAGTCGCTCTCGGCCCATCCTAACTCTGTCCCTCCCTCCACCTCCCGTCCTTCGCTGACCGTGGCAATGACCGCCTGTGAACCCGGCTCCCCCCTCCAGAGATTGTTACCCTAGTCAATGTGAATGTTTTTTTTTTTTCAGCACTGTTGTTCCCCGATGCCAGAAACTGTCCTGTGTGGTAGCCCTACACAGGCTGAGTGATAGTCCAATCTTGATTTCTAAAAGGCTGTAAGACTCAGTCCACCAACACTTTTACTGTTCCAGTAAAAATGAAAGAAACAACAACAGGCTGACATTAATATTATGCACAGTTCTTGCAAACTGGGTGTGTGAAATAAAAGAACAATGAACAAAAAGCCAAAAGTAAGAAAAGTTTGTAAAGAAAGAAGAAGATAAAAAGAGCCCAACACACTGTAGTGTAAACTAAAACATGACGTCTTTGTACATGAGCCTGCTGTTTAACCCTTTCACTGCCAAGGGAAACAGAACGCCGTCCAGCTGCAAGTATTGATCCTCATGAGCCCCCGCATTTGGCAGGGGTTCATGAGGATCTATGCCTCCTTCTGATAAATTGATTTACTTTGAATCCACGTTCCTTACACAACTTGGTGATATAGAAAACGCAGCCTGTGTGAGCTGGCAGTGAAGGGGTTAAAATTGTAAAAAGAAAAGAAAAAAGAAAGTCGTAGTAAGGTTCATGTTGTTTTTGCATGTGTGTAATAATAATAATAATACATAGTTTTTATATAGCGCCCTTCCCCATGGACAGCAAGCTTGGAGCGCTTTACAGCACATAAAAATAATATTAAAAGAAGAAAAATTAGAACGCACTCACTCTTTAAATTAAAACCTCGCACCATGTTTGCGCATTCCTAACACAAAACACACACACGCATGTGCAGCCTACCTACATGGGCTACCCATACGAAAACGGCCAACATTTCCAGGCAGCACATCCAGACTAAGCTAATTTTGATATGCTACCTGGAAAAGATGGGTCTTCAAATTTGTTTTGAAGGTCATCAGGGTAGGGGATAGAGGGACATGCAGTGGAAGTGAGTTCCAGACATACTGCTCTTGGTGATTACCCTTCTGCGTGTACAGTTCTGGTAGCTTCATGCTGACATTGGTTAACCCTCATCAGTCTGAGAAATAAATTTGACTAAAATAGTTCAAGGGTAGTGCCAGAATAGCTTGGTGCCTCTAGGCACCAAGCTATTCCGGCACTACCCTTGAACTAAAGAGATTGATCTATATCCTTACCTGTAAGTACTATAATGTAGTTTGCATATGGCAGTGTACAAATTTGAAGCTTTTAGCCTCAGTATGATATGGTTTAACCAGATTAGCCCTCACGCACTACTACAGGAGATGGGTCGACCGTGATAATTCAAGGGTAGTGCCAGACTAGCTTTGCGCCACTAGGTGCCAAGCTGATCTGACACTACCCGTAAATTATCATGTAGGTGACGCCTCCAAAATTTGAGAAATAATACCTTAGCATTAAATTGGTTAAGCCAGCGAGAATTGTTGATATGGTTTGCAGATTAAGCCCCTTGTGCACGCAGCCATGGTACTGATGACGGTTCCAGTGGATGCATTCAGTCATGGTAGTGATTACGGTTCCAGTGGATGCACGCACAGGAGTGTGAACAAAATTAATATTTGGAATTTTGTGTGCAATTTTTGAAATTTTTGTTTTCTCTTTTTACAGACAATGAAGAAGAAATTTTTTATACTGCGCTCGACGAGTAGCAGCGGTCCTGCACGCCTTGAGTATTACGACTCTGAGAAGAAGTTTAACGCAGGACATCTGCCGAAGCGATCCATACACCTGCATACCTGTTTTAACATCAACCGCAAGTCAGACGGGCGCCACAAGTGCGCGATAGCGCTTTACACCAACGAGGAGTGTTTTTCTGTCGTCTGTGACAACGAGAGGGAGCTGGATCTCTGGTTGTCTGGCATGCTGGAATTCCAAAACGAATATGTCCGTGATGATGAACGATGTCGGGAACATTATGGTAGGTGTCCTTAGTAAAAGACCAAATAAATTATTGTTGTAGAGTCATGTTATAAAAAAGCTTTTAGTCGGCCTGTTTAGCCCCTACACCAGGAGGTGGATCGACCGTCATAACCCTTTCAGCTCCAAGGTCCCACTTCTCAAATTTTGGAGGTGTTGCCTAACGACTATGTACCAGTTGCAGGGGATGGATTGACCATGATAATTCAAGGTTTGTGCCAGATTAGTTTGGCGCCTCTTGAATATATCATGGTTGATCCATCTCTTGCAGTAGGTACTTTGTCATTAGGTGAAGCCTCCATCATTTGGGAAATGTGGCTGTTGGGGTTACATGGGTTAATATGAATAATAACAGCAATTATGATATCAGCAGTAATAATAATAACCCATTTAGCACAGACACATGAACAGATTATAACTCAAGGGTGGTGCCTGTAGGCACCAAGCTGTTCAGGCACCACCCTTAAACTGTCATGGTGAATCTGTGTCCTGGACTTTTTATGTAGTAAGTAGTAGTATCCAGAAGATAACTCCAAATTTACAATTTTGATAATATCGATGATGAATGCAATAAGACTGACTGACTGGCCTAGATGGACTTGAATAAAGTGAAATGTTGGGGTGATTAATCCGCTCGATGGTGTTGTTTTCAGAGCATGTATGGCAGGTGACGGTACAGCCGAAGAGTCTAGGACAAACCAAGAATCTACGCGGCCCGTACCGACTGTGCATGACACGTCACAGCATTTGTCTAGTCAAACTCAACAGCGATAATCCACAGTATGTCTTTCAGGTGAGTAGCGCAATGGTGCTAAGGTTATGTAAAAAAAAAAATCATCAAAAAACGAAACGCTCTTAGGAAATAAGTAATAAACATGAACAGTTTACATAGCCACTTTGTGCATGAAGCCGCTGGCTGCACGCACAAAAGGGCTATGTAAACTGTTTTTGGCTTATGGACTTCTGAGGATCCACACCCTTTGCAGTGGGAGGCATTTACTGAAGGACTGAAATTGGGTTCGTGAGAACCGATGAAACCTTATTTTACAACAGTACAACACGATCACAAACAACGCCATTTTCGCACGTGCCTTTATCATTCAGAATACACCTGTGTGAAATACGTTTGACTAAAATAGTTCAAGGGTAGTGCCAGATTAGCTTGGTGCCTAGAGGCGCCAAGCTATTCTGGCACTACCCTTGAACTAAAGCCGTTGGTCTAGATCCTTATCCGTAAGCACTATAATGTTGCTTGCATATGGCAGCGTACAAATTTTAAGCTTTTATAATCAGTATGATCTGGATTAAAGAGAAAAATGAAGCCTGTTTCTGTTCTTGTTTCAGTTGGAGACAGTGCGGTCGCTGGCCCATAGCGAGAATCTTTTTCGACTGGAGGTGGGAAAAATTGCGCCAACAGGAGAGGGGGAGCTATGGATGCAGGCTGACGACTCTGTCACGGCGCAGAATCTTCATGAGACCATTCTCAAGTAAGTGGCGGGGAAGGTGGAAAATTAAATTTTGGCTCATGTGCGCAGCAAAAGTGAGTATGTTCTGGGCCAGTGGTCGTTAGTCTGCCCGCCGTCGTCCGTGGTAAACTTTAACGTTTGACATTTTCTCGGAGACTATTCAAGCTACAATCTTCAAATTTGGCCCAAGGATACTTGTGGCAAGACCTTTCTAATCATACCAATTTCAGTGACATCTCACAAAGGTCAAAGTCACAGTGCATCAGGAAATATGTCAAAAATGTCTATTTTGGGACATAATTTATTTTTTCACAAATACAATTCACAACTTCAAACTCAGTTCAAAGATACCTGATGGTAAGACCTGTATACACATACTAATTTGGTTGACCCATCGGAAAGGTCAAGGGTCTCAAGAGCTCAGGAAATAGGTCCAAAATAGCCATATTTTTACAAAAGATGTTTTTTTTTTTTCAAATACTATTACAACTTCAAACCCAAACTTGGTACAAAGATACCTTATAGTAAGAACCTTTCTATGCTTACTAATTTGGTTGATCCCTCGGAAAGGTCAAGGGTCACAAGAGCTCAGGAAATAGGTCCAAAAAAGCCATATTTTTACAAAAGATGTTTTTTTCTCAAATACTATTTACAACTTCAAACCCAAACTTGGTACAAAGATACCTCATGTAAGACCTTTCTATGCATACTAATTTGGTTGATCCCTCGGAAAGGTCAAGGGTCACAAGAGCTCTAGAAATAAGTCCCAAATCATATTTTGTCAAAATAATTTTGATGTTTAAAAAAAAAAAAAACTATTCACACAACTTCAAACCCATACTTGCTACAGAGATATCTGATGGTAAGACCTATCTATGCATACTAATTTGGATGACCCCTCAGAAAGGTCAAGGGTCACAAGAGCTCAGGAAATAGGTAAAAAATAGCCATATTTTCACAAGAAATGTTTTTTTTTCTCAATTACTATTCTCAACTCCAAACCCAAACTTGATGGTAAGACCTATCTATGCATACTAATTTGGATGACTCCTCAGAAAATGGCAAGGGTCACAAGAGGTTGACAAATGGGCATAAAATGCCAATAATTGTAATTATTATCAACATTTTTGCAAATTTTCAATCAAATTCTACACAAAGGTAAGCTGATGATAAGTCCTTCCAATGTATCCTAATTTAGTTGACTCATCGCAAAGGTCAAGGGTCACAGGGGTTTCACAGATGTGTGAAAACTGATTACATTTTGAAAAAAAGACATGGATTTTGTTAGTGTAGAAGCCATTGTCAGATGTGTGGATTGGTCATACACGTAAGCCATAAGGGCTTTGCCTTTCTTGTTATTGGGTATAGTGACATGTGATATTCTGAGCAGGAGAAAGCAGTTGCTGAAAACAGTGGGTCTTTTCTATGTGAAGTTGTGAGCACTTTGTTTTTGATGGATCTGACAAAACTGCCCATGTCTCTCACTTGCTTCATTGTTTGCTCCATCTCGCACCCTCCGTTCTTCCTCTGACACACACCACCACTTGCAACAGCCTCCCGGCCCTGTCCGTAACTGTCAAACGCTCTCCTCCCTCAAATCACTTGTCAAAACCCACCGCTACAACACTGCCTTTTACTGGTCCATTTCCCCAACCATGCACAATTCATCACCACTGTCACGTGTGTGTGCTTATGTTGTGTGTGTGTGTTAGCTTTTAGTTTTTTCATTGTATCAGCGCTTAGAGATACTTTGAGAATAATCTCCATTATTATTATATTTATGTTAACTGTAGTGTACATTTAAGTTAATCCTCAATTTGCTGTCTCAACGTCCTCTTTGCGAAAGTCATTTTGTTATTTTTCATTAATCTCCTTGTGCCTGCGGGCAACTGATACTGTAAACCGTGCCATTGGCTGCACGCATAGAGGGGTTAGTGCTTTTGTGTTTTACTGAACTTGTATGGGTGTTGTCATTTGCTTGTTTCAGTTACATGAAAACCATGCACTCGTCCGGCAACATGTCGCGACCCTCGGAGTTCCGCCCCCGAACCGTCAGCGAAAGTCAGGGGTAAGCCGCAAAATTACAAATTGATGCGATGTCGCTAATCTGTTTATTTCATCAAAAACATTACCGATGACATGACAAATGGGAGTGTCTACTACGTGCTCAAATTCTAGCCTACGAACCCGTTGTGTGCACACACAACCCGGGAGGCACTCGGGGAACCCTCCAGAGGGGCCAAGAGTTGTCTCCCGGACCTGCCTATCCGGTTCCGAGTCACCTGACTCGCCAGTCAGCTACGTAGGCTCACGACCTTCGGACGTGTTCTAGCCTCGCGCTCCCTTCGACCGGTCGGTCTTGGTGCTCG
The DNA here is from genome assembly GCA_036245525.1 of Semisulcospira habei. Taxonomy (NCBI): domain Eukaryota; kingdom Metazoa; phylum Mollusca; class Gastropoda; family Semisulcospiridae; genus Semisulcospira; species Semisulcospira habei. Next base: position 105,404,616 of record BTPG01000001.1, on the reverse strand, counting down.
AGTTCACCGTGACTTTGGCTTCGCCTGTTGCTTCGCTTCTGCTTCGCTTCTTGCTTCGCTGCAGCTTCGCTTGCGCTTCTTCGCTTGGCGTCCTCCTTGGTTGGCTTCGCTTGGCGGACCTGCTGCTTCCCGCCATTTCGCCGGTGGCGACATGGACGTCTCTTCTCCCGCTACCGCTTCGGCAGAGAGGTAGGATAGTTAGTTGGGCCCGGAGCCGGTCCCCGGGCGGGGTACCGGCCTGTGCCTTTGGACTCTACCTTGTTCGGGTTGTGTGGGTTTTGTTGAGCGGGGACTCTTAGCTCGGCGGGGCCCTGGTGCCCTCGCCTTTCCCCTTTGGGGTGAAATTACTGGCTTCCCCTGGTAGCCTTCGGGGAGCATTGTTTAAACCAGCTGCGGCGCGTGGCTCATGTTGCATCTCCGGCCTGGCTGGGGTATGCTTGTTTCGAGAGCGCACTCTTAGCTTAGAGCGCTACAGCATTATTGCCGGGGGACACGGCCTTTCGTCCCTATTGTCGTTTGGCCCGCCGTGTGATGGCCTTAGTCCCCTGCGCGGCGTTAAACCCAAATAACTAAACTAATCTAAACCTATTGTCGTTTGGCGCACATTCCTCTCCAGCCTGGCTGGGGTAGGCTTTGTTCTAAAGACGCAAGCTTAGCTTCGGGCGCTATAACAGTATAGCCTGGGGGCACAGCCCGTTTGTCCATATCGTTCGGTACGGTTCCCCTTGGTAGGACGAGCCCTGTTGGTCTCGACCACGTACCGGCACGTTGTTTGTTTGGTGTGTTGCAGTGCCCTCCTGATGACCTGCACGCAGTGTGGAGGTTTCCAGTGGCCCTCGGATACGCACAAGGTCTGCCTGCCGTGTGTCGGCTGTACATCTGAGCGTTCTTGTGACGTTTGCGCCGTCTGGCCGGAGCTCCGCTGGGTCCAACTTTGGAGCTTCTACCGACGTGAACGCCCGACACCTGTGCCTGTTGCAAGACCTGCGGAAGTGCCGGCTGTCATCTCAGACACACCGACCGCTCTTGCCCCCGATGGCCCCAGTCTGGAAAGATCTCCACAGCGGACACAGCAAGGTAGTGTGCGGAGTCGGGAGTTCGAGGCGCGGATTCCCAGGAGGGAACGCGCTTGGACCAAGCCTTACGACAGGCAGAGAACCCATCTCGAGACAGAGGTCAGTTCGGAGAGACGTGCCTCGCGCCGTCCATGGTCAACCGGTCCCCACTCGTCTCCTAGGAAGGCCTTGGATCCCCCTCGGCCGCTGCGAGCCCGCCTCGCCACAGAGTCCAGCTCGCGGAGACATTCGCGCACACTCACCACACCTCTACCTGTGTCCAGTTCCTCCTTGCGATCGAAGTCTGACCACCACTCTCGCGCTCCTTCGTGTGAGCGTCGTAAAGTTCGGGATTCTTCTCGTCATCTGGACCATGGACCTTCGCGCTCTACCTCTTCGCGGCGTTCGTCCCACGTTCCCCGCCGTCTGCCTCGTCCCGCCCGTTCCCCTTCCCCTCGCCCAGCCTCTTTCCTTCCTCCTCGTTCCCGAGGATCACGGTCTCCAGCTCGTAGTCGCTCGTCTGGTCGCCGCCGCCGTTCCCGCTCCTCTAGTGCGTCGCGTCGCCGTCGCGGACGTCGCTCTCCCCTGCGTGCTTCGGCGCCTTATGGCTCCCCTCGTCCTCGTCGAGCTGATCGCTCTCGGAGTCACGGTCGCCGTCCCTCTTCGACGGCTCTCGGCGGCGTGGACGACGATTCGTTGAGTCTTCTCCCTGATGATTCCATCTCAGTTCTCCTCGGAGGTCTCAGCCGCTCTCCTTCGCCGCTCTCTCCGTCGGATGCGTCGACAGCCCACGGGTTACCGGCCTCCTCCCGCACAGAGGTTCTTCTGGCCCTCGACGAGGTCGCTCGCCTCATCTCCGCCACGCTTCCGGCAGCGGACTGCCCTCCATCCCCCCCCCTGAAAAGGAAGCCTTCTGCCTTCGTCGACGCGGGTAGACAGGTAAAGAAGTTCAAGACTCTCCCTCAGCCCCCCTCCTTTCGTGAGCTTCGGGATGTGTTCTCGGCCCACCTGTTGTCTGACTCAAGGGACAGTAATTTCTTCTCGGACCACAGATGGCCTCCGGACCTCGATATGTACTTCCGCCAGCAGTGGTACGCCGGCCATTCCCAGGCCTTCCTCTGCCCTCTCCCTCCGGTAGATCCAGCCGCCGTGGTTCAGGCGGGTGGGGCCTCTGCACTCAGACGCGCGCTCCCCGCGGGTTTGGACAAGACGGCTTCGCTTGTCAGGAATTCCTTGGCCTGCGCCGGCTTCATGGAGCTCCTTACGCAAGCCTTCCTCCGGCGCGTGGAAGATTCGTGGCACCCGTCCCTGACCCCCCTTCTTGGCGACCTCCTCGTCCTCGCTGAAGCGGCCAGCCGCGCCGCGTATCACTCTTCGGTCAACGCTATGGCTGCAGCCGCCAATTGTGATTTACTCCGCCGCGACGCTGTCCTGCAGGCCTGCCGGGGAATGCCTGCCGACCTGAAGAACCAGCTGCGTCGGGCCCCCCTCGGGGGACCCCTTCTCTTTGGTGACACCTGGCAAGCCGTCAAGGATTCCAATGCGGACAGGTGGCCTCCCAAGTCTGTTCCTCGGCGCTTTCAGTCAGCCCGCAAGGCCGTGGGTCGCCCCCTGCGGATCTCCAGACCCGTCGCCCCGACCTCAACAACCCAGCTGCAGTCCCTGCGTCGCCGTCGCCCCGCCTTCGGTCGCCCCGGCCAAGCTAACGCCCCCGCCCCCGCTTGGCCCCGTCCCGCCCGTCGCCCTGGGCGCGGGCGGGCTCAGTGACTCCTCCCCTCCTCCGCCTCCGCCGGCCGTCTCGGGTCCTCCAGTCGGCGGCAGGCTCGCCCTCTTCAGCGACGAGTGGCGATTACTGATTCCAGAAGACCCGTGGATTTTAGACACTGTTTCCGGCGGCCTACGGATCTCCTTTCGTTCCCCTCCTCCTCTGCGTACGACTCCGCTGTGGACCGAGATCCCCGCAGACCCGCTCAAGGAGTGCGCCCTACGGGGGGAAGTCGACTCTCTCTTGAGGAAGGATGCCACAGAGGTTGTGCGCCGCGCAGACTCGCTGGGATTTTACAGCAGACTTTTCGTCGTCCCCAAGCCTGGCGGCAAGTGGCGCCCAGTGATCGACCTCTCAGCCCTAAATCGCTTCATCGTGGCTCCTTCCTTCCACATGGAGACGGCCCGAGCCCTGCGTACCGCGGTGCGACCCATGGATTACGCCGTCAGCCTGGATCTCTCCGATGCTTACCTACACGTACCCATACATCCGGCCGCCCAGAGGTATCTGCGCTTCGCGTTCGATGGAACCGTTTACCAGTTTCGAGCCCTACCCTTCGGCCTCAACCTCAGCCCCTGGGTCTTCACCCGCTTGATGGATGCAGTTATGGCCAAGGCACGGCAGTCGTCTCTCAGCCCTATGTCCAACTACCTCGACGATCTCTTCCTGAGAAACCACGTCGAGTCCGTCTAGGAAGAGGACAGGGATACTCTGATGCGTCTGCTGTCGCGACTGGGGTTCCTCCTCAACGTCGGGAAGTCAGATCTCACGCCCTCGCGCCGCTTCATTCATCTCGGAATGGATTTTGCCACCGATCTCAACGTTGTTCGCCTCCCGGATCCCCGGATTCGGAAGTTGGCCACCTTCGCCAACCAGCTAGCTCAGCAGGAAGCAGCTCCCGCCCGAGTTTGGCTTCAACTCCTCGGACTGATCAACGCAGCGGCGGACCTTCTCCCCCTGGGTCGCCTCTACGCCCGCCCCCTTCAGCTGCACCTCCTGCTTCTCTGGAGACCCTCTTCTGGCGACCTTGCCCACCTGGTCCCGGTTTCCCCCCTGGTTCGCCCTCACCTTCTACGCTGGACCGACACGGCTTGGTTGGCTTCGGGAGTCCCTTTGTCCTCCCCTCCCCCGCACCTCTCCCTGTGTGTCGACGCGAGCCTCTCGGGGTGGGGAGCCCACCTGCTTCCTCAATTCTCCTCGGCTTCCGGCCTCTGGCCCCCGGAGTTTGCGGACAAGCACAGCAATTGGTTAGAGCTGCAGGCAGTCTGGCAAGCCCTCTTCGTTTGGGAGAACCAGCTCAGGAACCAACGGCTTCTCGTCCTCTCCGACAACTCGACGGTGGTGGCCTACATCCAGAGACAGGGGGGCACCCGATCTCCCGACCTCTGTATGCTCCTCTTCCGTTTGATGCGCTGGGCCGAGGAACGCGACATTACACTCCTCGCACGACACATTCCGGGCCACTTGAATGTGTTGGCGGACTCGCTCTCTCGCCGCGGCCAGTTGCTCCACACAGAATGGACGTTGCGCCCGGACATCTTCCAGATGATCTGCGCCCGTTGGGAGACTCCCTTAATCGACCTCTTTGCTACGAGGTGGAATCGCCAGCTTCCCCTCTTCGTCTCCCCGGTTCCAGACCCGCTGGCCTGGGCAGTCGATGCCCTCTCGATTCCTTGGGACGGCCTCATCGCTTACGCGTACCCCCCAACAGTCCTCATTCCCAAGGTCCTCCACAAACTTCGAGGGAGCAACGCAGTCCTGCTTCTGGTCGCCCCGCTGGCTTGGACCCGGTCCTGGACGACCGACCTACTCAACCTCGCCACCTCTCCTCCCCTGCGCCTTCCCACGCCCCGTTCCATGCTCAAGCAGCCCAGGCAGGCTCTCTTCCACCCTTGTCCCGAACGCCTGTCTCTTCACGCCTGGAGGTTGTGCAGCGCGCCCTCACCGCTCGAGGCTTCTCTGGTGCAGCAGTGGAGGCAATCGCTGCAGCCCGCAAGCCTTCCACCCGGCGTGTTTACGAAGGGAAGTGGCGCGTCTTGTGTGCCTGGTGCGACGCCCGTCGCCTCCTACCCACCGGACTGACTAACCCACAGCTAGCGGACTTTCTCCTATGGCTCTTCGAGGTCCAAGGTTTGGCGCCCATCACCATCAGGGGATACTTATCCATGGTCGCCGACACGTACCGTCATCTCGGCCTTCCAGACCCCGGCGCCTGTAAGGACCTTTCCGACCTCATGTCCAGCTTCAGCCTCCAACGTCCGACTCAGCGTTCTCTCATTCCTCGCTGGGACCTACCTTGGGTCCTGACGTGGCTGAATTCTTCCCAGTTCGAGCCACTCGCTCTAGCCCCTCTGGCAAATGTGACACGCAAGACCTGCTTCCTTCTAGCCTTGGCCACCGCGTCCAGAGTTAGCGAGCTACACGCTCTTTCTACCCGCCCAGACTGCCTCCAGTTCAGGGCAGATCGCTCCGTGCAGCTCTTAACGGACCCCAGCTTTATTGCCAAAACAAGGTCGCCCCTAACTGCTCCACAGATCATCACCTTGCGGCCCCTGGGAGGGCCTGCCTGCTCTCCGGAGACTCGGCGACAGGATCCCGTGCGTGCCCTACGCATCTACCTGCGCCGTACCAAAGTTACCCGTAGAGGGCGCTCCCGCCTCTTCCTGCCCATACGCCAGGGCAAGACTGATATCACAGCCCAGACGATCTCCTCCTGGCTGCGCTGGGTAATACGATCGGCATACATGGATCTCTCCCCACGCGTAGCGCAGAGACTGAAGATCCGCGCACACGAAGTACGCGCCATGGCCACGAGCGTCGCATTCGATCGGAACTGCGCTGTCAAGGACATCGTGGCCGCGGTGGGCTGGCGAGCAGAATCTACCTTCGCTCGTTTCTACCTTCGGGATCTGGTGGGACAGCGAGACAACCTCGCCTTGTTGGGGGACCTCACGGTGGCACAGCACTCCCTCCCGGCGCAGCAGGCGCCGTAGGTACGCACCTAGCTCGTTACCTGGGAATTAGCAATGGGAGGACGGTCTTGGTCTCCGGTAGTACCGGGGCGGCACCCTCCTCCTATTCGTGATTCTCCCATTTGTCATGTCATCGGTAATGTTTTTGATGAAATAAATGCATTTTTCTTTAAAAGGTATTTTTTCGAAAAATACTTACCGATGACATGACACGGAGGACCCTCCCACCTGCCCCGCTTGCCGCTGGTGAGCCTAGTATCTGACTGGCGAGTCAGGTGACTCGGAACCGGATAGGCAGGTCCGGGAGACAACTCTTGGCCCCTCTGGAGGGTTCCCCGAGTGCCTCCCGGGTTGTGTGTGCACACAACGGGTTCGTAGGCTAGAATTTGAGCACGTAGTAGACACTCCCATTTGTCATGTCATCGGTAAGTATTTTTCGAAAAAATACCTTTTAAAGAAAAATGCATTTTTAAGCAACCACCAGTGCTCTTTAACCCATTTAATCCTGGATCCATGCAGCAGGAGATTGATTGACCATGATAATTCAAGGGTAGTGCCAGATTAAGCTAATCCTGGATCCATGCAGCAGGAGATTGATTGACCATGATAATTCAAGGGTAGTGCCAGATTAGCTTGGCGCCCTCAGGCGCCAAGCTAATCTGGCACTACCCTTGAATTGTCATGGTCAGTCCATCTCCTGCAACTGGTACATAGTCGTTAGGCAACATCTCCAAAATTTGAGCAATGGGACCTTGGAGCTAAAAGGGTTCAACAAAAAGTCTTAAAGTGCAAAAGTGTCACGTGTCATGAACGACTCTGATCTTGGAGGCTACAGACAGCTAAACGATGGTCTGTAATGACAGGTGATCTCGCATAAGGATGGTGGCTTAACCCATATCACACTGAGGCTAAAAGCTTCACATTTGTTCATTGATATCTGGAAGCTACATTATAGTACTTATATGTAAGGATATAGATCAATGGCTTTGAGTTCAACGGTAGTGCCAGAATAGCTTGGCGCCTACAGGCACCAAGCTATTCTGGCACTACGCTTGAACTATTTTTACACTGGTGTATTCCGAATAATAAGGGTTAAAACAGGATCTGCTGCAGTTAGTTAGTTCCCATTCCATGTCATGTTTCATCCGTTTCCCACCAGCAGTGTTCATTCGTCGAAGGACCGCAAAATTGACCAAACTCGGTCCCAGGCTCGAAACGAAGAATACCTTTACTGCCAGTGGTCGCGGGTGTGTTTCTGAAATGTATTTTGAGTCAGTGCACAAGTGCCCCAGTCTTCCAATGAACATGGACACAAAGTGGTCTCAGCAAGAGACATAGATCCCCATGAGCCCCTGCAACTGTGGGGGCTCATGAGGGTCTGTGTCTCTTGCGGTTGTGTCATGATGTTTTTTTTCATTCATTCGTTTCTGAAATTTGCTTGACTGAACATCCAAAAGCCGACACTGTCCAAATAACGCGGACACAAAGTGGTCTCTGCAAGAGGCATAGATCCTCATGAGCCCCCTGCATCTGCGGTGGCCCATGAGGATCTATGTCTCTTGCAGTTTGATCATTAGTTTTATGTTCATTAATTCGTTTCTGAAATGTGTGTTCACTGAACGACCAATAATAGCCCAAAGAACATGAACACAAAGTGGTCTCATCAAGAGGCATAGATCCTCATGAACTCCCGCAACTGCAGGGGCTCATGAGGATCTATGTCTCTTGCAGTTGGATCAATAGTTTTATGTTCATTAATTCGTTTTATGGGCATTAAAGGAGTTAGCATCAGCCAGCGGTAGTGTTGACAGTGGAGGCTGCACCCTCCAGAGGATCACTGTATGTGCGTGTGTGCCATAGAGTTCTTCATCTGTAAGAGAAAGATTTACATGACCCCCTGCATCCTGAGGGGGTACATGAAAATCTGTACCTCTGTTCCGTGCTGTATATTTGTTTCTTGTTGTTCAAGGTGGGTTCTGATTTTCAGGTCGCGAACACGTCTGAAGACCGATCCGCGTCCAGCTTCAGTGTACACGCCCGACACTAAGTCCTCACCTCACTTCCATAGCGCTGTGTCCCCGAGCACCAGCCCCCATGCACCCAGGTCAGTCAGCTTTTGACCTCTGGTGCAATAGTGCACTCATTTTCTGACCCCTCTGTAAGGTCAAGGGTCTCAAGGGGGAAGGAAATGTATACAAATTGCCCATTTTTAGTAGAAATTTTTCATCAGCATTTGTTTTGATTGGTGCAGATATTCAAACTTTTCTTTCATGCTTTGATCTCATACTTGGCGCAAAGGGAGATGATGATAAGACCTGACGAATCTTGTGCTTACACTTGTGTTTACATACTATGTGTTGTCATGCCTATTCACTGGTAATAGCAGAGCCATCCACCATCGATCCGCTATTTTCGATAAGCATCAATGTTGGCATTTTCTGGGAGATTACCAGCCGCAAACCATCAGGGGCTTTGCCTACAGCTTTCCCACCTTGTGTTTTACAGTTTCGGGGACCATGGTGCTATCATGGGCGCTCACCGCCTGCGATCGGATAGTAACGAGTCAAAAACCTCACGCAGCAGTATCCCCATCTTTCCTGCTGATGATCCCATTTTTCATGACTTTCCACACTTGTGAGTATTTTCTTTTCAGCAGTGAGTTATTTTGTTTCTTATTTACATTTTATTAACTGCTTTTCTGCTATTACTGTATTAGGTGCAGATCGTGTTTCTGAAGTCTTTGGTATTTCAACGACAGAGTGTTGAAGCCATCCAAGAAAGATGGAAATAAAGTGTTGGCAAGAGGCGCAGATCCTCATGGGCCCCCGCAATTGCAGGGGCCCATGAGGATCTATGCCTCTTGAACCTGTTGACTTCTTCTCATCAGTCACAGAGCTAAATAGCATGTTGCTTTGTACTGACTGCAATTGGCTTCAGCTGTGCATCAGATTGAGGGAGTTTGATCTTGCTGAGCGTATGACTTGCCTCTGACTGGTGCATTTCTGTGTCCGCAGGCCGTATGGCTCGGACATCGCACCCCTGGAGGAGGAACCTGATTTTGATCAGCAATCGCTGCCTTCCCCGCCAGGTAAGATAGCGAGCAGCACGGGTGAGCACCAAAATCATGGGCACAAGTACAGCGTGAGCTCTGTTGCAGTGTAGCCAGATCTTGGGTTCAGATGACTCGGCTCTGGACGAACAGACGGTTAGATCCTGTGCTCATTTATCGCTGCCAAAGTGATAGTGACAGGTGACACTTTCGGCCGTTCAGTACTCCTCTTGACAGTTTCTGTCTTTAAAAGACCAATTTTTATTTGGGACATAAAGATTATAAATATTAACCTAGTTAATCGCGCGGTCACATTTCCTGAGCTTTGGTGGTGTCACCGGACATCTTTGTACCAGGTTCGGGCTATGGTCTCGCTGTAAGAATTTAAGGGTAGTGCCAGATTAGCTTGGCGCCATCAGGCGCCAAGCTAATCTGGCACTACCCTTGACTTGGCACAGTTGATCCACCTCCTGCTGTAGTGCGTCGAAGCTAGATGGGTTACAAGAGTAAGTAAGAAACGCTGCGAGGACAAGTGACTCTTAATGCTGTGAAGTTGTGTTTGTTGTGCAGGGCCTCGCATGACTGCTGAGTTTGATGACTGCAACAGCCACCCCTATATCCCCATGCACCCGGGTAGTGCCACCCCACCTTCCTCTGCCAGCGGTGGCTACATGTCCATGGCTCCTGGCTCTCAGAGAGGTGAGTTCACGATACGCGCACCAGGTGGCGCCGCCTCTTCATCCTCCGCAGTGACAGTCGCATGTTAATGGCTCGTGACTCTTACAGACGTAAACAGTCCTGACCAGTAGGGTAAAAAAGCAAGGAAATAACCCTTTCAATCCTGATACACTACTGCTTGAAATAAATTTGACTAGGATAGTTCTAGGGTGTTGCCAGAATAGCTTGGCACCAGATGCACTACTGCTTGAAACACATTTGGCTGATAGTTCAAGGGTGGTTCCAGAATAGCTTGGCGTCTGAAACACTGTTGCTTGAAATAAATTTTGACTATGATAGTTCAAGGATAACGGGAAAACTGCAAATACTCTGTGTATTAGTGTTTGTGTGTGTGTTCTTTATTTTTTGATAATGTTACGTTTGTGGTTGTGTTATTCTTTGAGAGCATGTGTGTGTTATCATAGGAAAGATCTGATATTCATTTGAATTATTTTTGAATAAGAATTACGTACCTTTTTATTAGGATTCATTTTCTTTTGCACAGAGAATTGCTATTGATGTCTGTTGTGTAGCTAAACTGATGCGTCTATTCGTTACATTGTTGCTATAGTCTGACCTCGTTTGACCTATAAACGTTCTTGAAACGGAGCAATCATTCTAGTGACCTCAAATATGACATCAATGTTGTTGGGAACATTTCATACATTGTATGAGAGACTCGGTGTGTCAAAAGTGTTGATGCATTGTAGAGGAGACAGTGTATCAGTGTTGGTGCATTTGTAGATGCCTTGTGCGGAGATCACAAGATCACATCACCGCAATAAAATATTGTTGGAACTGTTACTCCTGAGTGGTCTACATGTGTGACGGTTTGCAGCTGAGTGAAGTTTCTTTACAAGAACCCTACGTGAGAGTGTCTGGTGTGATTGCATCATACTACGACTACAGCGTAACAGATACAAGTGTCTCTTTTATTGTAGATTCCATGCACTCATCAATGGAGGCCCCGAATTCCTACATGCCAATGAACCCCAGCTGCTCCAGTGCCTCCGCTCCCATCCCCATCCACTCCAGCCTGGACGCTATGCCGGGCTACATGGACATGACGCCACACACTCTGCCGCCAGTCAGGGAGGGAGAAAGTAAGTTACTTTTGAACCCTTTTAGTGCCATGGGCGCATTTCCCCCATTTTGGAAGTGCTACTTGACAACTATGTACCACTTGCAGGAGGTGGATTGACCATAATAATTCAAGGGTAGTCCCAGATTAGCTTGGCGCCTTCAGGCGCCAAGCTAATCTGGCACTACCCCTGAATTACCATGGTCAGTCAATCTCTTGCTGTACGGTGTTGGTGGTGAAAGGGTTAAAATTTATTTTGTGTTTTTTAAAACAATGGGACCTTTTTCTGAGCAGCCTGTTTTCGGCTGACGTGCGAAGCAAACGAGTATGTGCTGGGCCAGTGGTCGTCCGTCCTTTGGCCTTGGTAATTTTTAACGGCGTTTTCTCGGCGACTAAGCAAGCCATAGTCTTCAAACTTGGCCTAAGGAGACTTTGTGGCAAGACCTTTCTAAACATACCAATTTGAGTTACCTCTCACAAAGGTCAAGGTCACAGGGGATCAGGGAATAGGTAAAAAATAGCTATATATTGACATGATGTATTTTTTCTCAAATACTATTCACAACTTTAAACCCAAGCATGGTACAAAGATACCTGATGCGAACACCTTTCTATGCATACTAATTTGGTTCATCCCTCAGAAAGGCCAGGGGTCACGAGCTTAGGAAATAGGTAAAAAATAGCCATATTTGGACAAAAGATGTTTTTTTTTTTCTCGCAAATACTATTCACAACTTCAAACCCATACTTGCTACAGAGATACCTGATGTTAAGACCTGTCTATGCATACTGATTTGGATGAGCCCTCGGAAAGGTCGTGGGTCACAAGAGGTCAGCAAATGTGTGTAAAATGCCAATTTTTGATAGAATCCTAGTTATTATCAACAGTTTTGCAAAATTTTCAATCAAATTTGGCACAAAGGGAGCTGATGGTGATAAGACCTTTCTATGTATACTAATTTAGTTGACTCATCGCAAAGGTCAAAGGTGTTTGACAGATGTGTGAACACTGATTAAATTTTGAGAAAGCACAGATTTTTGCTGGTGCAGAAGTCATGCCTTTACTTATTTGTCACAAAGGTCACACATGTAGACTGGACATACAGGTGAGCGTTAAAAGCTTTGCCTTTGTTGTTTAATTTTTTTTTTTTTTTTTGGGTGGTCTTGCCCCAAGGCATTACAGCAGGAGATGGCTTGACCTTGATACTTCAAGGGTACCTGTAGACTGATTCAACTTTTTTTTTAACCATGACCCCTACCATTACAGCAGTGGATTGGTTGACCATGATAATTGAAGGGTAGTGCCAGATTAGCTTGGCGCCTTCAGGCACCAAGCTAATCTGGCACTACCCTTGAATTATCATGGTCATGACTGTTTGGGAAATGGGGGTTAATGGGGTAAAAGGCAGAATGGCAAAAGGTGTCACCTGTGTTTGAAATACATCACATGCGTGGCATTGCCGCCTAAATGATTGACAGGTGATCTCGCACAGGGTCAGCCACTTGAGACAGTTACTGTTTTCAGCTTTAACTCCTTGTACCTCAAGACCGAAATCCCCAATCTTGCCGTTGTCCTCTGAAGACTGCATTGCAGTGCAGGACATGGATCGACCGTGATAGTTAGGGCGCCAAACTACTCTGGCACCACGCTTGAACTATCATGGTCGATCCATGTCTTGCTGTGGTGTGTCTGGGGTAGAACGGGTTGAACCCAAACAAGAGACACCTTTTGTAGGCTTTCCGGTGGGATTTAGAATTGACAGCGTGGGTCAGATCCATCCCAGGCGCTGCACCGTCCACAGTGTACTGGAGACACGGCATGATGAGTTAATTTTAGTCTGTCCCGGGGAGGGGCAGCCTTCCATTTTTTTCTGTCTCTGTCAAAATGTGTCTGTCCAAAACGGAAAGCCTGTTACCGTAAGACTCATTTGGATGACCCCTTGACAAGGTCAAGGGTCACAAGAGGCTGACAAATGTGTAATAAAATGTGAATGTTTTAATACAGTGTTTATTGTCAAAGCAGTCATACACATAAGCCGTTAAGGCGTTGCCATTGATTAATTGTTTGTAATATTTGGGCTGATGGCTGTCATTGATGTAAACAAATGATGTAAACAGAAATCAGGACGCTGCCTGCACAGGCAAGATCAAAATGACCATGGTTTTTAGTCTATTATTGTTTAAAAATCTCTGAAAAGGCTTGGAGAGTGCTTAACCCTTTTAGCCCCAAGGTCCCATTTCTCCAATTTTGGAGGTGTTGCCTATGTACCAGTTGCAGGAGATGGCTTGACCATGATAATTCAAGGGTAGTGCCAGATTAGCTTGGCGCCTTCAGGCGCCAAACTAATCTGGCACTACCCTTGAATTATCATGGTCAAGCCATCTGCTGTTTGGACCCGGGGCTAAAAGGGTTAATATTTTGTAATTCAATAGGCATGAATGAGATGTTTTCTGGCCTTAAATATTATTGTTATTATTATATGTGTTTATTACTGTTGTTGGGCAACATTGCTGAAGATTTCAGTGTAATACTCTTACAGGATAAATACCCAATGATAAATACCCAATGCGCAAAAGGCCATCAGGCTGACATCGGCGGCTGTTGGCCCGCGACCTTGCGCAGGCCAATGGCAGCCGATGTCGGCCAGATGGCCTTTGCGAACAGGTTAGAAATGACTTTTTGCTTGCTTTTGTGTACCAGGCAGCGAGGGTTATGTGCCCATGTCCCCGTCATACAGTGCCAGTCCCAGTGGCAGCAGCAGCAGCCATTTACGTCCAGACACAGTCGTGTGTCTCCTTCGCGACGATGTGACTGATCAGCCACCACTGCGGACGTACTCGCTGGGTTCACGCCCCGTCAAGACAGGCACGACCAAGAACCAAGGCTACATGGACATGACAGTGAGACAGGGGGTATCAGATAAAGACCGCAGCTGCAGTGCCCCCCACCTCATCACCCACCACCACCACCACCATGGTCACAGCCAGAACCGCCCTACAGGACACCCCTCCAATGTGGACTCCCCCACCCCCAGTGCCAGCCCACTCAGCATGTCTCTGCGCTCTGATGATTCTGACTCCTTTATGGAGTTTGACTTTTACCGCCCACGCACGGCCAGCGACAGTTACAGCTACCGGCCGCGTGCCTCCAGCTTTGGAGTGCAGCAGAAGGTTGTGATCCAAGGTCATCGGCCGCGGTCCTCCAGTCATGGTCAGGGCACGCGGCCCATTCGAGGCAGAAAGCTGATGGGGATGGACGCAGGCCGGCTGTCGCATGAATTGCTTCAGCGCACCTCCCTTAACTCTTTTTCCCACGGTTCCTTTGATTCCCTACGCGTGTCATCCAGCGAATCACTGCGCAAACTCTCCTTGGAGGTGCGCGCCAAGACGTCCCAGCTGAACAACGCAGACTACATGGACATGGGCTTTGAGAAGCGCAGCACACCCTCTCCTTTACCCGGGTCGCAGGCAGGCAAGTCGGCGCAGAATGGCTACGTGGACATGACACTCAGCGCACGCAAGTCCTCCTCCCCCGGGCACACGCGCGCGTCATCACGTTCCAGCAGCAAAACCAATAGCGTGGAAAGGCTGCATGATGCTGACTACACCAACATGTCACTGGGAGGTGGGGACCACCACCACCATCACCATGAAGCTGGTACCAGGGACTCTGTGTACATGAACGTCGAGGGTCACGAGGCGCCTGCAGGGCAGAAGAAGCATGATTCCCCATCACGGACATCCCCCGCTGACGAGAGCTACATCCCATATGAGCCAGCCATCACCGCTGGGAGTGGGACTGGCGTCGGTGCCAAGTCAGACTCTGTCAGCCCTGACCCCAGGAATCGCAGCGGGTCTGGAGGGAAAGAACACAAGAAGTGGTCATTTTTCTCTCTGAGACATGGACAGGCAGACTCCACCAAAACCTCCGGCAAACGCTCAGACACCCATCAGCAACAGCAGCAACAGAGTCGCAGTGGGAGTCTTGGGGGTGTGGGGGACCGCATCGTCAGCTTGGGACATGACATTCGCCGCAAGAGCAAGGATGCGCAGAAGGGTGGCAGGCAGAAGTCGGCTTCATTCTCGCGCCTTCTGGAATCTCGCCAGACAGCTGACATTTCAGGTGGCTTCAAAACTAAACAGGGCAAACCTTCACGTAAAGTTCCCACACCCCCTCGGGGTTCCGAAGACGTGATGGACGAATACATAGAGTTTGCTCCCATGGTGGCCAAGTCTGACAGTGACTCCTCCCACTCCTCTGGCAGCACGCGTGGGTCACGTAGAAAAGAAGATGTCATTTCCGCGAAGGCAGAGCCAGAGTATGTGGGGTTTGAACCTGGCAACGTCCCATTTGCCAAAAGTGGTGGTGACAGTAAGAGCAGCAGCTATGTACCCATGGGGAATGCACCTCGCATCGGTGGACAGTCCTCCGTCTTTAAGCCTGTGCAGCCATCTAGAAAATTAGATGGTGATCAATCCAAGGGTAAAAAAGAGGCCACTACCTCCAACTCGGCCATGCCCAGGGAAACGACTTTTCAGCCTGTGCACAGTTATGCACCCCCCAAATGTACTCCAACAGCTGAGCCTGGTGGTGAGGCGAGTAAGGGTGAGAGTGTGTCGACTTCCCAAAAACTCAGTGCGACATCCGCACTTGGGCTGAGTGAGGTGAGTAGAGGAGAGAGTGTGTCAACCTCATCAGCACAGTCTCAGCCATACTCACCTCCCTCACCCCAAACCCGGCCATCGCTACCCCCTAGCAAGGTGTCCCCCACTCCAGTCACATCTGAATCCCGGAGCAAATCGGCCACTCCCACTGGTTCTACCCACTCCTCTGGCTCCACCTACTCCCCTGGCTCCTCCCTCTCAACCATCCCCACCCCCTCCTCCTCCGAGTCCTCCGTTGTCTCAGTCACATTCAAGTCGTCCACTCAGAAGGCATCCGAGTCTGGTTACATGGACTTTGACCCTGGCAAGCCCACTGCCACAGCGGCCAGCACCGAGTCATCTTCCGACAGTGTGTCCGCCGTCAACAGGCCCACTTTTAACCGTGGCGGTAAAGACAAATCAACGGGGTCAAAAGAAAGACAGGTGTTGCCATCAGGGCCGGGGATATCTCCAATGGGTGGGCCGTTGCCAGTGTTGATGGAAGTGTCGCACTCTAGCAGAGAACATTTGCAGTCTCCCAGCACCGTGTCCCCGGTCAGTGAGGCCCCAGCCTCTAGTGTTCCAGTAGGACAGACGGTCTCTGCTGCCAGTGTTCAGACAAAACAGGGTACAGGTGGTAAATCATTGCAGTCTCCCCCGTCCCCCAGTGTCAAGTCAGAACACGGCATGGGTGTTGCCTGCAAAGGTGTGAGTGAAGCATCGCCCACAGTGACGGGCAGTGGGGTGGCATTTCAGGACGTTCGTGTCAGAAAAATCTCAGGCGGTAAAATCGTTGTCAGACCAGGCTCAATAGAAAGTGCTAGCGACCAGTCTGTGAAAGAGCCATCGTCTGCTGGTAGTGATGGCGTCTTCTTCAAACAGGGTGATGCTAAGGACCGCAGCGCATCCAGCGGCGACAACGGTGATCCACAAAAAACAAAAGAGGGCAAGCCCACCAGTCCACGTGGAGTGCCGGCGGCCACAGGTCTCAACCTGATTCGTCCAGGAAGCACGCCGTCCTTGCAGTCACTGAGCAAGCCTGGCGTAGGGCGCGGAAGACACTGCAGTGCAGGCAGCAAGCAAATAGGTGAAGGGACCAATGTCAGCAAGAGTGGTGGGGGCGAGGTGAAGGGCTCTCTGCACATCAACACTGAAGCTGAGGCGCGGCACAGCGTCACCGATCTCAGTGGCTACGAGCAGATGGTCTTCCCCAGCAATGCCCTCTCTCGCCAACAACCCGTCCACACCATCAACCGCCAGACACACACCCAGTCCACCAGCTCAACCGGATCAACTGCAGGCAGTCAGGGCGTGTTGAACTACGCCACTCTTGACCTGGGATCTGCTGACAGTGTAGGGGAGTCTGGCGACACCAACCGTTCCCCGCGTAACAAGAGTCGACACCCATCATCTGCCGATGAGAGGGGGGATGCCTTGTCCTACGCTACCATCGACTTTGAGAAGTCGGAAAGCCTGCGAAACTCTGCCAACAAGGATGTTAAATTCACACTGTGAAGTGAAACTCTTCCTGCACCAAGAATATCGCATTCAGATTGGAGAAAGAGCAACAGGCTTTGAAAAGTTGGAAATCTTATGAAACGCCGTCAGCAAGGATGTTAAATTTGCATGGTGAGCATAAAGACTGTTCAAAACCCTAGCCCCTTCCTCTCCGGAGAAAAGTGAACACGATCCAGTTGCAAGAGACATAGATCCTCATGAGCCCCCGCAGTTGCAGGGGCTCATGAGGATCTGTGCCTCTCCTGACACCACTTTGTATCTATGTTCCTTGGCTGGCTGGAGGGGGGGGGGCTCTGGCACTGGATTAACTGCAATTTCATAAAAACTGTCTGAACACTAGCACTGAGCTGTGAACGTGGTTGACCCCTTTGTGGCTGTGGCCACTGTTGCTGTATACAATACCATTGGCTGCATGCATTAGCAGCTTAACCCTTTTAGCCCCAAGATCCCATATCTCCAATTTTGGAGGTGTTGCCTAAGTACCAGTTGCAGGAGATGGTTTGACCATGATAATTCAAGGGTAGTGCCAGATTAGCTTGGCGCCTGAAGGCGCCAAGCTAATCTGGCACTACCCTTGAATTATCATGGTCAAGCCTTCTTCAGCTGTAGGGATCTGGGGCTAAATGGGTTAAAAGAAGTTCAGAATGAAATTGTCAGATTGTAAAACCTTCACATTTGTGGCTGGTTTCATAGAGTGAGAAAGGAGGCAAAAGTCCTCAAGCAAAATGTGTCACTTTTTGCAATCAGAGGATCTGTGTCAAAAAGTGAGAAAGCTGGCAAAAGTCCAGACACAACATGCCACTTTCTGCATTCTGGGGGGCAGGTGTCGACGAGTGAGATAGCTTGCAAGAGTCCCTGAGACAAAGTGACACCTTGCATTATTTTTGTGGCGTGTCGAAAAGAGGGGATTTTTCAAGCTGCAAAAGCCCTGAAACAAAGCATCACTTTGCATTCTGAGGGCGTGTGTCAAAAGAGCAAGAAAACTTGCAAAAGCCCTGAAACCGTTTCGCTTTCGAAATTCCACGGATGTTTGTCAAAACGAGCTTGGATGTTAAGACTGAAACTGAAGCTGCTCAAAAAGAGGTTTCATTCAAAGTTTCGGAAGTGGAAAGCGCAGGAAAGAACTTCAACCAATGTGTCCACCACCTTTGTGTGAGAGCAGTGAACAGTTTTCATTTATGCTGAAAATCCCCATAAACTCCTCCATGTGTGGACAAGCTTCAGCCCACCTAAGTCAAAGCCAGCAAGAGGGACAGATCTTCATGAGCCCCCGCAGCTGCAGGGGCGCATGGAGATCTATGTCACTTGTAGATAGGTTAAGGTGGGTGTGGGACTGCATTTTTGGAATGAGAGAACCGGGGGGTCAGTGTCAGGAGTGAGCTTAGTCCTGTGCCCGCCACTAAGCAAGGTCCGCTGTCGCGGAGCACCTTGCTTAGCGGCGGGCGCAGGACTAAGCTCATTCATGACACTAGCCTCAGACTGCACTCAGAAGGCTGATATAAATCCTACACTGCGGGAGTTGGATATCGAGCAGATAGCTAGTGACGTGTGAAATTCTCCTTCTTTTGAACTGCTGTGCATTCGGAACGTTACTTCATTCTCGATGTAAATACCAAATCTAACATGAAATGAAACCCCTCGTACTGTAATCAGTAGAGCTGGCTGCATGTTGAAGGCGTTTAATCTGATGCTGCACTAAAGCTTGCAAACATCAGGGAGGCCTCAGACATTCACTCGTTCAAGGCGCCCCACATCAATTGCTGCAGAAGTGTCATGTGCATTGCCACCAGCAGTGCTATGCAACACTTTTGCACCTATTGATGCAGGGTGCTTTGGATGATTCAATCTTGTGAAATCAGATCTCTCTAAACTGTTGACAATGTGAAACGAAAATTTTAAGATTAACTCATTTCATTAATCTTAACCCTTTTAGCCCCGGATCCCTACAGCAGGAGATGGCTTGACCATGATAATTGAAGGGTAGAGCCAGATTAGCTTGGCGCCTAAAGGCGCCAAGCTAATCTGGCTCTACCCTTCAATTATCATGGTCAAGCCATCTCCTGCAACTGGTACATAGTTGTTAGGCGACACCTCCAAAATTTGAGACATGGGACCTTGGGGGTAAAGGGGTTAAGGCCACATTTCTCAGTTGTTGGGGATGTCACTTAACGACTGTTTTCCAGTTGCTGGAGAGGGATCGACCAGAGATAATTTAAGGGTGGCCAAGTTCATCAGGCACTACCCTTGATTGACCATGATCAGTCCAGTTCCTGCTGTAGCGCGGCGAGGCTAACTGGGTTAACCCTTTGTGCATGCAGCCTTGGGCACAGTAAACACTACTGGTGGCTGCGTGCACAAGGGGGCTAAGCTTTGAAAGTATGGCCGAGTGACATTCCTGCTTCTAAGCTTCAACCCCCACCCGGGTCTGCCTGGGGGGCCCGGGTGGGGTTAGGTACTTTTTAGTTCCCAGGGTCACCCTGGTCAGCCCCACAGGGTGAGTTTTCTCTCTATTCTGGGGCATGTGTTTCTGTCTACCCGAGGTCCATTCACCTGTATTTGCCTTTTTAAAACTCTCCCTACTGTCTGCACTGCCTGTAGCTCTTGATATTGGATGTGTGTTGCTAAATGGTCTTAGCTTTATTTAGGCCCCATGTTGTAGGTTTATTTAACGTATTTGACTGGCTGGCGACATACATTCAATGTTCTGTTTATTTTTTTAATTTTTTTTCACAAGCAGTGCAGGCACGTCCTGAGAAAGCCTTGTTGCTGTCGGGACGTTAAGCAATGTACAATCAATTCTAAGCTTCAAAGAATCGGGTATCCTTTGTCAAAATACACGCACCCCTAATTTTGTGTGCGATTGTATGATTGCACTCTCTGTGTGAAATTCATGATTTGAAGGCTGAGGAATGATTTGAAATGGACGATGTCCAGAAACGGCCTATTGACATTTGAAGACTGAGAAATGAAGTAGTCGCAGTGCTGCAAGTTTATGATTCACTCTGTGTGAAAATTGAAAAAACAAACTTGTCAAAATGTGAAATGTGCTGTTGGTGAATTCTGATAGATGTGTCGTGTGTGATGTAGTTCAGCTCCTTGCGGAAATTGGAAGGGTGGACTTTGCGGTACAGACTCCACGCCTTTCTCGCATGGATGTACACTTGTTACCTACGCATGGTGGATCAGGGGATGTTACCGGTGTTGAAGGATGGTGAAGCTGTCTTGTGATGGGACGCCTGCTTGATGGGTCGGTGGATACTGCTGTGGAGACAGTGTTGAAATTAGAAGAAACGGTCTCTACCCCAGTAAGCTAAAGGTTGTTCAGCCAGCATTGGCCACAGTTGGCCTGCGCACGACTGTGCGCAGGCCAACTGCAGCCAACGTTGGCTTGTGGACTGATTGCGAACTGGGACCACGTTTCATGAGCTACGAGTACGACTGTTCCAAATTGTGAGCAAGTTCAATTTAAGTATTATAGTACACGTATGCTGAAAATGTGATATTTGAGTAATGTGTACAGTGAAAATTAAAATGCCAGATTTAACCCCCTGTTTACAGTACCGGCGGCTGCAGGATGGGTATTGTTGGAGTCGCGCCTCTGTAAATTTCCTCCTTCGTTGAAATGATCCACCGTTTGGACGTTTTTATGAACGACCGTTGTGATTGCTGTGTGTGTATGCCAATTGTGCCAGCTCCAGTTTTGTGAAGTTTTTGTGTTCCCAGGACGCTAAAAGTCACCAGTCCAACGTCTGCCGCCTGCTTTGGCCATCGTCGGCTCGATGGACTTTTGCTTAACATGACTTTGGTTTTGGAATGTTGGGTTCACCAGCTCCAGGCGTTCAATGGAGCACCTACGCCTCCTTGGCTTTTATCACGCGTTGATTTACTTCACATCGGTTTGCTTATTGTGACTAAACTTCTGTTACGAGTTGCTGATTGTGCAGAGGTTAGCATGGAAAGAAGAAATGGTTTTGAACAAACGTTCAAACTCGGTGAAAGATTAATAACCATTTTCTTCCTGATACACTCATTGCTTGAAATAAACTAGGCTATGATAGTTAAATGGTGGTGCCAGAATAGCTTGGCGCCTAAGGTGCCAAGCTATTCTGGCACCACCCTTGAACTAGAACGGTTGATCTGTCTGATAATCTGTAGCGTTGCCTTCAATGTTGACAATAATCAACTTTAAAAAATCAGACGCAGGATGTAATTGGTTAAAATTGAAGTCTCGCTTTACAAAAAAATGCAGTTCTGTTTACAGTGCCTGAGGCTGCACGCACAGTTTTATTTAATTTTATTGTATTTTTGGGTCAGGCTTTATCAATTTATTTCTTCACGTCTACCAGGACTTGATTTCTAAATGAACGGATCGTCAGGATTTTTTTCCCGCAGTAGATCATTGGAAGTCAGCCTTGCATTTAATGTGGACGTTTCCATGGAAAGAGATTCGGGGACTAGTTGCATTTTGTGTATTAAGCCCTTCAGGGCCAGCTGAGGCTGACTGTGTTTCTGCATTCTTCAACTCAAGACCCAAAAAACTTTTGATGTCCCAGGTACATGGATTCCTCCTAGTAGTGTCAGCAAGAGGCATAGATCCTCAAGATCCCCCACAACTGCGGTAAGTTAGTACAACTGCGGGGGCTCGTGAGGATCTATATCTCGAACAAGTGGTGTTTGGTTTTTCTCGGCATTGAGCGGATTTTAGCAAGAATATTATTTGAAATAAACGTTTGAGTTGTTAGATGTTTATAAGTGTTATGTCAGCAAGTTAACCCCTCGGTGCTTGCCGCCATGGTTACCATGGGCTGCATGCACCAGGGGGTTAAGCAATGTGCTCCGTTTTGCTGGAAGGGGACACAAAGTTCACAGACTTGGATGATTTCGTTAACCCTTTTCATCCCGATGCCACCCTTGCTGGGAATAAATTTAACCGATAGCTCAAGGGTGGTGCCAGAATAGCTTGGCGCCTGAGGCGCCAAGCTATTCTGGCACCACCCTTGAACTAAATGCTTGATACATCTCTAATCTGTATTGTATAACCCTCACGGAACAGGAAGTCATTTTTGCTTAAAATAGGCCTCAGGAGGTATTGGGTTAACCATATGATGATCCCCGATGAGCAAAGCTCCTTGGCCCCATGATGGCTGCGCGCGGGCCCAATGCGGCTGTCGTGGGCCCGATGATGTTTTGCTACAGGAGCCAGTATCGTGTACTGTTGTACTGCAGAACCTGTTCAGAGTGACCATCCTTATGAGCAATCGCTGTCATTACGGACCATCATTTACCCAGACCTGTTTACCATACACATTTGGCGTATTAAAGTACACAATTTTGCTTTGGGGTACACATACATGTACACGTTTATACACAAAAATACACATTTTGGAGAAACTGACAACTCACTGGCTTGTGAATAAATACACATGTGAGGTCCAAAGTACACAATTAGTCAGTTGAAAGTACACTGACTGCACCCAGGGGGTAAACAGGTCTGTTTACCACCTAGATGATGGCCTTTATTGACAGGTGACACCTTTTGTCCTTCAAGACATGGCTGAAAACTATCTTTAAAATAAGCTTGGTCAAAGACAGGTTGGAGCGTATTACCCACGTTGTGTATTACCACTGGGACTTGTAGTTGTACTCTTTTTAAAATAACTGTAGTTAGTTCTTTCGTTGATGTATTGTACACTGTAATCATTTTATGAGTTTGCTGCTTTATTTGTATTTTTACTTTTTATTACTGGCAGGCGTGAGATTTTTGTCAGTCGGCATTTCATTTAAGGTACATTGATTTTACTTCAGGGGATTTTAAGAAATAAATGAATTTGCTCTTTTAGTTTCCCTTTGCGTGGTAGTTTTGAAGGTTGGATGCGAAAGGAAGCATTTTCACACTGACCATCTCTTTAACCCATAGGCTTTCGGTAGTGCTTTTTGTGACATGTACCGCAGAGGATATCGCCAAAAACCGCTACCGAAAGCGTTAACCTGTCTGTCTGCGGTCAGCAGTGCTTTTTACAGTACCAGCACAGAGATGCACAAGAGGTACAGGTGATTGATTGTCAAAGGAGGCAAACGTGCAGGTGTGCGCGTGACTTGGCCCATAAAGGCCTGACACGCTGTGACACAATGTGGATCGATACTTATATTTCAAGGGTGGTGTCGGAATAGCTACAGGCGCCAAACTATTCCTACGCCACCCTTGAAAAATCAAGGTCGATCCGTCTCCAGAAATGTGACATGTACCGCAGAGGATATCGCCAAAATTTGATACTTTGGCCCTCAGGGCTTTAATGCGTTCAGGGATGTGATTGCAGCCGATGTTTTGACGTTTCCGACTGACTGCCCAAAGTTTCGAAGTGTCATGTACTGGTTGCGAGCGACGAGTGGGCTTCTTCATATTTTCCTGTACTTTTCTTTCTTTCTTTTTTATGTTTAGGGTCATTTGTTATGTAGTAAAAATGGACGAGGTTGTATGACGTGCTGTTATGTTTGGATTATGCCCCAGGTCGCCCTTTGGCGCATGCAGCTGCTGGTAGTGTGAACAGTGCTGGTGGCTGCATCCTTGACTCGTTCAAGACTTGCCGCCTACAGATACGTGGCGGTTCGCCGTGTATCTGTAGGCGGCATGTCTTGAATGAGTTAGGTGGTTAAATTTTACTCAATCACCCTGGGTGTTAACCCCCTAGTGTGTGCAGCCACCGATACTGTTTGCAGGCACCAGGGAGAGGGGTGGGCACTTAAGTCCACCCAAGGGGCCTTTTTTGTTGTCACTGGCCTACTTTGTAGTTGTGACTAGCGTACTTCGTAGCACTTTGTGACTGCTGTAGTTGTGAATACCCTCGTGACTACCTCAAGGAGTGGTCAGCAGCTAGGATTAATGTTGTTTGTTCCAAGTATTTCGCAGCTATCTGACTCCCTCGGGAGCTTCAGGTCTCGTCTTGAAGATAAAACTTGAAGCATTGGAGCGAGTGTGCTGTGTGTTGGAACGCTTGGCATTCGGTGGGGAGGGGGGGGGGGGAGGAGGAGGAGGAGGAGTGGTAGTGTTGGAATAGCTTGGCTTCTTCCCAGGCATCTGTTGTGAATGTTCTGTCGCCGTGCACTTTCAGTCAATCTGAGGCATAGATTATCACGAGTCCTTGCAGGAGATGAAGAAATCTTTGCCTTTTTCTTGCAGGTATTACTCAAGTTGAGGGAGTCATGTGGGTGCAGTTAACCCTTCGGCTGTCAGTAGTGCTTTTTGTTGAGGTCTGATTCCTGCAGGAATCACCTCAACATAAAGCTCTACTGATAGCCAAAGGGTTAATGTCTGTCAGGGCGTTTTGTGGAGGAGGTTCGAGAAGGAATCGCCTGTACGAAAAAGGCTACAAACAGCCAAATGGTTAACCCCTTTGTGCACGCAGTCACGAGTACTGTAAACATTATTGGTGCCAGCAACATACTTATACATTCAGTAATTTCAGGAAATCTTTGTGAAAATGACAGGTGATGCCATTGTATCTTTTTCCTTTGGGACCTTTCCTGCTTTTCGGGACGTCTCGTGCGCATGCGACATTATTTTGGACGTGTTCTTTCATCGGCGAATGTGCTATAGCAAGTGTACTGTACCCAGCTGTTGTCTGTTCAACCATCGGCCATCCATGGTCCATTGTTGGCATTTTCTGTGAAAATAAGCCGGGGACTTCCAACCAGGCTTAAAGGCACATCATTGTAAGACCTTTCTTATCCCTTATCATTCTGATACACCCACTGCTTGAAATAAATTTGACCGATAGTTCAAGGGTGGTGACAGAATAGCTTGGCGCCTCTGGCGCCAAGCTATTCTGGGCACCACCCTTGAACTAAAACAGTTGATCTATCTCCTAATGGTGGGGTTAACTACGTTTTAGTTCCCAGGGTCACCCTGGTCAGCCCCACAGGGTGGGTTTTCCCCTCTATTCTGGGGCATGTGTTTCTGTCTACCCTTGGTCCATTCACCTGTATTTTCCTTTTTTTAAACTCTCCCTACTGTCTGCGCTGCCTGTAGCTCTTGATATTGGATGTGTGTTGCTAAATGGTCTTGGGTTTATTTAGCGTATTAGACCGGCTAGCGACATACATTCAATATTCTGTTTAGGTTTTTTTTTTTTCACAAGCAGTGCAGCACGTCCTGAGAAAGTCTTGTTGCTGTTGGGACGTTAAGCAGTGTACAATTAATGTAATGTAGCCTTCATGGGACAATAAGCAAATTTGACAAAATCAGCCTCAGGATGCAATGCGTTGACATGCAGGCACTAATTTTAGTGACCTTTATAGAAGGTCAAGATCACAGAGGACCAATACAGATGCAAGATGTGGCCATCGTTTGACTGATGCAGGTCATATATCATGTTGCAGGTACTATGACTTGTATGAGCTTGACCAGATTTGAGGTCAAACTTGGCACCGTGATGGCTCATGTCTTGCTCATTTAAATGATGGGTAGGAAAGGTCAAGGTCTTTGAAAGTCATCAGTCATTGCGCTTGAGCCATTCATTTCCTTCTCTTTTTTGTCTTTCTTCAGCTTTCCTTTTGTATGTCATTGTTAGCTGTATGTTTCCTGTTGAGATTCAAACTTTTTTTCACAGTTAATGTGAATGTTTTCAAGTCACAACGCTCCATACGTTATGAGTCAGGAGTTTGCCCAACTAGCTCTATCAAGTGTTGTTCACTTGCTGTTGCTTTTGTTCACAATGCCCTAACAGTGAAGAGTCTAGGTCAGCGGCTAGGTTTCAGCAACCCATTATCCTGTATTCTCGTCGTCTTCTTCATTAATACAAAGCCCCGACACGAAACATTAGGATGTGGATCGTCCATGATAGTTCAAGGACGATGTCGGAATAACTTGGCGTCTGGGGACGCCAAGCTGCTCCGACACCACCCTTGAACTATCATAGTCACACTGTCTGTAGAACTGTGACGTCAACCTGAGATTACATCTCCAAAAATCAGTAATTTTGCCCGCGGGACTTGATGAGTTAAGAGTCGGGAGTTTGCAGCAAGATGGTTTGTAGTGAGCACTGGTTGTCTCCCTAAATTCACTGCTGCTGATCAGCTGTAGCATATGGAGGGACTGAGACGGCCAGTGATATCCTAGCGCTGACCAAAGGAGGGACTGTTCCACACCTAAAACTGAATACAACAACCGACTAAGAAACAAGCACGTTTCAACAGCACATTTCCCATAAAACGGCCAACAAAGAAAGACATGAATTTCCAAAAGCATGTCTGTTTGCCGACTGTTTTTATCGTTACACATCTTTGAGTGGAAAATGCCATCTGCCATGAAGATGTCATCTCCAGTTTGACTGAAATTTATTTTGCTTGTTAGATCGGATGGCGTCACGAATCGGTGTGTTGTTTTTTTCCTGCAGATGCACCGCAGGCATGTCCTTAGTAAAGTTGTGTTGCTGTTCGGATGGCAAGCAGTTTAAAAAAAAACGGTGGGTGAAAAGTTATGGGCGTATTTATTGGGAGGTGCCGTTCATTTTATTTTCGATGGAATGTTTTCGCTTTCAATGGACGGTCCCGATAATACCAACAAGCAAAAGAAAAAATATTTTTTGAATCATCAAAACGGTTAAGTGTTTCGGACGATTCTAAAAATGTTGCTTTTCTTGTACTCGTCGGTGTACTTTAAATGTACGGTGGTACCTTGTAACGTGAAGCCCCTTGTACGTCAAGCCACCGTTGCTGTCAAGAATGCTGGTGGCTGCAAACAATAGGGTTAAGTATATACTTGCAGGGGGCAGTGCTGCTCATTGATGTGTACGTTGTGATAATGTTAACCCTTTGACTCTTGGAAGCATTTGTTTGTCACAGAATCACTTTAACTCATTTTGCCCGCGACACACCACAGCAAGATATGGCTCGACCATGATAGTTCAAGGGTGGTGGCAGAATAGCTTGGCGCCTATAGGCACCAAGCTATTCTGCCACCACCCTTGAACTATCATGGTCGATTAGTCTCCTGACTTGCAATGCAGTCTTCAGAGGATAACTCCAAAATGTGGGCATTTCGTACCTCGGGCACAATGAGTTGACTCGTAAACTCCCAGAACTAAATGACTTCCATTCTGTCATTTAGTCCCGGGAGTTTAAGAGTTAACAAAAAGTGCTACCTACAGGTTAAGTGTTAAATGCGCACTTCCATGGGGTAGGTTTGTTCATGTACAGCGTATCTGATGATGTTAAAGTGTGCATGCTTGTATTATTGATAATATTTGCCATGTTTGTTCAACACCGTGCATTTAAAATTATTGCCGTGTAAGTAAGTAATACTTATATGTCTATTAATGTCTGTGAACGAGATGTCCATTACTAAAATGTTTCACATCCTTGTGTGTACACATGGTTGGTGGGGGGGGGGGGGGGGGGGGGGGGGGGGTTGGGGACCTTTGGCTGTCAGTAGCACTTTTTGTCTAGGCTATTCCTGCAGGAGTCGTTGCGACAAAAAGTGCTTCTGACGGCCAAAAGGATGAATTGTGTGCTGTCATTGTGTGTATATGTTACTGCTACACTGATAATGCCATGCAGTTGACCGTGTCACATTATTGTGTATATATCTATTCGTTGTTGACCCCTCAGTCCTGATCTTGACCTTTGTTGTGATGACGGTGGTTGTATTTTGTGTTTTGTCGCCGCTTTACTTGCTTATGGAAACAGAAATACATTGCAAAATTATGACGCGTCTCTGTTTTGGGTTTTTTTAATTCTTCAAATTTCAGATATTTGAGTTGTGTTGTTGTGTGCTCTGCGTGTATGTGGATGCGTGTGTGTGTGTTTATCACGTTCGCAGCAACCTCACATCGCCATCTGCACATGCACACATACACACCCCGTTGGGGACATGACAAATATCTTCCATTTTCTGTTATTAATAGTCCACCCCGCTCCCTATCTGATCCCCCCCCCCCCACCCTCCCCAAGGTTCCAACACTGCTGCACAGTTGGCACGTGCGTGGCTGGGGTTGTGCAGCACAAACCAGTTGTATCCTATGTTGGCCCTAGGACCTTTTAAACCCATCAAGCCCTGACGTGCTATGACAGGATGTGGATTGACCGTGATAGTTCAAGGGTGGTGTCGGAATAGTTTGGCGCAAATAGGTGCCAAGCTATTCCGATGCCACCCTTAAACTATCATGGTCGATTTGTCTCCAGAACCGTGAGGTAGACATCAGCTTTCGAGTCATTTTATGGCAATTAAGATCTCACTTTTCTAAAAAAAAAATGGACGTACATACTGGCTTCTGCCAAAATACACTGTATACATTAACTCATTGGAGACGTACCGCCTCTGGATACGTGGCATAAGCCGCGTATCCAGAGGCAGCAGGTCTCGAATGAGGTAAAAACTGAAAACAAAAGCAGAAGAGAATGTCATCCTGGTGTAATGTGTTTTAAACCAATGTTGCTTAACATTTAGCGTTCCACGCGACCCCTCTGTCCGTGGATCTGCTGCTAGAGCGATAGGGGACCATTACACTGACGTCATCAAAGTGCGTCACGTTGGAACTGAGATCGGACGGCGTCCAGGATCCCTGCTGGCTCAGTGTGCTGCTGAAGTAAGACACGCAGCTCTGAAAGAAGTACAAGATAGGAGACTACTCTGGTGTACCCCTGGCACCCGAGCCGGCCTGGTCAGTGGCCAGCAAGAGGCATTGATCCTCAAGAGCTCCTCCCCCTCCCTACCCCCACCTCCTGAATGTTGGGGTTCATGATGCCGATCAGTCTGTACGTCGTAAAGTGAACGACGGCTTTTCTGCCCGACTAGTGTTCTACTCACAAACCAGATAGGTGAGGCTAGCGCTGGCAGAATTGTACAACAAACCAAGGGGAATTACTCAGCGCTGGACAACAGTTGTCCAGCGCTGAGTAATTCCCCTTGGTTTGTTGTACGATTAGTGTTCTGCTTTGGGACGTAGAAGAGTCAAATCATTCCTCCGATACCGCCTACCGCTGTACCAGGGGCAGTAGAAAACCTTTCGTGTGTTACTTGTGCTTGCTGACATGATGGTATACACCAGGCTGTTCAGGCCGGCAAGACAACATTCAACAAACCCCGGCGCTGATTGGCCACTGAGTTGAAATTTATACTGCTATGTTTAAAAACATGGGAGTGGTGGCGCACAAATACCCGACAAAGGAGGAAGAAAATAAGGCCTAATATTAATGCTGTACTGTGTCCAAAGCTTTTATGCTACCTAAAAATAATGACGTCGCAACTTCGAAGCAAAGCGTCACCGTCAGTTTGACGCTTGTCTTCCGCGAATCCACCCACTCGGAACCAGACGCCATCTTGGTTTTGTAAATTTGCGGTGAAAAACACTTTATGTCATCCCCGGTCTAAGAATAGTAACCGGCGCGTGCAAAATGGAAATGAGCTCATGCACGCGGAATCATACTGAAGAGCAGACGACAATAAAGATAATGTGTTTTTGTCTACCGTATTGAAAATGCGGTAGGCGGAGTGGCTTTGAAATGGGGTTGCGGGTCGGAGCGCATTCCGGAGCACTACATGACGTTTTTGGTGGCGGCGGGGTAGAAATTCTTGCAAAGAAGTAACAAGATAAAAATGACGTCACGTCTAGCTACGCAAACCTTGCTAGAGAAGAAAAAATGAAAAGAAAAGGGGAGACTGCCAGTGCTAATATTTTAGGAAGGTTACAAAGTAAAGTAGATTATAGCACTGTCAGGGGAGAGAAATGTGCATGATCGACCAGTGATCATAGATCTACTGTGGCCAAAGCACAAAAAAAAAAAGAGATAGGAAAGAGAGGGGGCGCTAAAAAAGTGACTGAAAGCAATGCATATGGAAGCCCCCCCCCGAAGGGGGGCGTATCACATATCCCACTGTTCCAGCCACTCAGTGCATGGAAATTTAAATCTAGGTCCCCCCCGAGGGGGGTCCAGATATTTAGCCGGTGTGGACAGCTGTTTCGGTCTTGGCGACCTCCTCAGCACACCATCGGCGATACTGGAGGAGGCAGGAATTTCTGCCTACCTGCAAAGACAACCACATTTTACTGTGGTGTCTGCAAGGGCATACATTCCATGCCACCACCTAGAGCCAAACCTCCATGCACCCTAAAAGAGAACCTACCAAAAGGGGGGAAGGGGTTGCAGTCGATATTGTAGTAGTAAATGAAAAGAAAAGGGGAGACTGCCAGTGCTAATATTTTAGGAAGGTTACAAAGTAAAGTAGATTATAGCACTGTCAGGGGAGAGAAATGTGCATGATCGACCAGTGATCATAGATCTACTGTGGCCAAAGCACAAAAAAAAAAAGAGATAGGAAAGAGAGGGGGCGCTAAAAAAGTGACTGAAAGCAATGCATATGGAAGCCCCCCCGAAGGGGGGCGTATCACATATCCCACATATCACATATCCCACGTATCACATATCCCTTCGGGGGGGCCAAGACCGAAACAGCTGTCCACACCGGCTAAATATCTGGACCCCCCTCGGGGGGGACCTAGATTTAAATTTCCATGCACTGAGTGGCTGGAACAGTGGGATATGTGATAAGCCCCCCTTCGGGGGGGCTTCCATATGCATTGCTTTCAGTCACTTTTTTAGCGCCCCCTCTCTTTCCTATCTCTTTTTTTTTTGTGCTTTGGCCACAGTAGATCTATGATCACTGGTCGATCATGCACATTTCTCTCCCCTGACAGTGCTATAATCTACTTTACTTTGTAACCTTGCTAGAGAAGGTCTTCAGGTTTTGGCGCCAAAGCGCCGTGCCGCCGTGTGCCCGTAGTGTGTGTGTGTGTGTGTGTGTGTGTGTGTGTGTGTGTGTGTGTGTGTGTGTGTGTGTGACTTCGACTAGAGCCCGCGTTTTCTTCTTCTAAGTTCCTCGAACACCAGAGCCCGCGTCATGAGGACGGACAAGCTTGAAATTTTAGGATATTGTCTCTAAAAGAATAATATCGAGACTTTTTTTTTTCCCGATTTTTTTTTATTAAGATGCTCATTGGCGAGAAAATGGCCGTTTCACAAAAAAACAGGTTGATCCACACTGGAGTCCGTAATTTTTCTTATTTTTACTAGATATTTTGCGTATACCTAGATGAAAGGGACATACTGAATGAGTTCGTTAACCAGCATTGTACCTCTAGAACCTCCCTTTGAGTGATAACTAAATATTTTTTTTTCAAAAAATATATTTTCACGTTTTTGGGATTAATTTCAAGAATTAAATGGGTTAATCTTAAAACAATTGAATCTTTTCTAAGAAAAAAGACCCCAATCTTCTCATTAATAATCGCATGATTTTTCGTATACGGTATTTACATAAGCCTACAGGTTGTCTCGGCTGTCGGGTACGATTAGGTCAGTTGTGACCTGCAAGGTGTGAAAATCAGATTATTTTCTGCACCACTATTCGGAGTCATTTGTAAAACAGCTAACGTAACTTTAATTTTTCTTTTACGAAAAAAATATCTTCTCATTAATAACCGCATGATTTTTCATAAACAGTGTTTGCATAAGCCTGCTGTTTGTTCCGGCCCTGGGGTAGGTCGTCAAATTGTGACTTGTAAGCCCTAGGCGTGAAAATCAGCAAGAAAATTGCAAAGTTGATCCTCTGATACGTCAAATGTTAGTACTGCGATGAGTGACGTGTAACATCGAGTCGTCACTATGAACACGGCGTCGTGGGACTAATGATGCCTTGACGCGAAGCTTGAAGTGACGTCATTTCGCTGCTCGTGCTAGTATTCTTCCTCATAATAGCTACGCTACGCCAGACAACAGAGCTTACGAATGGCGGGAATCGCGGCCGTGTGTCCGTCTTTATTTCAGTCTGTGTGCCAGTGTGTGTGGATCAGAAGGTGGGTTACAGTAGGAGATGGATTCCTGTCGCTACACGGGCCCACACAACGTACTAATGGCGGGAAGTCTTTATTTGTCCGTAGTCTTTATTTGTGTGCGCCGACGTGTGTCAGTGCCCGGTTGATCAGAGGTTGGCATAGAGAGGAGGGAAATGGATCAGCATAATAAGCCTAAAATATGAACAACTCTGAATGTTCCTAAAAGATAGACGGAGCTCCAAACAATACGGTAGACGCTGGGATAAAATCCTCATTTTGTTAAATACATTTGATTGTCTGTTGTTTACCATAGTGTATGCGTGTGTAATGGCCTCTTGTGTCTACCTTGGCATTAGCTCGTAGACCAAGCACATACCAAGGAACAGCGCTTGGACTGAGTCTGTGCCGTATGCTAAAAACGTGTGAAAGTCGTCGTGCGACGCTAAACGACAGAAATATTACAAAAAGAAAGGAAGGAACCAGAGAAGCAGCCTACCTGGAGCTCCAATGCCACCATAAACTCACGTAGGTTTTATTAACTTGATACACACGCCACTGTCAGCTACTGCGACGTATACCTCCCACAATTTGGTCCACAAGAAAATTAATTTGGGTGGATAAATAGATTCCACGTCTGAGTAGAATCTATTTATTCTATCTATCTATTCTGAGTGGCTGGAACAGTGAGATATGTGATACGCCCCCCTTGGGGGGGGGGGGGAGGGAGGCTTCCATTCCAGTCACTTTCTTAGCGCCCCCCTCTTTCCTATCTTTTTTTGGTGTGCTTTGGCCACAGTAGATCTATGGTCACTGGTCGATTATGCACACTTCTCTCCCCTGACAGTGCTTTTACCTACTTTACTTTGTAAATTCCTAAAATATTAGCACTGGCAGTCTCCCCTTTTCTTTGGGCGGGGGCTTCCATACGCATTGCTTGCAGTCACTTTCTTAGCGCCCCCCTCTTTTCTATCTATTTTTGGTGCTTTGGTCACAGTAGATCTATGATCACTGGTCGATCATGCACACTTCTCTCCCCTGAAAGTGCTTTTACCTACTTTACTTTGTAAGATTCCACGTCAGTCATTAGCATATATACAAGAAGACATTTACCTCACTCGACAGCAAGATGACGTCATATATTCTTGTTCATAATTCTTTGACGCCTCACTCATTCTTGCAGTACATATGAAAGAACTGTACTCCTTGGGAAGGCTCTTTACAGAAAGAAAAAGAAAAATACTAAGTAATTCTGCACCACCAGCTAATACTTTTACCAAGCCGACAAACCTGTCACGTGTTCCGCAAAAATGGATCAGTTCAAAAATGAAGATTTTGTTCCGGCCCGGGGTCTAACGACGAAAACAACCTACCCCAAGCAACGGATCCAAAATATCTTGTGAGCCACCACCAACTTACAAGCTAAGTTAGTGCGCCACTGATTTTCAGCGGTTGGCTTCGGGGCCTCGCGGTTCTCAGTTCCGGCCGGCCGGAGCCCGAAGGTAGCTTTGGCACTTTGGCTGTCGGTAGCGGCCTTTGTCGCGATTGATTCCTGCAGGAATCATCGCCGCGACAAAGCCGCCCCGACTGCCAAAGTGTTGTCGAGAGTCAGCTTGTCCCTGTTACCTGCTGGTGACGTGATAGACTGGAAGCAACGCCCCCTGCTGTCTGAATGAACTATCTCCCGCCGCAGAAAACTCGCTGTCACTGGAATAATCGCAGTATCCGTCAGGCGCACTCCTGGGTTTCCGGAATCTTGACCGAAGGGCCGGCCAGCAGCAGAATAGTGACTTACAGCGGGTAGGTTTCGAGGAGTTCGTCTGCAACAGAAAACTTTAACCCTTTGACTGTCGGTAGAGAATTTTGTCTCGATGACTGGGTCCCTCAGAAATCATCGCGACTTCAACAAGATGGGATGAACCATAACCCACAAAGTCCCTTCTAAACGAGAGCTGTCTTCGCTGTCAAGGGTTCTACCCGGCTTATGTCTTTGAGTCTTGATTCTGATGTTGAAATATCTCCTTCTGAAAAAGCCTCGCAGATGTGCCAATGCGTCATAGTGAACTATAGAAAGGGCGCGCGCAGTGCATACGCGTCATTGGTTTGTCAAAAGTCATTTGTCATGACGTTTTTTTTTTTTCTTTTTACGATATTTAACGTGATATGAGATTCATTTTCGCTTCAAGACTTCAGAAAATGGTGACAAAACTAGAATTTCACGGTACAATTTCAGTCTTCCTATAATTTTGTGTGAAATCCATGCTATACTGCATGCTCTTCTGAAAGCGCGTCGATGCGTGTGTGTGCGTGTGCGTGTGCGTGAGTGCATGCGCACGCTCCAAACATCCTCAAGAGGCATAGATGTTCATGCGCCCTCCGGGCACATGAGGATCTATGCCTCTAGGAGATGCGTGCATATGTGTGATTATTGCAATCAATTATTGCAATTCTGTACTGGCAGGTTTACCGGCAGATCAGATTTCACGCTTGCACTATGATTCAAAACAATGCGGCGCGTCTCATCTTGAAGAAACAAAAGAGATACCACGTTACGCCTCTACTGAAGCAGCTGCACTGGTTGTCCGTAAAATTTCGCTGCCAGTACAAAATTGCAATTTTCGTCTATCGGCATTTTGACTTATCTCTCCCGCCGTACCTTTCTGCCAAGCTGTCTGTTTATCAGCCATCACGCACCCTCCGTTCCTCTAGTGTAAAACTTTTTAAAATCCCAAAGCTTAACATGAAAACTGTCGGGGACCGTTCTTTCACCTTTTTAGCCCCAAGTGTGTGGAACTCACTGCCAACTGAAATGCGGAATCTGCCCACATTGTCACAGTTCAAAGCTCACTTAAAGAATTTTCTTGCTTTCTGTCGGGCATTTAACACTTAGCTCATCTTTAGCTAACTGTTGACTGCCTTTTATTCTGATCCTAGAGGAAGTGAACGTATAGTGTTGGGAAGAGATGGGGTGGTTTAAAGTAGCGTATAATCGTGCGTGTGTCTGAGAGAGAGGGTGTGCTGTTGTGCATGCGCCGGCAGTGAGTCCAGTGTTTTCTTGGAGAACAGCGCTATACAAGAACTATGTATTATTATTATTATTATTATTATTATTATTAGAAAGAGCGGGCGAGAGAGAGAGAATTACGTCATAATTAGAGTATCAGTGTCTGCGCGGTGACGGAGTTGCTTCTTTTACGTCATCGCCACTGTCTGACTTTCTCTAGAAGTGAAGTTTTTTTTACTGTTTTAATTATTTTCTGAAAATAATTAATTTTTACTAAAAAAGTTGAAAGGCTACAAAGCTGGCTAACGAACTCATCTAATGTCTTTCTCCAAACTAGCTATTTGGAAAAGTTCAAGTAAATATGATGAAAATTACGGACTCTAATCTGGGTCAACCGACTTCCTATAAACGGTTGTTTATGTCTTCAATGAGACATTCAATTACAATATGCTCAGAGGCTCTCTTAGCCACCCACTTAAGAAAGTATTTCGCCAACTAAGTTTCAAGCTTGTGCGTACAGAAATATCGGAGATTCTCTTGTTTACATACATACGCACACACATACATACATACGCACATACATACGCACATACGGTGCTTCGTGCCAAATGCACGTTCAGCAGCGAGGTTAGCGTAACCGGCTAGACATGACGTAATTTTTATCTTGTTATTTCAATAGTTAGAGGTTTAGCCTGCCCGCCTGTGACATCATGGACATCATGGACGTCATGGAGCACTTGCGGGGGCTGATGAGGATCTATGCCTCTTGCTGACACCACTCTGAATCCATTGTTCCCAAGACAGCTAGGGCTTGTTGATGTTGAATTGACGAAGACTGCAAGAACACAGTCTGATCGGGCCGCACTAAAGCTATACTCAGTCTCCGGGGTTAGCCTGTTCACTGCGGAGAATAGGTGAACCTGATCCAAATGCAAGAGACATAAATCCTCATGTGCCCCCGCAATTGCGGGGCGGGTACACGAGGAGCTATACCTCTTGCTAAAACTACTTAGTAGTCAGTCATGCTTTTTTTTTTTTTTTTTTTTTTTTGTCTACGGTATTGAAAAATAAACGATAAAAATGACGTCACGTCTAGCTACGCAAACCTTGCTAGAGAACGTCTTTTTCTTGCGCCAAGCGCCGTGTGACGGTGTGTGTGTGTGTGTGTGTGTGTGTGTGTGTGTGTGTGTGTGTGTGTGTGTGTGTGTGTGTGTATGTGCCACGGTGTGTGTATGTGTGTGACGGTGTGTGTGTGTATGTGTGTGTGTGTGTGTGTGTGTGTGTGTGTGTGTGTGTGTGTGTGTGTGTGTGTGTGTGCACAAAACCCCTAAAATGGGTGACTTTCTTTACCATCCCCCTCCCCCACCCACCCTCTCGGCTGTCTGTCAGTAATAATAAAATAATACATAGTATATATGGCGCATCGTTTCTCATATTTATAATATAACTCAATGCGCAGGCAGTCTGTCTGTCTGTCTGTCAGTCTCTCCCTCTCTCTCTATCATTCTGTGGTTGTGTGTGTGTGTCTGTGTGTGTGTGTGTGTGTGTGTGTGTGTGTGTGTGTGTGACGGTGTGTGTGTGTATGTGTGTGTATGTGCCACGGTGTGTGTGTGTGTGTGTGTGTGTGTGTGTGTGTGTGTGTGTGTGTGTGTGTGTGTGTGTGTGTGTGTGTGTGTAGACGAAAGAGCTCAAATGGGTGACTGCCTTTACCATCCTTATGAAAAATGGGTGTGTGTAAAAATCTGGGTGACCAAGTCAGACACCCATTTTTTCTGAGGGTTGTTTCTGCATTGTTTTGGGGTAAAGATTCATAAAAAAATTAAAAGATCAGTTTTTTTCGTTTTGGCGTTAAAACATGCACTTTTGTGTTTAACAGACACGCCTGTAGTGTGTTTGAAAACTTGTCCCTCCCAGCAATGTGTGTGTGTTGTGCGCACAGAACCCTGAAAATGAGCGTGTATGTATTACATCACCCTTCTCAGCTATAAATAACTTCATAGCTGATATGGGTCAGGTGGGGGGTGGGGGGGGGGGGATATTTTGTTGTTTGAGGGAGTAAATTGTTATGTTCCTACAAAATTAGGTTTGTTATTTGAGGGTTTTGTTAAAAAAAAAGTGTTGAGTTGTGATGTACTTCCAGGGTGATGTGGAGAAAGGTCATGTCTAGTGTTACAAATTTGAGATTGATGTATACGTTCACCAGGGACTTAGCCTATACGTTTTCTACGTTTGTTTCCATGTCAGATGAAGAACTATATTTGATCTGAGATTGATGTATACGTTCACCAGGGACTTAGCCTATACGTTTTCTACGTTTGTTTCCATGTCAGATGAAGAACTATATTTGATCTGAAACGTCGTTCTTTGTTTCTATTTTAAAGGGTTTTCCGCCACTATCTTCTGTTTTAGTTTGACTTAGCCTATAATTATATTCGTGCGCCGGTTGCTAAGAAGTAAAGTGATTGTATGAGTGCGCAGTGAGAGAGAGGACGTATAGACTTTGGGTGAGGCTGCTGTTGTCTTGAGTCTTTTGGTTCAACCTGTTGCTTTGTTTAAGTGGGTTTGTTGGTGCTATGCTTTCGTTTTGACTGCAACTCCTGTCAG
Organism: Semisulcospira habei; assembly: GCA_036245525.1. NCBI lineage: Eukaryota > Metazoa > Mollusca > Gastropoda > Semisulcospiridae > Semisulcospira > Semisulcospira habei. The sequence continues at coordinate 105,367,382 of BTPG01000001.1, read as the reverse complement.
ATTGTATGCACAAGTTGATTGAATACAATGACGTCACACAGTCAGTGTCGTTAGGTGTGTCGTCTGCTGCAGTCGGTCGTTTAGGGCAGTATGTAATGCTAGGTCAGAGAAAAAAAACAACAACCACCTAATGTTGCCAAAGGGTGTAATAGTAAAGCATTGTTTGTGTGAATGCTGCGTGTTTGAGGGAAGGACTGGAGAGTCGAGTGCTGAGTAAAGAGAGAAGGCGACAATGGGGAAAACTATGACATCCAGCACTATTACGTTGGAATAGATTGATTGATTGATTGTACATTGCTTAACGCCCGACAGCAACAAGGCTTTCTCAGGACGTGCCTGCACTGCTTGTGAAAAAAATAAAAATAAACAGAATATTGAATGTATGTCGCCAGCAGATCCAATACGTTAAATAAACCTACGACATGGGGCCTAAATAAAGCTAAGACCATTTAGCAACACACATCCAATATCAAGAGTTACAGGCAGCGCAGACAATAGGGAGAATTTAAAAAAGGAAAATACAGATGAATGGACCAAGGGTAGACAGAAACACATGCCCCAGAATACAGAAGAAAACCCACCCTGTGGGGCTGATCAGGGTGACCCTGGGAACTAAAAAGTAGTTACCCCACCCAAGTCCCCCAGGGCAGACCCGGGTGGGGGACGTTGGAATAGATGCATAACAGTTATGACACGCCTGTAAATGAAAACACTTTTAACATTAACAAAAGTTGAGTATAAGGAGAGGTTTTAAAACAGTTTTAATAAAAACTGTTGCCCGACACGCTTCTAAAAACAACAATTTCTTAGTTTTAAACCTTGCACCATGCCATAAACGCTGCAATTGCTTCTCAGTCTTAGCTGTCCTATAGTGTGGAATGTGGGACTCGGCGTTAAACCCAAATAACCAATGTCCAACTGGATCCATCTGGTGCACTCCAAATGTGTATTTGTGGGTGGTTTGATGTGCAACTCGTTGCGCGCCTCTATAAAACCCAAAGTGATGACCCCCCCCCTCCCCCCCTCCCCACCTTCACCCCCTCCCCTCCCCTCCCCCCCCCCCCCAACTCTACCCAAACAATCATTAGAGAATCAACCAGAGGTATTTTTAGTGAGGTATTTGTTCACTGTGTTGTTGTGTCATTGTGCTTTACATTTTGAATGCAGGAAAAAGAAGGAATATACATTAAGCTGAAAAAAGAATGACAACAATCAAATACATGTGGAAAAGAAGCATCAAATATTCCGTGAACTTTACCTTATTACAGACACCTAATTTTCTTGAGATGTCCATGCTAAAATGAATGATTTGACAAGGACACCCATTTCTACTGTAATGCCAGTTTTTGTGTGAGAGGCACCCACATTATTGGTAGAAACTCATTTTTTTCTCCATCCAGTAGCTCTGTTTCTAGAAAATGTCTTTTTTATTTTAAGTTGTAGAGCTTAGTTACAAGGTGAGTTCTAAACATTCGCATCAACTCCAGAGCCCTAGAATAAATAGAAATATGGGAACCCATTTTCACATAAAATGGTAGGTAACCCACTCTGATGGTTTTGTCTCCCTGTGTGTGTGTGTGTGTGTGTGTGTGTGTGTGTGTGTGTGTGTGTGTGTGTGTGTGTACGTGTGTGTGTGACAGTGACTAGAGCCCGCGTTTGAGGACGGACAAGCTTGAAATTGTATGATATTGTCCCTAAAAGAGTTAGTTAGTTATTTGGGTTTAACGCCGAACAGGCAACTAAGGCCATCTCACGGCGAGTGTCCCTAAAAGAATAATCTCGAGAAGTTTATATATATATATATATATATATATATATATATATATATATATATATATATATATATATATATATATATATATATATATATATATATATATATATATATATATATATATATATATAATTTTTCAATAAATTCTGAGAATGCTGTGCAAATGCCATGGAATTCCAGGCTGGTAAGCTTGCATTGTGTCATCAGGACATCAGCTGTCCTTTTGTGACTGCATCGCTTATTAGATCTTTCGAGCCTTCCACTGAACACCTACTACATAAAGTAATAGGGACTACCCCCAGGCGCCCCGCAACCCGCTGGAGAATATCCAGTCCTCCCCCCCCCCCCCCTCGAGAGGGGAGGCTAGTGCATGAATATTCCCAAACAGATCTTGGACCTGCTGGATAGATTTAAGATTTTACCGCCTACGACCGGTTTCGACCCAAGGTGGGTCTCATCAGGTAGGCATACGGCGTAACCTGAAATTGCAAACACAACGCATGTACTAGAAGCCGCCTCCAGAATTTACTGGTAGCACCACTAGTACAAAGTGGATTGCATCCCTAAAACTTTATGAGGTGTTACAGTGGAAGAAGACAGACTAATTTTAATTTTGAAAAGGCAACACCTAGGCCTTTGTTAAAAGTAAAGAATATATATATATATATAAGATGTTCATTGATGAGAAATTAGCCGTTAAAAAAAACGGTTGATCTACACTGGAGTCCGTAGTTTTTCTTATTTTTTACTAGATATTTTGCATATAGCTACAAAAAGGGAGATATTGAATGAGTTCGTTAACCAGCATTGTACCGCTAAAACGTTTTGAGTGATAATTAAATACTTTTGGAAAAAAATATTTCACGTTTTTGGGATTAATTCCACGAATTATTTGGGATTAATCTTAAAACAATTGAATCTTTTTTTACGAAATAAACCCAATCTTCTCATTAATAATCGCATGATTTTTCATATACGGCATTTACATAAGCCTACAAGTTGTCTCGGCTGTCGGGTACGATTAGGTCAATTGTGACCTGTGTGCCCTCGGTGTGAAAATCAGACAATTTTCTGCACCACTTTTTCGGAGTCATTTGTAAAACATCTAACATAACTTTAATTTTTCTTTTACGAAACACCCCCCCTCCCCCCCCCCCCCCGCCCCTATATTCTCTTCAATACCCGCATGATTTTTCATAAACAGTGTTTGCATAAGCCTGCTGTTTGTCCCGGCCCTGGGGTAGGATTAGGTCCTGTAAGCCCTAGGTGTAAAAATCAGTATGTGAGCTCCAAACAATACGGTAGTGTTTGGGATGAAATCCTCATCTTGTTTTAATTATTGTCATTTTTGTTTTGCAGTTAGGACTGTTTTCTCCAAAATCCCAATAGGGTGACGCGAAGATGAACGGGAAAAACATCTTGATTTTTAATAATAACATTCCGCAGACAAAATTGAAAACCTATCTGTTGCAGGTGGTTTCAGTATCGGGCCGATTAGCTTGCTGCCTGGAAGGTTTGGGTCAAGGTCAGTCTACTCAGTGATGACTGACCTGTTCTGCGCGTGTATCATGGTGTAGATATTGTGTGTGTTGTGTGTAAGGAATGTGTCTGCTTGGTGTCAGGTAGTGTTTATTTGAAGAGTGAGTTTTGTTCTATTTTTCGTGGTCCGTTTATGTTGCCAGTAAAGCGCGCCAAGCATGCTTTTATGAGGGGAAGATAATGCATCCTAGTTGTTCTGATCTGATTGCCTGCTCAGCTGGATTTGAAGCAGCATCGTTTGTGACTGTAGAGGCCAAAGCGGGAGTGGCAGTCCCTGCTGCAAAGATCACAAATGTACGTGGTCGCTGGTCTGATGGAGATGTTGCACTCCTTTCTGCGTGCCCGCTTTTCTGCTGCTGCTTTCGACATCTTCTCTTCCCCTGACTTGAGGTGTTGGTGGAGGGTACTTCTCCACTTTGCACGATCATCCGCAAGGCGTTCCCAGGATCCAATGTCGGTCACTGTCCAGTGCTCTCATCTCCCTCTTGCAGATATCTACAAATCGTAGCTTGGGGCGACCAAGTTTTTTTTTCCCATCTGCCAGTTCTCCGTAGAGAATGTCTTTAGGCTTTGGGATGCGGCCATCTTCCATGCGGTGAACGTGGCCGAGCCAGCGCAGTCTGTGTTGTCTGAGTAGGGTGTACATACTGGAAAGGCCAGCGCGTGACAGGACTTCGTTGTTGGCCATTCTATCTTGCCAAGATATGCCCAGGATACGGCGGTATCTTCTCAGGTGTAAGGTTTGCGTCTTCTCTCCTGTCTAGCATATAATTATGGTTCATGTCTCACTGCCGTATAGCAGTGTGCTGATGACGCAGGCGTTGTACACGGCCATCTTTGTTTTCACACTGAGTCAGCTTGGTATTTATCCACACTCGAGTTGTGAGGCGTGCAAGAGTTGCAGCAGCCTCAGTTCCCGATCCTCTTATCGATCTCGATGTCCAGAGAGAGGTTATCGGTGAGAGTGGACCCAAGGTACGTGAACTGGTGGAAGACGTCGAGCTTGTTGTTGTCAATGGCGGTGAATGGCGGTGTCTCAGTGTCCTGTCCCAGAACGTTCGTCTTCTTTAGGCTGATCGTCAGTCCGAAGTCCTTAGCCTGGGAGAATCGGTCCATCAGTGACTGCAGTTCCTGCTGGGTATGGGTCGAAACTGCCGCACCGTCAGCGAACAGCACATCCCTACTACTACTACAACTACTACTCCGACTATTCCTGAAACCTAGCCGGGAAATTTGACATTGAACACTTCATATGGCAATGGTTTCCACAACACAGATCTATGTACACTGGTAAGCTAGGGGTTAAAGCGACCTAATCCAGGCAGTAAAAGGTTCACTGATCACAAGTTCTGTGTTATAAACGTTCTTACTGTGTCTTACAGCAATGCGGGACAAAATGTAACTTAAATTGCAAAGTTTGAATGTGGCGGTAAAATGAACGACCTTTCTGCTCTTCTCCTCCTTTGTACGCAGGAGAGTTACTTCCGGTACGCCCAAAAGGCTGCGGAAAAACCTCTGCTACCTGAGCCTATTTACACGGATTGTGAAGAGAGGGGTATAATTTATCAAAGTCATAACTGAGCAAGACAACATTGACGACCCATCGTCAGTATCGGCGTATTATATCAATCAAAGCCCGCCGTGGAGCAGGATCGCTGTATCCAGTTGACAGTACCTACCTAATGCGCAAAAGGCCATCGGGCCGACGTCGGCCGCCGTTGGCCCGCGCACAGCTGTGCGCGGGCCAACGGCGGCCGAAGGCAGCCCGATGGCCTTTTGCGCATTAGGTAGTGAGTGAATGAATGAATGACGGAAGGAAAGAAGGAACAAAAATTGTTGAATAACCAATTCACCGAGTCAGCACGAATGAACGAACGAACGAATGAATGATGCAAGTGAGGAAGAAAGAACGGACGGAGGAAGAAACGAATTGTTCAAAAATCAATTTACCGAGCCGTCAGTCAACATGAATGAATGAATGAATGGATGGATGGATGGATGGATGGATGGATGGATGGATTGATGGATGGACGGACGGACGGACGGACGGACGGATGGATGGATGGATGGATGGATGGACGGACGGACGAACGGACGGACGGATGGATGGATGGACGGACGAACGGACGGACGGACGGATGGATGGATAGATGGACGAATGGACGGACGGATGGATGGATGGATGGATGGATGGATGGACGGAACTGTTCAATAATCAATTCACCAAGAGAACACGGAAGAAACTACGCGGCACTTACCGAGAGACTGTCTCTTGATCCACTCGCTGGAACCACCCGTGGGAGGGAACCATCCCTGTCTTGAAGACTCCCCCTGCCGAGCGGCGCCCCGTGATCTGGGTCTCGCGGTTCTTGCTGCAGCTCTTCGTGTGGCGTCTGGTCACGCCATTGTAGGAACATTCTACGCCGAGACCTTCGTGCCATCTCGCTGTCTGGAGCGATTCTTTTTGAAATCACGGTGTTCCCCAGTACGCAATCCTCGGGCTGGCAACGGCCGCAGCTGGCCCGCGCACAGCTGTGCGCGGGCCAGCTGCTGCCGTCGGTGGCCCGAAGATTGTTTGCTGGCGGGGTCTTCAGGTCGTCACGCGTGAAATGAGCGTCATCCTGTATTCTGTCTCCATGTGTTGTGTCCTTATTCACCGCGTCTCGCTTCCCTCTGTCTCTGTGTACAGTTTCTCTAGGTACTGAGTCTCCACGTGCTGTGTCTTGATGAACCGTGTCTTCATGAAGTGTGTCTCTGCGTATTGTGTATCTCGGTTCTGTGTCTTTAAGTACTGTGTCTTTCTTCTTTGTGTCTCTAAGTACAGTGTTTCTACGAAATATATCATTATGCATTGTGTCTTCATGATTTGTGTCTCCGTATGCACTGTCTCCATACAAAACTGCGTCGTTATGCATTTTGTTTTTATGAAGTGTGTCTCTGTGTACAATGTCTCCATAAACTGCGCCGTTATGCATTTTGTTTTTATGAAGTGTGTCTCTGTGTACAATGTCTCCATAAACTGCGCCGTTATGCATTTTGTTTTTATGATGTGTGTCTCTGTGTACAATGTCTCCATAAACTGCGTCGTTATGCATTTTGTTTTTATGAAGTGTGTCTCTGTGTACAATGTCTCCATAAACTGCGTCTTTATGCATTTTGTTTTTATGAAGTGTGTCTCTGTGTACAATGTCTCCATAAACTGCGTCTTTATGCATTGTGTCTTTACGAAGTCTGTCTCTATGCACTGTGTAACCATGCACTGTGTCTTCACTGACTGTGTTGCCCAGTAAGGTGTCTTTCCGCACTGTGTCGCCACGTACGACTCCATGAGCTGTGTCGTTTTGTAGTGCGTAATCACGTACGGCTTTGCCAGGGATCGTATTAGCACGTTTTGTATCCGCGGTGCGATGTACTGTGCCTGCCTCGTCTGTACCTTCCCGTACTGTGCCCTCATGTCTCGCCCCCTCGGCCTGATTGTTGGAACCCCTCAGCCTAAATGATCTGTGCACCGAACGAGCCGCTGAGAGATTCATGTCCACAGACTGTGTGATACCAGGCTGCTGCCTCACCTCGGGTGTGGAACGGTACGTGGAATTTGCCACATGGACTACATTGTAGTCGTCCTGCGATTCACCGTGATCGGGGCTTGCTGATCTGCGTGCATCGGGCGCCAGACTTGCGCTGGAACTGGGTGGCGACACCCTGAGAACACGGACGGGCAGCCTGCCGACCGATCCGACTGTTCCACGCTGCGTTGTTAAGGCTGACCCGGAGGTTCCAGATTGACAGGGACAACCTGCCAGCACGGTTGAACTGGCCGGCGACACCCTGAGAACACGGACGGGCAGCCTGCCGACCGATCCCATTCTTCCACGCTGCGTTGTTAAGGCTGACTCGGAGGTTCCAGATTGACAACCTGCCAGCACAGTTGAACTGGCCGGCGACACCCTGAGAACACGGACGGGCAGCCTGCCGACCGATCCCACTCTTCCACGCTGCGTTGTTAAGGCTGACTCGGAGGTTCCAGATTGACAACCTGCCAGCACAGTTGAACTGGCCGGCGACACCCTGAGAACACGGACGGGCAGCCTGCCGACCGATCCGACTGTTCCACGCTGCGTTGTTAAGGCTGACCCGGAGGTTCCAGATTGACAGGGACAACCTGCCAGCACGGTTGAACTGGCCGGCGACACCCTGAGAACACGGACGGGCAGCCTGCCGACCGATCTGACTGTTCCACGCTGCGTTGTTAAGGCTGACCCGGAGGTTCCAGATTGACAGGGACAACCTGCCAGCACGGTTGAACTGGCCGGCGACACCCTGAGAACACGGACGGGCAGCCTGCTGACTGGTCCGAAGCTTGTACATTGTGTTGTTGAAACTAACCCGAAGGTTTTAGAATATGGGGTTGTGGAACAGCCTTCTAGTACACTGGTTACCTCCCTTGACCTGTTTCGCAATCCGTGCAGAGCGGGTCGAGGAAGGTAACCAGTATGGCCAGCCAGCTGAACATCAGCCAGGTGCGCGTCAACCAGTCCGTGGATAGTTCGCAATAAGAAGGACAACTCACGGTATGAGATTTTCTTAAAGGGCAGAACTGGTCCCGTGCCTGTGTTCCGGTTTGTAGATGGCTGCCGGTGAGACGTCCGATGGCCAGAGACGGGTAGAGTTTCACGGTTCCTGCCTATCAGACTCAGCAGGTGAACGATTTCAGAGTACGGGCGCGTCATCTTGACGTCACATTCTCTGCGGCGCGTTGACCTGTACTGCTGTAAGTCTGTGGCGTTTCTCGGGACGACGGCTGTGCGCGGGACCTCCACAGTGACCAAAACATCCTGGGGCCTACGTCGGCCGTAGTGGGCCCACGCACCATTCCTTGATGGGTCTGCTACCGACGTTGACTGGCGGCTTGTGTGGAGTTGGCTGTTGACATTCACGTCCATGGATCTCACCAGCTGCGCCGCTGTGGATCCCATAGCTTCCTGATGACCTCTGACCTGGAAGTTTTCGTCACCTGCGTCTCGAGAGTCGCTCACAGTGGACTCGTGTCCAGTAAACAGATCATCCGCGTCTGAAAATTGCACGTGTTGCGCATTATGCCGTCCTGTGTCTTCCGGTTGACTTGTGACCTTGAAATCGTCATCCATCGTGTCCTGTGAGTCGCTCACAGTGGATTCGTGTCCAGCAGGGAGCTCACCCGCGTCCGAACATTGTACTTGTGCTATATTGTGGCCTGTCCTGTCTTGCTGTTTTTCTGTACGCCCGTTTCCTGGACTGTTTGACGGCGCCACAGTTTCTTGTCCAGCAGGAACTGTTACACAAAGCGGGCCGTGTGACAGCATTGTCGGTGGCCTGTTGTCGCAGCACGTAGACGTCATTTTTAATGGCAGGTTTAAGACTGTGCGGACGTCAGAAGGGGGCAGCACCCGGACTCGCTGGTCTGCCTGTTGAAACTGCAGTGGATGCTTATATTTCTCATTTTTATCTCCACAAAGTTCGTCTGCGTGTGCTTTCTCTTGACATATATTCTGTGTGTTGCTTTCTTGCAGACATGTTTTGTTTATATGAATTCGCTCTTCAGTTACACTGTGTACTTCTACGGTTTCTTCCGAGCAGTATCTATGTATGTTGATTTGCTTGTGAACTGTCAGAATTTGATTGGTGTATTTTTGAGTTTTCTCATATAAGACAAGTAACTCACCGTGTACACTGGTTTGGTCGAACGTTTTTGGACAGTCATGCTGTGTTCTGAATATCTGTAGTACACTGTAACTTTCAGAGGATGCCGCTTCCGCTGTGTGTTTGTCACGTGACTGACTTGTCGTGTCTGCCGCTGTGTGTCTGTCAACGGACTCAGTCGTCTGGTCTGCCGCTGTGTGTCTGTCAACGGACTCAGTCGTCTGGTCTGCCGCTGTGTGTCTGTCAACGGACTCAGTCGTCTGGTCTGCCGCTGTGTGTCTGTCAACGGACTCAGTCGTCTGGTCTGCCGCTGTGTGTCTGTCAACGGACTCAGTCGTCTGGTCTGCCGCTGCCCAGTGCGCAAAGGCCGACGTCGGCCCGATGGTCTTTTGCGCATTGGGTGTGTGACTGTCAAAGGACTGATTCGTCATATGTGCCGCTGTGTGTTTGTCAGATGACTGACTCGTCATGTATGCCGCTGTGTATTTGTCAGGGGACTCACTCGACTTGTCTGCCGCTGCGTATTTGTCAGGGTACTGACTCGTCATATATGTTTTTGTGTGTTTGTCAAATGACTGACTCGCAATATGTGCCGCTGTGTGTGTGCCAGGGGACTGGCTCGTCTTGTCTGCCGCTGTGTATTTGTCAGGGGATTGACTCGTCATATATGCCGCTGTGTATTTGTCGGGGTACTGACTCGTCACATCTGCCTCTGTGTGTGTGTCAGGGGACTGGCTCGTTCTGTCTGCCGCTGTGCTTTTGTTAGGGAACTGAGTCGTCATAAATGCCGCTGTGTATTTGTCAGGGGATTGACTCGTCATATCTGCCGCTGTGTGTCTGTCAGGGTACTGACTCGTCTTGTCTGGTGCTGTGTGCCTGTCTCGGAACTGACTCGTCATAAATGCCGCTGTGTATTTGTCAGGGGACTGACTCGTCATATATGCCGCTGTGTGTCTGTCAGGGGACTGACTCGTCTTGTCTGGTGCTGTGTGCATGTCTCGGAACTGACTCGCCATAACTGCCGCTGTGTATTTGTCAGGGGACTGACTCGTCATATATGCCGCTGTGTGTCTGTCAGGGGAATGACTCATCTTGTCTGGCGCTGTGTGCCAGTCTCGTAACTGACACGTCATCTCTGTCGCTGTGTATTTGTCAAGAGACTGACTCGTCATATATGCCACTGTGTATTTGTCAGGGGACTGACTCGTCTTGTCTGCCGCTGTGTACATGGCAGGGGACTGACTCGTCATATATGGTGTTGTGTGTGTGTCAGATGACTGACTCGTCATATATGCCGCTGTGTGTGTGTCAGGGGACTCACTCGTCTTGTCTGCCACAGCGTATTTGTCAGGTGACTGACTAATCGTATATGCCGTTGTGTATTTGTCATGATACTGACTCGTCATATATGCCGTAGTGTATTTGTCAGGGGACTGACTCGTCTTGTCTGCCGTTGTGTACTTGTCAAGCGACTGACCCGTCACATCTGCCGCTGTGTGTGTGTCAGGGGACTGGCTCGTCTTGTCTGCCGCTGTGTATTTGTCGGGGGACTGACTCGTCATATATGCTTCTGTGTGTCTGTCAGAGGACTGACTCGTCTTGTCTGCCGCTGTGTGTGTATCAGGGAACTGGCTCGTCTTGTCTGCCGCTGTGTATTTGTCAGCGGCCTGATTCGTCATATCTGCCGCTGTGTGTCTGTTAGGGTACTGACTCGTCTTGTCTGCCGCTGAGTATATCTCAGGGGACTGACTCGTCATACATGGTGTTGTGTGTTTGTCAGATGACTGACTCGTCACATCTGCCGCTGTGTGCCTGTCTCGGAACTGACTCGTCATAACTGCCTTTGTGTATTTGTCAGGGGACTTACTGGTGATATATGCCGCTGTGTGTCTGTCAGGGGACTGACTCGTATTGTTTGGCGCAGTGTGCCTGTCTTGGAACTTACTCGTCACCTCTGCCGCTGTGTATTTGTCAGGGGACTGACTCGTTATACGTGCCGCTTTGTATTTGTCAGGTGACTCACTCGTCTTGTCTGCCGCTGAGTATATATCAGGGGGCTGATTCGTCATATATGGTGTTGTATGTTTGTCAGATGACTGACTCGTCATATATGCCGCTGTGTGTGTGTCAGGGGACTGGCTCGTCTTGTCTGCCACAGCGTATTTGTCAGGGGACTGACTAATCATATATGCCGTTGTATATTTGTCAGGAGATTGACTCGTCTTTTCTGCCGCTGTGTATTTGTCAGGGGACTGACTCGTCATAAACGCCGTTGTGTATTTGTCAGGGGACTGACTCGTCTTTGCTGCCGCTGTGTATTTGTCAGGGAACTGACCCGTCACATCTGCCGCTGGGGACTGGCTGGTCTTGTCTGCCGCTGTGTATTTGTCGGGGGATTGACTCGTCATATCTGCTGCTGTTTGTCTGTCAGGGGACTGACTCGTCTTGTCTGCCGGTGTGTGTGTATCAGGGAAGTGGCTCGTCTTGTCTGCCGCTGTGTATTTGTCAGGGGCCTGACTCGTCATATATGCCACTGTGTGATTGTCCAATGACTGACTCGTCATATATGCCGTTTTGTGTGCGTCAGGGGACTGGCTCGTCTTGTCTGCCGCTGTGTATTTGTCAGGGGACTGACTCGTCATATATGCCACTGTGTGATTGTCCAATGACTGACTCGTCATATATGCCGTTGTGTGTACGTCAGGAGACTGGCTCGTCTTGTCTGCCGCTGTGTATTTGTCAGGCGACTGACTCGTAACATCTGCCGCTGTGTTTCTCTCAAGGGACTTACTTGTCTTGTCTGCCGCTGTGTATTTGTCAGTGGACTGAATCGTAACATCTGCCGCTGTGTTTCTCTCATGGGACTCACTCGTCTTGTCTGCTGCTGTGTTTCTCTCAAGGGACTCAATCGGCTTGTCTGCCGCTGTGTATTTGTCAGGAGACTGACTCGTAACATCTGCCGCTGTTTTTCTCTCAAAGAACTCACTCCTCTTGTCTGGCGCTGTGTGCTTGTCTCGAAACTGACTCGTCATATCAGCCGCTGTGTATTTGTCAGGGGACTGGCCAGTCTTGTCTGCGGCTGTGTGTCTATCAGGGGACTGATCTGTTTTGTCTGCCGCTGTGTGTCTGTCCGAGGACAGACTGGTCTTGTCTCCCATTGTATGTGTGTCTCGAAACTGACTAGTCCTGACTGCAGCTGTGCATTTGTCAGGGGACTGACTCGTCTTGTCTGCCGCTGTGTATTTGTCAGAGGACTGATTCGTCTTTTTTGCCGCTGTGTGTCTGTCAGGGGACTGACTCGTCATATATGCCGCTGTGTGTGTCTCAGGGGACTGGCTCGTCATGTCTGCCGCTTTGTATTTGTCAGGGGACTGACTCGTCATATCTTCCACTGTGTGTCTGTCAGGGGACTGACTTGACTTGTCTCGCGCTGTGTGCCTGTCTCGGAACTGACTCGTTATCTCTGCCGCTGTGAATTTGTCAAGGGACTGACTCGTCATATTTTCCGCTGTGTGTTTGTCAGATGACTGACTCGTCATATATGCCGTTGTGTGTTTGTCAGGGGACTGGCTCATCTTGTCTGCCGTTGTGTGTGTGTGTGGGGACTGGCTCGTCTTGTCTGCCGCTGTGTATTTGTCAGGGGACTGACTCGTCATATCTGCCGCTGTGTTTATCTCAAGGGACTCCTCACTCTTCTTGTCTGCCACTGTGTGCCTGTCTCGGAACTGACTCGTCATATCAGCCGCTGTGTATTTGTCAGGGGACTGGCCAGTCTTGTCTGCGGTTGTGTGTCTATCAGGGGACTGATCTGTTTTATCTGCCGCTGTGTGTCTGTCAGAGGACAGACTGGTCTTGTCTCCCGTTGTATATTTGTCTCGAAGCTGACTAGTTTTGACTTCAGCTGTGCATTTGTCAGGGGACTGACTCGTCTTGTCTGCCGCTGCGTATTTGTCAGAGGACTGACTCATCTTTTTTGACGCTGTGTGTTTGTCAGGGGACTGACTCGTCATATATGCCGCTGTGTGTGTGTCAGGAGACTGGCTCGTCATGTCTGCCGCTGTGTATTTGTCAATGGACTGACTCGTCATATCTGCCACTATGTGTCTGTCAGGGGACTGACTCGTCTTGTCTGGCGCTGTGTGCCTGTCTTGGAACTGACTCGTCATCTCTGCCACTGTGTATTTGTCAGGGGACTGACTCGTCATATTTGCCGCTGTGTGTTTGTCATATGACTCACTCGTCATATATGCCGTTGTGTGTGTGTCAGGGGACTGGCGCATCTTGTCTGCCGTTGTGTGTGTGTGAGGGGACTGGCTCGTCTTGTCTGTCGCTGTGTATTTGTCAGGGGACTGACTCGTCATATCTGCCGATGTGTTTCTCTCAAGGGACTCACCCGTCTTGTCTGCCGCTGTGTGCCTGTCTCGGAACTGACTCGTCATATCAGCTGCTGTGTATTTGTCAGGTGTCAGGCCAGTCTTGTCTGCGGTTGTGTGTCTATCAGGCGACTGATCTGTTTTGTCTGCCGCTGTGTGACTGTCAGAGGACAGACTGGTCTTGTCTCCCATTGTATGTTTGTCTCGAAACTGACTAGTCATGACTGCAGCCTTGCGTTTGTCAGGGAACTGACTCGTCAAACATGCCACCGTGTATTTGTCAAGGGACTGACTCGTCTTGTCTGCCGCTGTGTATTTGTCAGGGGACTGACTCATCATATCTGCCGCTGTGTGTTTGTCAGGGGACTGACTCGTTACATATGCCGCTGTGTGTTTGTCAGGGGACTGACTCGTCTTATCTACCGCTGTGTATTTGTCAGGGGAACGACTTGTCACATCTGCCTCTGTGTATTTATCAGGGGACTGACTCGTCTTGTTTGCCGCTGTGTATTTGTTAGCGGACTCGCTCTTCTTGTCTGGCGCTGTGTATTTGTGAGAAGAATGACTCGTCCTATATGCCCCTGTGTGTCTGTCAGGAGACTGACTCGTCTTGTCTGCCGCTCTGTGTGTGTCAGCGGACTGGCTCGTCTTGTCTGCCGCTGTGTATTTGTCAGGGGAACGACTTGTCACATCTGCCTCTGTGTATTTATCAGGGGACTGACTCGTCTTGTTTGCCGCTGTGTATTTGTTAGCGGACTCGCTCTTCTTGTCTGGCGCTGTGTATTTGTGAGAAGAATGACTCGTCCTATATGCCCCTGTGTGTCTGTCAGGAGACTGACTCGTCTTGTCTGCCGCTCTGTGTGTGTCAGCGGACTGGCTCGTCTTGTCTGCCGCTGTGTATTTGTCAGGGGCCTGACTCGTCATATCTGCCACTGTGTGTCTGTCAGGGGACTGACTTGTATTGTCTGGCGCTGTGTGCCTGTCTCGGTACTGCCTCGTCGTATCTGCTGCTGTGTATTTGTCGGGGGACTGACTGGTCATATATGCTGTTGTGTGTTTGTCAGGGGACTGACTCGTCACATCTGCAACTGGGTGTCTCTCAAGAAACTCACTCGTCTTGTCTGCCGCTGTAGGCCTGTATCGGAACTGACTCATCATATCTGCCGCTATGTATTTGTCAGGGGACTGGCCAGTCTTGTCTGCGGCCGTGTGTCGATGAGGGGACTGACTGGTCTTGTCTCCCATTGTATGCTTGTCTCGAAACTGACTCGTCTTGCCTGCATCTGTGCATTTGTCAGGGGACTGACTCATCTTGTCTGCCGCTGTGTGTCTGTCAGGTGATCGACTCGTCTTGTCTGCCACTGCGTGTTTATCAGGGGACTGATCTATGTTGTCTGCTGCTGTGGATCTGTCAGATGACTGACTCGTCTTCTCTGCCGCTGCGCGTATATCAGGGGACTGATCTATGTTGTCTGCTGCTGTGGGTCTGTCAGATGACTGCCTCGTCTTCTCTGCCACTATGTGCCTGTCTCGGAACTGATGTTTCTTGACTGCCGCTGTGTATTTGTCAGGGGATTGACGCGTCTTGTCTGCCGCTGTGTGTCTGTCAGGTGATCGACTCGTCTTGTCTGCCGCTGCGTGTTTATCAGGGGACTGATCTATGTTGTCTGCTGCTGTGGGTCTGTCAGTTGACTTACTTGTCTTCTCTGCCGCTGCGTGTATATCAGCGGACTGATCTATGTTGTCTGCTGCTGTGGGTCTGTCAGATGACTGACTCGACTTCTCTGCCACTATGTGCCTGTCTCGGAACTGACGTTTCTTGACTGCCGCTGTGTATTTGTCAGGGGACTGACGCGTCTTGTCTGCCGCTTTTAGACTGTCAGGGGGCTGATCTGTATTGTCTGCCGATGTGTGTCTATCATGGTACTGACTCGTCGCTGTGTCTCTATCAGGAGGCTCCCTCGTCACTGTTTGTATGTCAGGGGCCTGACTCGTCATATGTAAGGTAAGGTACTGACGTGTCGAAGAGTGCCTGCCAGGGGGCTGACTCGTCGCTATGTGTCGGTCAGGGGACTGACTCGTCGCTGTGTATTTATCAGGGGGCTCACTCGTCGCTGGGTGTCTGTTAGAGGGTTTTCTCCTCGCCGTATGTATATCTGAGTACTGACTCGTCAAGGAGTGCCTGCCAGAGGACTGATTCGTCACTGTGTGTATGTCAGAAGGCTGACTCGTCGCTGTATGTATGTCAGGGTACTGACTCGTAAAAGAGTGCCTGCCAGAGGGCTGATTCGTGGCTGTGTGAATGTCAAAGGACTGACTCGTCGCTGTAAGTATGTCAAAGGACTGACTCGTCGCTGTGTGTATGTCAAAGGACTGACTCGTCGCTGTGTGTATGTCAGCGGGCTGATCTGTCACTGTGTGTATGTCGGGGGGCTGACTCGTCGCTATGTGTATGTCAAAGGTCTGACTGGTCGCTTTGTGTATGTCAGGGGACTGACTCGCTGCTGTGTGTATGTCAAGGGGCTGACTCATCGCTGAGTGTATGTCAAGGCGCTGTCTCGTGGCTGTGTGTATGTCAGGGGGCTGACTCTTCACTTTGTGTACACCAGCAAACTGACTCGTCTCCGTCTGTATGTCAGCGGACTGACTTGTCTCCGTCTGTATGTCAGCGGACTGACTCGTCTCCGTCTGTATGTCAGCGGACTGACTTGTCTCCGTCTGTATGTCAGCGGACTGACTTGTCTCCGTCTGTATGTCAGCGGACTGACTTGTCTCCGTCTGTATGTCAGCAGACTGACTCGTCTCCGTCTGTATATCAGCGGACTGACTCGTCTCCGTCTGTATGTCAGCGGACTGACTTGTCTCCGTCTGTATGTCACGCGACTGACTCTTCGCTGTGTGTATGTCAGCGGACTGACTCTTCGCTGTGTGTATGTCAGCGGACTGACTCGTCGCTGTGTGTATGTCAGGGGGCTGACTCGTCGCTGTGTGTACGTCAGGGGGCTGACTCGTCGCTGTGTGTATGTCAGGGGGCTGACTCGTCGCTGTGTGTACGTCAGGGAGCTGACTCGTCGCTGTGTGTATGTCAGGGGGCTGACTCGTCGCTGTGTGTATGTCAGGGGGTTGACTCGTCGCTGTGTGTATGTCAGGGGGCTGACTCGTCGCTGTGTGTATGTCAGGGGGCTGACTCGTCGCTGTGTGTATGTCAGGGGGCTGACTCGTCGCTGTGTGTATGTCAGGGGGCTGACTCGTCGCTGTGTGTATGTCAGGGGGCTGATTCGTCGCTGTGTGTATGTCAGGGGGCTGACTCGTCGCTGTGTGTATGTCAGGGGGCTGACTCGTCGCTGTGTGTATGTCAGGGGGCTGACTCGTCGCTGTGTGTATGTCAGGGGGCTGACTCGTCGCTGTGTGTATGTCAGGGGGCTGACTCGTTTTGTCTGCTGCTGTGTCCCAGTAAACAAAGATCCTCGGGCCGTTGTCAGCCGCAGCTGGCTCTTGCATGATTGTGCGTCGGCTAACTTCGGTCAATGTTGTCCCAAACATCTTTCGCTTACTAGTGTGCAAGTCAAGGGACTGATCACTTGTCTTGGCGGCAGCGTCATTTTGTTTCCTAACTGGCCGAGGAAGTTTTGTGGCACTGCTCCTCTCACTGTGACCTGGCGTCTGGTTGTGTGCTGTTTCTTGCTGACGCGCCTCTTTTGCGGCATCAGTTCTGTCAGGAGACACATCCCTGTGACGCGCCTTTTTTGCGGCATCAGTTCTGTCAGGAGACACATCCCTGTGACGCGCCTCTTTTGCGGCATCAGTTCTGTCACCAGACAAATCCCTGTGACGCGCCGCTTTTGCGGCATCAGTTCTGTCACCAGGCACATCCCTGTGACGCGCATCTTTTGTGGCATCAGTTCTGTCACCAGACACATCCCTGTGCGCAAAGGCCATCGGATCGACGTCGGTTGCCGTCGGCCCGATGGCCTTTTGCGCATTGGGGTATAGTTGTAGTTCACAAGGCGTTTCTGTCTTGCAGAATTTATCATATGAATGCTGTGCCTCCAGATTGTTTGACAGGCTTAGTTTGGGTGTATTAAAAAATGTGTGTGTTTGTGACTGATGTGTGCTGTCTTCAGATGATTGTTGTGTATTTACTGCAGAGTTTCTTTTAAACCACAGAAAATCTCTAAGAGGAGAGTGCCTTTTAGTTGGTTCATGTGACCGAACAACGTGTTTGTTAGATGCCAGGTGATTAGATGCTGGGTGATACGAGTGTGACATTTCGTTTCTTTCGGTTGGCTGAAGCTCATTGTCTGCTTGATGTCCGGGGTTTTCAGCTAATTGTTTTGTATTTACTGCAAAGTTTCGTTTGTATGACAGAAGTGGTTGACGAGAAGTGTGCCTTTCCGTTGGTTCGTGTGGTTGAATAAGGTGTTTTTTAGATGTCTGGAATTGTGACTTATCTTTTCTTTCAGTTGGCTGAGATTCATTGTCTGCTTCATGTTTTGGGTTTTCAGCTAGGTGTTGTGTATTTACAGCAATGTGTCTTTTGTGTGGATGAGGGGAGATGTGCCTTTTAGTTGGTTCATGCGGCTGAACCAGGTGCTTGTTAGATGCAGTGTGATATGATTGTGGCAGATCTCTTTCAGGTGGCTGAAATTCATTGTCTGCTTGATGCTTGGGGTTTTCAGCTAATTGTTGTGTATTGACTAGAAATTTTCTTTTATATGACAGAAATGGCTGAAGAGAAGAATGCTGTTTAGCTGGTTCATGTGACGGAACAAGGTGTTTGTTAGATGACTGGTGATACGAGAAAGATGCTGGCTGAAGTTCGTTGTCTGCTTGTTTGGAGTTTTCAGCTAACTGTTGTGTATTGACTACAGAATGTGTCTTATATGACATAAATGGCTGGCGAGAATTGTGCCTTTTAGCTAGTTCATCTGGCTGAACAAGATGTTTGTTAGATGCCGGGTGATACGACTGTGGCATGTCTTCATTTTCAGTTGGCTCAGGTTGATTGTGCCCAATACGGCTGTCACCTAGCCCATGTATGCGAGTAAGGCTGTTTCTGTCATCAGCCCATTTTGACTGTTTATGAATAGGTCTTTGCTCCATCTGCACTTTGTGTGTCGATTTTGAGATTGGTCTGGGCAGCCGGCTCGAACTCACACTGGTCACCTCCCGTGTCAGCGCAATGAATCGCGGGAGACGACCAGTGTGCCTCACACTGTGTCTTTGTTGTAAATGGGAAGTCTGTCCAGCGTCAGATGTATCATTCGCTTGCTGGTAATCGTGTGTCGCACTTGTGCTGTCGGGATGTCGATAGTGGTGTCGTCTCTGTGTCGCGACAGGCGTGTCGGGGCGTCGCAGAAGACTTGTCGCATTTGGTGGTTGACGCCTCTCCAGACTGCTGTCGCGCAATTCTTGGGATTCTAAGTGCTCCCCACTTCGCGGTCGGTCCTGTCGTCGTTGTTGTTTGTTACTATGATGTTGGAGGTGGTGGCCGTGGTCGTGCTGACGGCGGTGGTGTTGAAATCCGTCGGCCATTGGGGATTGAATCCCACTGCGACTACTGCAGTGTTTGAATGGTGCACGTGCGGAAACTACTGAGTCATGACACAAAACTGTATCAGGTCATCGCGGCGTCAGTCGCGTATCCTTTGACTTGGCACACTACAACACAAATATGATACCGACCATGATAGTTCAAGGTGGTGCTTGGCGCCTTATTATAGTTCAAGGGTGGTGCCGTTCTAGGCCATTACTGTCCCGGGCCAAAATAGCTTGAAGCAGGGCCCTTACCATGGTAGTTGAGAACGGCTTCCCTGGGCGGCACCAGAATAGCTTGGCGCCTCTATGGCGCCAAGCTATTCTGGTGCCACCCTTGAGCTGCCCGTGGTCGATCAATTTTGCTGCCAAGATATTCTGGCACTACCCTTGAACTGTCATGGTTGATCTCCGAGTCAGTGAAGTATCACCTAAACTCGTGTATGGTTCGGCCTCGGTACGGGACGATTCCAAAATGTGTGCATTTCGACTTTTAAGGCTCATTACCGTGGTGTTGTTTTTACAATCTCGGTTCCACCCCCCGGGTTGTCTACACTAATGATTTTCGGGTTGGGCTAATCACACTGTACTTTTTTCTTTTCAAAGCAAACACTAACACTAATAGGTTTCATCAAACTGAACAGCTGATCATATTTTGTTTGTTTGTGCTCAGTTCTAACTTAACTCATTCTACCCCATCACCGAAATCCCCTGCCGTTGTCCTCTGTGGAGACTGCATTGCAGTCCGCAGGACACAGATCGACCATGATAGTTCAAGGGTGATATGCCAGAATAGCTTGGCGCCCTTAGGCGCCAAGCTATTCTGGCATCACCCTTGAACAATCATGGTCGATCCTTATTTTGCTGTGGTGTGTCTGGGGTAGAATGAGTTAATTGAGGGTATTAACCCCTTCGCCGCTGTCGAGAAAAACGTACGAGCAATTTATCTGCAAGGCATAGATCCCCATGAACCTCCGCAGTCGCGGGGGCTCATGAGGATCTATGCCTCTTGAAAGCTGAGACCGCTTTGTGTCCACGTTGCTCTGGACTGACAGTTGTGGCTTTTGGTCGTTCAGCGAAAGCAGATTTCAGTCAGAAACAAAATGTTACGTCCGTTGGCAGCCGGGGAAGGGGTTAACCGGAAAGTGTCACGGAACTGTTCTTTGTAGTCATTCTTAAGTGTGTTTTAGTCTTTCATAGTTCATTTCTTGGTTGTTACACGCTTGATAGGTACCTTTTTGGTTTGGGGTAAGTCGTCCGGCGTCTGCCGCTGTTTGTCAGTTACTTCTCGTCTGCTTCCAAAATTCAGTGCGGGACAGTCCTGAAGCACTGGTGTCAGGCAAATGGCGACACTGCCGGAGGTATTTACAAATCATCGAATACGCTTCTACAGATTACTCCCATTAGTCAAAATGATGTTTCGATACCAGGAACTGCGTCAGTCAGAGATATCAGGATTGCGTTTCATGCGCTGTCAACTACTGACGAGCAAACGAAATGCGGCATGTCAGTTTTGAATGCAAACACTTGTGTTTCCGATCAGTGATTCCAAACTGAAATGCCGCATTTCTTTTGCTCGTCAGTATACGTTTATCTTCTTTTTGTAATGAGCTACATGTGTCTCATTTTCGTTGAGCTCGTGTTTTAGTGATGTCATATAAAGATTCGTTGGCTCCAGGGAAAAAAAAAAAAACACAAATTGGGTGATGTCCAACTAATTAATTTTGACATACAAAGAAAGAAAGAATGAAGGCAGGGGCGGATCAGTTACCTCGAGGGAGGGGATAGGGGAGGCCTTCCAACTTTTTAACTTTTTGTTTGGGATCTTCAACCAGATACTTGAAAAGGCCTTCCCGACGCTAGACCTTACTTTTAAGTGCCAAGAAATCGAAAAGGATGGGGGGGGGGGGGGGGGGGGGGGGGCGTGTGTCTTGACTCTCACCACTCGCCAAAATAAAAATATCAAACGGGGGGGGGGGGGGGGGGGAGACACCCCAAAAAGGTTACTTTGTTATAGCATTTTAAAGAATGTTGGGGGGAGGGGGGGGGGGCGATGCCGGAACCCTTGTAATCCCCACCCCAATCCGCCCCTGAAAGAGAGACAGCGAGAACAGAGACGAGAAAAAACAGACAAAAAAATACCCCCCCCCTCCCCCCCGAAAAAAATTTTTTAAAAAATCTAAAAAATAAATAATAAAAATTAAAAAATAAAATAAAAAATAAATATTAAAAAAAAAATCACCTCTGTGTAACGCACTCACCCGGCCCTGTCGTGCAGGTCATATTACATAGTCAAATTTGTCCAGTTCAGGCAGTGCAAGGACCGGTGTTTTTTAAAATAATTCATTTGCCTTGTTTGAAAACTTGTAGTAGACGGGGCTGAATGTTGAAATTTCTGGTTAGATGAGAGGAGACAGACATGTTTGGTGCTTTGATTCATACCATCCTGGGCTTATCCAGTAGAGAATTGTGGACCTATGTTGAGTTGCCGTAGTGATTTGCGGGGCACGCTGATTTCAGCTATGCTTGGGTGTGGGGTTGGTAAGGAATCAGGTTCATAGCCAAGAAATGAGACTGCCAATGTGCTGTTTTTATTTGTTATTTTGTGCATGGCAAATGTGCAGCTGGTGGGGGAGGTAGTGTTTTTTAGGGGATTGAAATATTAAGAGATGCCTGGGACTGACTATGGCTAAGAGACTGGACAGTACGGAAACGGCACTGTGTACCGTGGCCTACATGTAGGGCGGAACGGGTCGTGTATGAGCCAACTGTTTTAGTCTAAGGGAAACAACTGTGTATAGCGACAGTCGAGCAGATTACCTCTCCTGACACTGAAATGAGGTTTTTCGATCGACTTTTATTAGGTATTGAACACCATCCAAATGCAAGAGGTATAGATCCTCATTGAGTCCCCCGTTGTCGAGGGGCATCAAGAGGATCCATGCCTCTCGCTGACACCAGATTATATCTAAGTTCCTGGGATATCCAGGGTGTTTGGTCTTGAATTTAACAGACTGCAATAACACTTTGCATCAGCTGGCTCTGAGCAGACTACTCAATTCTTGCATTATTTTCCGACATTTATTAACCTACTCAGCCCCGGCGCCCTACAGCAGGAAATGGGTCGACCATGATAATTCAAGGGTAATGCCAGATTAGCTTGGCGCCAACAGGAGCCAAGCTAATCTGGCACTGCCTGTGAATTATCATGATCGATCCATCTCCTGCAACTGGTGCATAGTCATTAGATGACACCTCCAAAATCTGGGAAATACGGCCGTCGGGCTGAATGAGTTGATGTTTGTTACTTTCTTTCTGCAACAATTCACATTTTGGACGCTAGCTAGGTATTAATAGAACACACGGACAACAATACAAGATTATCAACTTTATTGCACGTTCACTTTCTTCCACACTGTATACTGAGTAGTGATTCGCACAAACCTTTCATTAAACTCCCCCAAAGTCACATAATCATGGATGGGACAGAAAAAAAAGTTGAATTCTGAAGTGGGGGTCTGGGGGGCAGCAGAAGGCCCCTCCCCCAGTAGGGGTCAATGGGGGAAACGCCTCCTGTGAAAAAACAAAAAGGCAATTTTTGGGAATCCGGAATTGCGGCTGTAGCCGGAAGAGTCCCATCCATGCATAATCCTATTTCATTACTCCCCTAAGTGTCATGCATTACACTCACCTGATGAAAACGAGCAACGAGATCCAAACGAGTGATACACTTGACCAGGTAAGAAATTAAAAAAAAAAAAACTCCCAGCAAAGAAACAAGAGATGACAAGCACAACACAACTGATTTCATGTCGTACTGGTCCTCTCTTTGTTGGGATTCCTTGCATTTTTGTTCACGTAGCATTCACAATTTTTAGTCTGGATTAACCCATTCAGTGCCAAGAAATTTGACCTCCACCCAATGGCAAGAGGCGTAGATCCTCATGAGCCCCTGCAGTGCGGGGGCTCATGAGGGGGTTTATGCCTCTTGCAGACACCACTTTGAATCCGATTTCCTGGTGTTTTTTGTGTTAAATTAACAAAGGATGCAGAAAAAGTCTGCGTCAGCTGGTACTGAATGGGTTAACCCCTTTCACCCCATGGTCACATATATCCCAGAATCGGGAGGCATCACCTAACAAATATACCAATTGCAGGAGATGGATCAGCCATAATAATTCAAGAGTAGTGCCCAATTAGCTTGGCGCAATCAAGCGCCAACCTAATCTGGCGCAGCCCTTGAATTTTTATGGTTGATCCATCTCCCACTGTTGTGCCTAAATAGGTTAAGCAAACAGAGACTTGCAACGCATTGAAAATCAATGTTAAGCATCACACATAACACATCTGCCATGTATCACATTCTGCTCTTATATGACATCACATAAGTTACATCAGTGTAATTAAAGAGATCAAAAGGATTTGATATTCAGTGTTCTTGTCTCCATGAAGGGGAATCTCCCACTTCACAAATTTTTTTGTGGTCAGAAAATACAAATGGTTGCATAAAAAATAGTGCCACGGATGTTATAAAGTAGTGTCGAAAATAACGCATGCATGGATTTAGTTTCTGCAGGAGAAAAGTCACCCAAAGCAAAATTTGAACTTGAATCAAACTACATTGCATTTTCTAAACAACTCGATCATATCAGCTAAGTTATAAAACACTGCATGACCAAGTACTTAATTCCTACATCACACGACTACAGCCTTTAGTGCAAACCTTACCACGTGACCTTGCTACACCCTTGCTGCGACTAATGGTAGACTTTCATGTAGCTACTTTGTGATGCGTCTTGGGATATCATTTTTGGTCCATAAAAAGTGCATCAAAACGTTCTATTTAAGTACGAAGTTGCCAGTGCTGTTTGAAAACATAGGCACACCACTGGAGTTGTTTGTAACATACATTTGCAACAATACAATGTGATAAACCACTTAAAAAGAACCTTTGCGGAACTGAAAGCACATCAGCATCCTATGCAACTATCTTATTAAAGAATCCAAGTCTTTTCACGCAAAGAGTTACTCACCTCTTACCCTGACAATTTGTAGACACGTCATGAAACATCTTACAGATACAAAGATATTACGTCATAAATCTATTATATATTTCTCATTTAGCCCTCACACTGTACAGCAGGAGACAGACTGACCATGGCAATTCAAGGGTAGTCCTAGATTAGCTTCGTGCCTGAAGATGCCAAGCTAATCTGGCACTACCCTTGAATTATCATGGGCAATCCTAATCCTGCAACTGGTGCATGGTTGTAACACCTCCAAGATTTGGGAAATGTGCGGCCTTGGAGTTTATAGTATCATTTTGATGTTGGTTAAATCTGTGTGATGCAGGTCAAAAGACCTCCATTAGGCCTGCAAAGGTACATGTAGCAAAACCCTGCTACCAATAACTGATAACTGGGGGAAAAAAGTTCCATTGTTCACAGGGATCACAGACGCATATAAAACCATTTAGCACTACCACTATAAAGAAAATCTAGATTGACTATACTAGTTCAAGGGTGGTGCCAGAATAGATTGGCGCCTGCAGGCGCCAATCTATTCCGGCACCACCCTTGACTATGACGACCGATTTGTTTCCTGAACTGCTATGTACCCTATAGTCTTCAAAGGAAAACTCCCCAGTTTTGACATCAGCGCTCAAAGTTTGAAACCAGAAGGATGTGCCACATCATATTTCACATTCGGCACATCTCTGCCAGGGGACGCAGACAGATTTTCTGGAAATCATTTATCTCTGTTCATTTAATGCCGAGGAGCCCAAGGCGTCCAAGGAAAGCGTGGAAACAAATGTGATGTGAGCAAGAGGCATAGATCCTCATCAGTCCCTGCTCTCAGGTCAGTCACTGTGATAAATAGCTCCATCCCTTGCAAGGGGCTCATGAGGATCTATGTCTCCACAAGATGGTGAAGGGGTTTAGAGCCAGGGTGTGTATGTGGAGGGGGGGGGGGGGGGGGGGGGGGGGGGTGTCCATCAGTCTGTGTGATTCTATCCAGTCGCAGTTAACCTCATTCCTGCCGAGAAAAAGTGAACCACGACCCAGTTCCAAGAGACATAGATCCTCATGAGCCCTCGCACTTGTGGGGGCTCATGAGGATCTATGCCTCTTGCAGCAACCACTTTATACCTATGTTTCTTGGATGACTGGGGTTGTTGTTCATGGAATGAAGAAAGATTTCAGAAATAAAACCTGCGTCCATTGGCAGGGAAGGGGTTATTCTAAGCAGTTCGACGACGTTTTGGTCCATCTATATGTATAATGCCATTAATGGGATGTTACCACATGAGACACAGATCCTCATGCGCCCCTGCAGTTTGCAGGGTCGCATGAGGATCTGTGACTCTTGCAGCGAGAGTGTTACAGATGTTTATTCCCGTGCTTGAAAACACAGTCGACAAACTGGGCCACCCAACGACACATGTAGTTCTTGTGACGGGGCATCACACCTTCCAAGAAGCCAATATGGCCGCCGTGCGAGGTGATGACCATGGCGATGTTATCATTGATCAGAGCCTCTACCACAGGAATGCCTGAAACGGGTAAATCAGGAGGCAAATTAGACGTCGATCAAATGGTGTGAAAGGTCTTTTACAGCTTCTATAAGCTTCTACAGTTTCTGTAAAAAAAAAAAAAAATTTAAGTGTTGAAGGCGCTGTAAATTTATTCACAAACACGCTGTCGACAGAATGCTTATACCTGTGAGGTCATGTTTGTACAGTTGTTTTCGTTTATAAAAAGGCCTGATACAACAGCACTTTTTCTAAAGGTCCCAAAAGGACTCTTTCTATGTAAACTACTTCGAACATAACGAATTTCGGATATAAGAAGAGGAAAACATGGGTCCGCCGGCAATTGCCGTATCTGGAGTTTACTGCGTACATACAGTCCATTCCGCTGATATCTGGGTCGGATATAAAGAAAAGTCGGAGATAACAATACAAGGTCCTGACCGCTATCTTGCTACATAAGTAACGACCTTGGGATATAGCTCATTCTACTCGCGACACACCACAGCAAGATATGGCTCGACCACGATAGTTCAAGGGTGGTGGCAGAATAGCTTGGCGCCTATAGGCGACAAGCTATTCTGCCACCATCCTTGAATTATCATGGTCGATCTGTCCCCTGAATTGTAATGCAGTCCTCGGAGGATAACTCCAAAATGTGGGCATTTCGTACCTTGGGCACAGTGAGATAACAAGAAAAGTTGGGTGCCCTGGCAACTGTTGTATCTGTTGTTTACTGAACACTTGTAAGCAGACAGCCAACCAAGTAAACGCTGCCAACATGAGCAGTACATTGCAGAACTACCATAAAACTACATCACTGACAAAAATAATGCTTGTACATGTAGCAGCTGTGACACAAGGCGACGGCCGCTTCCCATGAAACATCGGGTGGAGGCCTGGTGGCATCTCAATGCAGAAGTTACCAAAATTCCTGGGCAACGGAGCCAAAAATTAAAATGACAGAAAACGGCCCACGGACTAACTATGACCCATAATCCACGGCCAGCAAGAGACATGAATTCTCATGCGCCCCTGCGAAAGGCATGGGCTGATGAGAATCTATGTCTCTTGCATATAGAACAGGCTGGCTGAAGGGCCGTTCTGTCTAAACCCAAAAAGCTGAAATGTGATTTTTTCCAGCACCGAAGACTGTCGCCCATGCAAATTGCAATCGATCGAATGATCAAACAAGCAAGCAGACAAACAAACGCTCTGTTCCTACCTCTGAGAGGCATGAAGGGATCGTCGGCCGCGTTGAGTGTGAGGACGGGAACCCTGATCGCATGAAGCTTGTAGTGCAGCGAGGCCTCTTGATAGTAATGGTCGCACGACTCGTACCCGAACATCTTGGACGTAAAATGCGTGTCAAACTCCCGTATCGTCGTACTCTGGCAACAGACAAGCGTATGAGCGTCAATCCACCCACCTACCCCCAATGCACTACAGAAGGAGATGGCTTGACCATGATAATTCAAGGGTAGTGCCAGATCAGCTTGGCACCATAGGCGCCATGCTGATCTGGCACTACCCTTGAATTATCATGGTCAAGCCATCTCCTGCAACGGGTACATAGTCGTTAGGCAACACCTCCACAATGTGAAAAATGGAACCTTGGGGGGTAAAAGGCTTAAAGGTAAGATGTGATGGGAAACAGTACAGTTGGAAAAGCTGTGTATGAGACCAAGTTTGTTAGTGTGTATTTTTGCTGATAACGCATTAAAACATTGATAAATAAATAAACGCAAACAAACGACGAATGGTCACCAGCCAGCTGTGCAAGGTGTCTACTGCCATGTTACATTCCCAAGATGCTTTGTCGCATCATGTGGGCGTGTCAACCCCAGTTCCAAATGCAAGTGCAATCACACTAACCGGGTTTGACCCAGGTGACTCTACTCGTGTTAACCTGGTTGCGAGTATAAACGTCCTTAAAAAATGTATATTTAGATTGTACATTGCTTACGTCCGACAGCACAAGGCTTCTCAGACGTGCCTGCACGCTGTGAAAAAAAAAATAACAGACATGATGTATGTCGCAGCCGGTCAATACATTAATAAACCTAACACATGGGCCTAAATAAAGCTAAGACCATTTAGCAACACATCCAATATCAAGAGCTACGGCAGTGCAGACAATGGGAGAGTTTTAAAAGGCAAATACAGGTGAATGGACAAAGGGTAGACAGAAACACATGCCCAGAAAGAGAAAACCCACCTGTGGGGCCGACAGGTGACCCTGGGAACTAAAAATACTAACCCCCCAGTCCCCAGGCAGACCCGGTGGGTATGTATATTTAGAATGTCATAATTGCATTGACCTGCTTCTAATTTGCCTGCAAACTTTCTGAATGTAGGAATAATCATTTAAGTCTTTAATCAGTTATGGATGTCTCCTGCATTCACTATTTAGCAGATATACACTATTTTCAGGATACCTAAAATATTGTACTTACTGTTGGCTCAAAAAAAAAAAAAAAAAAAAAAAAACCTCGCGCTGGGACCATACGGCGTTGAGGCGCGTCCCCTGGGTGGTGGATAGGGGGTCCCTCGTGAGAGGGGTGCACCGAATGAAATAAGGTGCCGTGAACCAACATGGTCTAAGGGAAGGTGACCCCGACAGAAAACCCCTGGTCCTCCTAGTAAGGGGGTTGGGCGTGGGGGTAGCTTCCCCACCCTGCAAAAAAGGAAATAGCTACAAAAACGCCGACGAAAAGACTTCCAAGCAGACATCAAGAGACTGGGAACCACCTGGAGTAGAATCGAAGGAGAAGCACAGGACAGGAGTTGCTGGAGGTCTCTCGTCGACGGCCTATACCCGGGTAGGGGTGACAGGCGTAAGTAAGTAAGTAAGTTGGCTCAAAACAGTTTCAAAATGAGATGCAGAGTGAAACAAGAAAGGCAAAGCCCTTATGTATGGCTCAAGTGTCTAAACACTTAAAGTAATGGGTTGGCTTTGTACCAGCGAAATCTGAGTTGTCTCAAAATGTATGCATTTTCCTCACATTTGTCAACTCTCCATGACCCTTGACCTTTGTGATGGGTCTACTCCATTCGCATTCATAGTTGTTGGGCAACACCTCCAAAAGTTGAGAAATGGGACCTTGGGGCTGAAAGGGTTAACAATATTACTTAGGGGCAGATTACATAACCAGAAAAGTTACTTAGTAGGCGAAGAATTAACCGTTAAGATGAGAGTTCAGGTAAGAAGTTCTCTTTCAAGAGCCAAACTCCATAGAAACTAAAATAAGAAGAATGCTGCAGATAACAAAACCTACATGGAACTGCCACTATAAAACACAACTTGATCCCAAAACAACGGAAATTTAGCTGAACTGAAATGATTGCAAAATTATTGCAGTATAAATTGAATATACCTTTAGCACCTGATCCATGTCTACTTCCGTTTCAAACATGTGCCTGTGGCTGAAAAAAAAAAGAGCATAGTATAGAGTAAGTAAATAAAAATCACAAACAAACAAGTGACCAATTTTCTTTGTAAAAATTGGTGATGGAAAATTAAGCAATTTTTGTATAAGGCATCTATATTGACCAGAGCGTGTATGCAAAAGGTCCTCCAATCAACATTAGTTGTTGCTGACCTGCACACAGCTGTGCGAGAGATGGGCTGGGCAAAGACAACACGCTTCAGTCTGAAGACCTTTTGCTCACGAGTTCCTGGTCCAGTAATGGCCATAGTTAGCCCATGCAGACAAGCAAGAGCCAAGAAAGCCAAATGTTGGCCTGAGGAAACTGTGCTTACTAAGGACCTTGTTCAGAAAGCTGTGTTCCAGATAATTATACTGACAAGCAAATGAAATGTGACATGATTGGAATCATCGGAAACACGTTAGTGTTTCCGATGATTCCAATGATGTCACATTTCTTTTGGTCGTCAGTTTATTTGAAAGGTATCTCACCCACCATCTACATTTTTGGCAGTTTGTTACCCCACAATTGCAGCACAGGGTATATTAGACTTCAAAATTCCCAATTACTCTTTCAAAGTCCAATTATGTGGATTAAAAAAAAAATAATAACATTCAGCGTTCACTTATTCCTCACAATTTAGGACTTATGCATGGTTAGTCTCTGTCTCACAAATGCATATACATAGAAATACACACACACATACACAATCAAATTTTAACCCTTCAAAATCATAAAATGGGAGTCAAAGTTTTCTTTCAAAATATGCACCTGGAGTGCCAGTATTCTTTGTTTAGAAACATGAATACTTGGAGTGCCTTTCCCTTACGTCAGCAGCAAAACAATTGGCTCTGTCTTCAAGTACCCTTTTTCAAAATTACTGGGACAAATGCCTGTTGCCAGCCTACCACAAACACTGGAAGCCACACTCAGAGATGCCGGCCCTTCCGGTTTCGCAATATTTTCTTACGCCAAAATTAATTTCTTAAGATTTTACGGCCAAATAAATTATCTTCCGGCGAAAAAAGCGCTGAAATTGTCCACTAAAGGTTACCAATTTCTCGCTGACTTTGCTGCTCTTATACCGCCGAGCCATCGCATTTCCCTTGAGATAAATAATGAGCCAATCAGAGTGTCCTCTGATTAGTGCAACCAATCGGAATCTGAAATATACATGATCGGAAATAGCATGATTTCAGTTCAGTTCAGTAGTTCTTGGGATTTCGCTGTTTTAGTGTGTAAAGATGTGTTTGACATCGCACACTATATGATGCAATGGCCTGTTTATCAGCCGGCCGTACACACTTGAGCGACACAAGTCAGTCTGAATTTTTATGTCTAGTTCATATGTATTTCGAGGATCTTTTGCTTTGAATTGCCGGTACTCCTCATCGTCAGCAGACCAAACCGTGGAGATGAAAATTTAGTGTAGCGTTCTGCTGCATGAATCTCGATCTCCGTTTAATCCTATCCCCCGTATTGGCTAGGGATTAGGATTGATATTGATAGCTCTAGGGCATGCCTACTGACTTGTGTTCGTAGGTCGTTGGTTCACTTTCAGAAGGATGCTCGCATAGAGGTGTATCCTAGCGTTTGTGAGGTTCAACTTTCGTGTCGGACAATTTTCCATCATTGCGCCATTTTTTTCCTTCCCTTCCCCCCCACCCCCCCATCCCCCCCCCCCCCCCCCCCCCCCCGGCCTTCCTTTCTCCTTCCCCTCCACCTTTTATTTTCTCCACTCTCCTTCTCCCCCTGTTTTCGAGGGTGTCGTTTGGATACCCCTTTGATCACGTCAAAGAAGGTAGAAATTTGATGTATGTCCTTTCTTTTTACACACTATGAGTAGATATCACAGGTTTTCTGTGGCTTTGTTGAATTTAATCCGTTCGCGTGTTTTTAGGGGTGACCTGGTACGGTTCAATGCGTTTGCAGTCCCTGGTTTTGGGTACCAACAGAGTCAACGGGGTACAGGGGTAGGTTGTATATGCCCCGTTTTCACTCCTATCGCAGAATTCTGTGGATTTGCGAAACTTTATAAGTTCGTTGGTTTTGAGGTGAACTCGTATGGTTCAGTCTGTTTTTAGTTGTGGTTTTGTGCTCTTGCCACGCAAAGCTGGTCAGTGCCAATACTGTGAAGAGGAAGTTCGTGTGTGCAATCTTGCACGCCGTGGCACCAATCTTTAACTTTAACCTTGAATGACCGAGTTTTATGTTCACGCAAAATCTTCCTATCAAATTTTGAAAATGGTAAGGTCAGGTAGTGAAAGGGGTTGGCATCTCTGCACACTAGAGGCACGCTGCAGAAAAACCACCTAATTTTGTGGAAAGCAACATTACGGTCGTGTTGAGACTGACGACCGGCCAGCCACCCGACAACATGGCCCCTACACACCGACCCGTCAACAGCTACTACAGGAGAAAGTCGCCCAGTCAACTTCACCGTGACAGACAAAAGACGGAGAAAAGGAGAAGAATACAACAAGAGACTGAGGCAAGTGAAAACGAACATGAACATTTGCTTTCTTTATTTATGGCAACACCATCAACTGAAACAATAACGGGTTAAACCTACACGCCACAACACGTCAACTACACGCCAGCTAATCACTCAGTGAGTTCACGTGCATCATGCCCATCAGTGCCTGGTGACACAATACGTCAACTACACGCCAGCTGATCGCTCAGTGAGTTCACGTGCATCATGCCCCTTACTGCCTGGTGACACAACACGTCAACTACACGCCAGCAGATCGCTCAGCGAGTTCACGTGCATCATGCCCCTTACTGCCTAGTGATGGTGTGTTGGGTACAGCTGTTGTGCCAGAAAATCCATGCAGCACTGACCTTCCAGCAGGTGCAAGTGCACCACACAACAGTACACTACCTGATTCGTGTGACAGTCAGACTGACCTTCCAGCAGGTGCAAGTGCACCACACAACAGTACACTACCTGATTCGTGTGACAGTAAGACTGACCTTCCAGCAGGTGCAAGTGCACCACACAACAGTACACTACCTGATTCGTGTGACAGCAAGACCGACAGTCATAATGAACGCAATGGCAGAAACTACAATACACTACCTGATTCGTGTGACAGTAAGACCGACAGTCATAATGAACGCAATGGCAGAAGCTACAATATTTTTAACATTATCAAGGACTATATTGCAACACTGACAGATGTGCCCTTACAAAGGAAAATCAGAGACAAACGCAGAAATTGTGAGTTTCACAGAGTCATTCTCAATTCCAATGGCAGTAAGGGAGATGTTATATGTGAGACGGACAACTTTGTGTTCCACTTTGACTGGTCATCTGACAACAAGAAGGCTTACAGACATTCTACTGACTGGTGAAGCGTGTCCCTGATCACCTGACTCAGGAGGAACGGGCGATCCAACACTATCTAGATCACTGGCCCAATGCTGACAGGGAGAAACTGATTGAACAGCTGACTGCAGTCCATGCGTACCATTGTGGACGTGACCATGTGTTTGCTAGGGTGACTGACACAGCTTCACGTTCATTAATCAGACATTATCCCCTAGCAGTGCAGAGTCAAACACTAAAAGAACTGATCTGGCGTACCATTTAGGGTCTGACTGGCTTCCAGTCATATCTGATGCTGTCCATTTGTGGTGATATTTCAAAGTTCCCGTTTGTAACCCCCATCCCCACTTGCATAAGGACTGTTAGCCTACTGCAATAAACTTCTGTTCTCTTCAAAATTAAGCGCACACCGAGCTACCACTGAACAAACTTACGTCTTGAACTTCTCAACCAGTCGCTGCGCCAGGTATCTGTTGAATGCCCACATGTTGACGGGTTTCCGTAGTGACGCAGATGACTCCATCAGGTTCCAAACAACAGAAATACAGATGGCTGCCCGCAGACCACAATTCTCACCCGTCTGTGCCAGGTAGTTGAACAGAATCACTCTAGACAAACAAAACAAGCACACTGCTCTGTGATTCTGAACTTGCAACAAGGAGTTGTTAGCATCATACTGATACAGGTCTTATTTAACCCTTCAGTACCAAGAAAATTTGAACACCACCCAACTGCAAGAGGCATAGATCCACATGAGCCCCCGCAGTTGCGAGGGCTCATGAAGATCTATGCCTCTTGCTGACACCACTTTGAATCCATGTTCCTCGGACAGCTAGTTGTGTGCGTGTGTTGAACTAACTCCTATCATACTGAGGCTAAAAGCTTCAAATTTGTTCACTGCCATAGGCAAGCTACATTATAGTACTTGCAGATAAGGATACAGACCAATGGCTTTAGTTCAAGGGTGGTGCCAGAATAGCTTGGCGCCTAGAGGCACCAAGCTATTCTGGCACCACCTTGAACTATTTAAGTCAAACTTGTTTCACACACTGGTGTATTCCGAATGATAAGGGTTAACCTTTTGCCACCGCAGTCTGCCAGCTTGATTTTTCCCCCTGAGCGTATGCCTTACTTTGGCTCACTTCCCTGCTACCGTAGTAATTTTGACACATTTCATTGGCCTTGTCTGTTGTAAAAATCTTATCATACCCCAACATATTTGGTATCAGTGGAAAAAGCAATTCAAGGTGAACTCGTAGACACTATGCTGAAGAAAATATTTTGTAATGTTAAGATTTTACAGGTTTATAAAGAAGATGGGGTAAGAAGCCAAAAATCAAAAACAGTTTCGCACTGGGTTCTGAAAACATGCTGTTAGTGTATCAGTTAGTCAGAGTGTGAAAATTACAACTCACCTAGCATTCCAGAGACATATTCTTGTGTGTCACCAGTAAATAATCCAGAAAGAAAGGCACAACAGAAAAGTTTCTTCACACATAAAAGTTTTTACACCAAAATCCGCCATTGTTTTCGGACATGGGGACGTTTTGTATTAGAGCTTCTGATTCGTTGGTTTCAACCCATACAAACAAGAAAAGTCACTCTACAAGGAAATGAGTGCTTGACATATTATAGTAGGTTGCTTCCCTTAGACCATACTGCCGGTATTGCCTTTTATACTGGTATCCAGCGCACAGATGTGTGCGCCTCGTCGGCAATGGGAAACAAGGCCAGCGCACATGTGTGCGTCCCGTCGGCAACGGAGCTTTGCTTGGGGCACACATATGTGTGTTCCGTCATCAAAAGGTTAAGGAAGATTGCAAAAATGTCTGCGTCAGCTGGCACTGAACGGGTTAAACTTGGGAAGAAAATGAATTAATAAGGAAAAGCTGCAGTCAGTTCACAGACCTTTTGCTCACCTATGGGAGCCAGAGGCCTGTGTGCATTATATCAGATACTGCAGTGTACTGGAGCATGTAATACTTCAGCTGTCCTGTACCATGTACCACGTGAAGTAAAAGCTCATGTCATGGCACCGAGTATGCTCATAACAATACTGCCACAATAAAGCCTCTGAATCTGGGCTTGAAGCTCGAGTCAGCCCAACAATAGACCTTGTATCCTAACAACCAATGGCAGAATCAGGAAACAATATTCATGCTTGTAGAAACATAAGTGGCTTTTACAGTACTGCTAGATTTCATCAAATTGTGTAGTGTCACACAAACATTTACACTTGAGATGAGTGTGTGTGTGTGTGTGTGTGTGTGTGTGTGCACGCATGTGTGCCTGTGTTCATGTGCGTGCATGCATGCATGCACACATACCCTCCCAAAGAGACCCCAACGGCGATAAGGGGTGCCTCAGGATACAGTAAGCTGATGTGTTTCACAACATTTTCCAGATCCTCAGTGCTGGATGCACAGTACGTCCGTGCTGTCTGATGACACAAACAACTGACGAGTCAGCATCATTGCAAAGCAGGACTCACATAACTATGGAAGGAAAACAGAAAATAGAGGCTGAAAACCCTTTAAATCAGAAAACATCAAACACATAACTATGGGTTATTACTCAGTCCCCCCGTAGCAATATCACAGTATCAGATACAACATGCAGAGGTCTCAGGCTCCCACAGGGGATGCCCAGTGAGCGAAAGGTCCTTGGGACAACATCTGCCATAGCTGGCCAGCACATGGCTGTGTACTGGCCAGCTACATCTGACCTTTTGCTTACTAATTGTTTTTGCAAAGTCTAGATGTAAATTCGGTACTGCTGAATGCAATCGCGAACAACGCTGACCTGATGGCTCCTAGGTATCGCAAAACCCCTAACAGACAAAGGAGGCATTAAGACGGACGTCATGTACCTACCATTCCCACCTGGGCAGTGCACCCAGAGGAGCCATGCTAACCTGGCACTACCCTTGAACCATCACAGGTGATCCATCTTGCACTGCTAGTACACACAATTTTTAACTCGTTCAGCTCCGAGTGTGACATCAAATTTTGGAGACGTCCTCTGCGGTCTGGCTCACAGTTCTGGAGACAGACTGACCATGATAGTTCAAGGGTGGTGTCAAAACAGCTTGGCGCCTGAAGGCGCCAAGCTATTCGGACACCACCCTTGAACTATTATGGTCAATCAACATTCTGTTGCATCCTGCCAGAGCTTTATTATTATTATTATTATTATTACATGGTATTTATATGGCGCATTTCTTATATTTATAATATAACTCAATGCGCAGAATGTAGCCGCGAACTGAACCCAACAAGCACGCTCACGTGAATCACGTGCATTCACTCACACGCTGTACGTAAACACAAAACATTCACGTGGTGCTAAGGGCAAGCTCAAGCGAGCTCCTGAACTTGTCTTGGGAAATTCAAATCGTTTGTATTTGAAATTTGATTAAGTTGGCTGAAACTGATACCAAAGTATATATATATAGATTATAGTATAGATTAGAATTTACATTACAGATCTGCTGACAAAGCCATGAAGTTACAACCTGGCATTTGGACAAATGGGTGAGATATTCACACGATAAACACTACAGAGTATGGCAAATGTTAACCCTTTGCATGTCGATAGCGGTTTTAGTAGCCATGATCCTGCAGGAATCATCACGACTAAAACTGCTACCGACACACAAGCGGTTACCCCATATCATACTGAGGCTAAACACTTCAAATTTGTACACTGCCATATGCAAGCTACATTTTAGTACTTACAGATAACGATATAGACCAATGGCTTTAGTTCAAGGGTGGTGCTAGAATAGCTTGGCGCGTAGCAAATTATTCTGGCACTACCCCTGAACTATTTTTTAAACCACAGCCTTAAAACCCATCTTTTCCCATCTTGATTATCAGTGTTCATGTAATTAATCATTTTCTGTTTTCTGTGTAATTGTACATGTGGCTTTGTCACCTTTTGTGTAATATTTTCCTTGTTCATATGTATGGCGCCTAGAGCATCTTACCATGTATAGGCGCCTTATAAATCTTCCTTATTATTATTATTTTAGTCAAACTTATTTCACACACTGGTGTATTCCGAATGATAAGCGTTAACTGGTTTCTTGTCTCACCAGGAGTTCACACCCTCCATTGCCACGGTTGTTAAACACCACACATCTGCGAAGAAAAAAAAAGAAGAGAGGAACCTTTACTCTTCTTTGTCTGTCAATGCAAAATAGAAATGAACACAAAATGTTCAGCCAATGAAATACAGTTCAGCAAAATTATCAGACATGCCAAGATGAAAAACTTCAGAAAATTGCCTAATGTACAGGGGCCGCGACAATAATTCAGTGGTTGAAATCTCAAGCTAGCCAACCATTGCTGCAACCATTTAGGAATGTGCATTTTATCACATAAATCATAACGGAAAATAAACAGTCACAATTCTGAATTTATTTCCCTTCGCAAGCACTCAAGAACTTAGCGATCATAGTGAAAATTTTCGATCTGATGTCTGAAGAGGCAAGGTATGACATTCGCCTGTGCTACAGAATCTCATTGCTGCCCTATGCGCCTTAGGCATTACGGGCAGTAAGTAAGTAAGTGCTACTGAATCAGTTACAGCAGAACTTGTTTCATGCAACGACCTGTATGTAAGATTGCATGTCATTAAAGACCATCATTTAGGTGGCTGTAGCTGTGAGTGTGGCTGTCGCCACCTAAAAGGTGGTCTTTAATGACAGGTGACACTTCATGCCCTTCACGGCTCTCGCTAGAAAGCACCTGTCTCTTAACCCTTTTAGCCCCGGGCCCCTGCAACAGATGGATTGATCATGATAATTCAAGGGTAGTGACAGATGAGCCTGGCGCCTTCAGTTCAGGCACCAAGCTTATCTGGCACTACCCTTGAATTATCATGATCAATCCATCTTCTACAACTGGTACATAGTCGTTAGGCAACACCTGCAAAATGTGAGAACTGGGACCTTGGGGCTAAAATGGTAAAAAACACTTTTTTCTTGTGCTCAAAAGAGGTTCTACTGTACACTGCAATTATCACATTGTACTGTAAATGTTCAAAAGTACACACTTCACTGTGTCTGCCATTTTCTGCATCTTTTCCATATTTCACACACAAATGACGCACCAGATGATTTGAACCTGTTTATCACCTGGCTGTGAACACGAAAGGGCAAAAGTACCTGTATCCAATTCCAGTCACCGTGTCCACCAGATGTTTGATGTATGCTTCATCACTGCTGCCTGCAACAAAGACACGTGAACATCCAGTTACACACAGAGTCACATTTTCCTTGTCCTCCTTGGAGAAGTTGGGCTCCAGCGAACGTAACTCTGCAGTGACACCCACCAGTGGTTTTGGTTAGTTCGGGTTTAACGTCCAGGGCACCGAAGTGATAAAGGACGGCCCTGACGGGCGGGTTATGGGGGACAAGGAAATCTATGAGTACGACCTGAACACTGATCAACACAGGCGCACTCCAACCGTGCCATTTTGATTTACCAGGACCTTTTAACGGACATGCTATTAAACAAGCCCGTCTTTGCCCCCTGGATTGCGAGTCCCGCTACCGGGGCCGGGACGGGGATCGAACCCACGACCCGGCGATTCCCTTCATTCTCCTGCTCCGACGCTTAACCGCCTGTACTATTTCGGACTCATCCGCCAGTGGTGTCGATTAAGAAGTACAAGATAAATTCATGTTAACCCTTTGGCTGTCTGTAGTGCTTGTTGTTGAGGTGATTCCTGCAAGAATCACATTGACAAAAAGCTCTGACAGCTGATAGGTTAATGCGACAGTAAGATTCAGATAAACCAAATTGCCAGGAAACACAATTTTTCCTGTTGTTATATATGACATTTGTTACAAGCAAAGTCATTTATGAAGAAAAAGTGATGATGAGACTTCCGAAAAAGTGAGGTTATATGCGAACTTCACTATATCCAGCCTTGTTATAAGCGAAACAGACTGTGTACTGATAAACAAAAGAAATGCAACATTTTTGGAACCATATACAAAACAATAAAATGTGTCTGATGGTTCCCAAAATGTTGCATTTCAAAAGTGTTTCTGATGGTTTCAAAAATGTTGCATTTCTTTTGTTTATCAGTATATGTATATACACAGGAATGATGCATTCCAGGAATGGTGGGGACTGGGTGCGGGTTGTGGAGGCTGCAGTCCAGTCTGGCCCTGAATGAGTTGCTGCACAGGGCAATAGTGACAGCATCAGGCAGGTGGTACCTCTTCTCCGTCGTGTGGGGGAAAGAAAGAAAGGCTGGGACAGGGCTGGGTATTGGATACTCATAATTCAAGGGTAGTGCCAGATTAGCTTGGTGCCGTCAGGCGCCAAGCTAATCTGACACTACCCTTGAATTATCATGATACTCACAAAAAAAGACAAATAATAAAACAACAAATACGAGGGGCAGTCTAAACGTTTCTGGACCCTGAGCATCTGAGAGAGCAGGGTCTTGAAAAAAAATGTAATAGGAAACACCATAGCACCATGACAATTTAAAAAATAAAAAAGTTAAATTAAATGTGCACACTGGTACCTACCTGTTAGGCCTGGCAAAATTATCACCGTGGGGCAGGCACGGGTGGGGTTGAGGTTGTCGGCATTCTGTCCGAGTGCCCAGTCCAGTTTCACCTGGCCTCCATCTGACAGTCGAAGGACCTCACTGCAAAAAGCACACATCCTCATCATAAGCCCCTGCCATGATCACAGGGGATCATGAGGATCTATGCCTCTCAGGAGACGCTAAGGAGATGGATTGACCATGATAATTCAAGGATCATCCCGGATTAGCTTGGTGCTATAAGGCACCCAGCTAATCTGGCACTACCT
This sequence comes from Semisulcospira habei, assembly GCA_036245525.1. Taxonomy (NCBI): domain Eukaryota; kingdom Metazoa; phylum Mollusca; class Gastropoda; family Semisulcospiridae; genus Semisulcospira; species Semisulcospira habei. The sequence goes on along the minus strand of BTPG01000001.1, from coordinate 105,328,354 downwards.
TTGAATTATCACGCTTGATGCATCTCCTTAATTAAACTGGTGCACCAGTCGTTGAGTGACACCTCAATATTTGGAAATTGTTGGAAATGCGACCTAGGAGTTAAATGGGTAAAAAAAAAAATGTTTGTAATTACAGGTTAATGGTCGACTTAGCTGAAATTGTCTTCTGCTGCTGCTGTGTGGTGTCGCTGCTCTTATAAGGGGAAAAGTCACTATTCTCGGCGTCTTAGGTGATAGCTGTTCGAGTGCATAGGCTTCAGTACTCGCGCTACACTACAGGCCGCAGGTATATCACCCCCAAACTCGGCACCCGATTGGATGACATAGAATCCGGACACTCTAAGTGCGGCAGTAAACCACATTAACTAATCCTACTGTGCGATATACCAGATGAAACGAAAGCCTGTGAACAGAAAAACGACATACCTATGGCATGCAGAATGTCGCGAGGACAAAAGATAATGTGCACAGACAGGGATCAACTAAAACACTGAGAATGTCGAGTTTAGCCCTTAGTGTGTTTACGCCACCTAGCGGCAGCAGCAGTGAGCTAAGTCGCTCATTAGTCAACTAAGATTTCTCCCACTGACTTGTCGACCCACTGAACCCGTAAACCCTTCCAACCCCAAGGTCCCATTTCTCCAATTTTGGAGGTGTTGCCTAATGACTGTACCAGTTGCAGGAGATGGATTGACCATGATAATTCATGGGTAGTGCCAGATTAGCTTGGCGCTATAATCTGGCCGTTGACGAGAGACCTCCAGCGACTCCTGTCCTGTGCTTCTCCTTCGATTTTACTCCAGGTGGTTCCCAGTCTCTTGATGTCTGCATGGAGGTCTCGACACCAGGTGTTTCTCAGCCTGCCTCTTTTCCTCTTTCCCTGGGGGTTCCATGACAATGCCTGCCTAGTGATACTGGAAGCTGGCTTTCTCAGACTGTGACCAATCCATCCCCATCTTCTTCGCCCAATTTCATTCTCTGCTGTTATCTGCTCTGTTCTCTCCCAGAGTCTGATGTTGCTGATCTTCTCTGGCCAGTGGATTTTCAAAATTCTTCTAAGGCAACTGTTTATGAAGATCTGTACTCTGTTGACTGTGTTTTTTGTCAATCTCCAAGTCTCTGCTCCATATAGGAGAACTGCTTTTACGTTGGAGTTGAAAATCCGGACTTTGGTGTGTTGTGACAGCTCTCTGGAACTCCACACTTTTTTCAACTGGAGAAAGGCTGCTCTGGCTTTACCGATTCGTGCTCTGACATCTGCATCAGTGCCGCCTTTTTTGTCTATGATGCTCCCGAGATAGGTGAAGGACTCCACCTCCTCCAACGAGGTGCCAGCAAGAAAGACTGGGTCTTCCCTGGTTGCGTTCAGCCTCATTGTCTTTGTTTTCTGTTTGTGGATGGTGAGGCCCACTTGGGACGAGATGTCAGCAAGCCTCGTGGTCTTGTCCTGCATTTGTTGATGAGTGTGGGACAGTAAAGCCAAGTCATCTGCAAAATCGAGGTCGTCAAGCTGTGTCCACAGTGTCCACTGTATTTCACTTCGTCTGTGCTCTGTGGTCCTCTTCATGACACAGTCTATGGCCAGTAGGAAGAGGAACGGAGACAGCAAACACCCCTGCCTGACACCGGTTCTGACCTGGAGCTCCCTGGTGAACTGCCCTTCGTGGATCACGCGACATGTCATGCCATCGTAGCTGCTCTTGATCAGGTGGACGAGCTTTGTGGGTACACCGTAGTGTCATAGGAGTTTCCACAGAGTCTCTCGGTCCACGCTGTCAAATACTTTCTCGTAATCAACAAAGTTGACGTACAGCGGGGAGCTCGTCTCCAGAGACTGTTCCAGGATGATGTGGAGAGTGGCGATCTGGTCTGTACATGATCGGTTTTTCCTGAATCCTGCTTGCTGGTCTCTCAGCTGGGGGTCAACGGAGCTCTTCATTCTCTCCAGGATGATCCTGTTGAAGACCTTTCCTGGTACTGACAGCAAGGTGATTCCTCTGTAGTTGCTGAAGCTTGATTGGGTACCCCTACTTCCAGTCAGCCGGCATCACCTCCTCTTCCCAGATCTTTCCAAACAGTGGGTACAGCATCTCTACTGTTGTTTCTAGGTCTGCTTTCAGAGACTCCGCTGGGATGCCATCTGGCCCTGCTGCTTTGCCGTTCTTCAAAAATGCCACTGCTCTTCAGATCTCTTCCCGGCTGGGTCTGTCACAGCTGATGGGTAGGTCAGTCTCTGCTGGCTGGATGTCTGGGGGGTCGGGTGGGCTGGATCTGTTCAGTAACTCTTCAAAATACTCGGCCCATCTGTCGAGTTGGTCTGCTCTGTCTGCAATAGGCTTGCCTTCTTTGTCTTTTACTAGTCTTTCTGTATGGCTATACTTGCCCGACAATCTTCTGGTAATGTCGTAGAGCTGCTTCATGTTGCCCCTGCCTGCTGCCTTTTCTACCTCTGCTGCCAGGCTGTCTGTGTAGGCCCTCTTGTCTGCCCTGATACTCCTCTTCACCTCGCGGTTGGCTTGCGAGTATTCCTCCTGTGCCCTTGCTTTGGCTGCTCTCGTGCGACTGTTGTTGACAACTGCTTTCTTCTGCTTCCTCACTTCTATCTTCTTCAAGGTCTGTGCCGACAGCCAGTCCTTGTGATGGTGTTTCCTGAACCCTACAGTGTCTTTGCAGGTTGAGTTCAGCGCATTTCTAACTGCCTTCCACTGCTGCTCTGTGGTGACCGCCTCCTCTTCATTTACTAGCTCCTGTAGCGCTTGAAACCGGTTGGACAGCACCAGTTTAAACTCTTCTCTCACTCCAGTCTCTCTCAGGAGGCCTACATTATAGTGCTGTCTTCTTGTTGTCTCTGTGCGGCTTTTCTTTAACTTGAGCTTTATTCTTAAGGTAAGCAGATGGTGGTCTGAGGCGACATCTGCTCCCCTCCTCACTCGAACATCTTGAAGGGATCTTCTAAATTTCTTGCTAATGCAGATATGGTCTATTTGGTTCTCTGTTGTATGGTCAGGTGAGACCCAAGTTGCTTTGTGTATTCTTCTGTGTGAGAAGGTGCTGCCTCCAATGACAAGTCTGTTTAGAGCACAAAAGTCTACAAATCTCTCCCTGTTCTCACTCATCTCCCCTAGTCCCTGTCTCCCCATCACCTCTTCGTATCCGGTGTTGTCCTCCCCTATTTTGGCATTAAAATCGCCCATAACGATGGTGATGTCTCGTTCCGCACATTTGTCCACAGCACTCTGGAGTCGGTCGTAGAACTCTTGTTTCTCTTCCTCGTCACTGTCATTAGTGGGCGCATAACACTGGATGACGTTCAGCTTGATCTTTTTCTTGGTTCTAAAAGCTGCTGTGATAATTCTTGGCCCAAGAGGTTCCCAGCCCATCAGCGCTCTCTGTGCCACTGGTGACAGCATGAATGCTACTCCTTCTGTATGGGGGGGGGGGGGGGGGGGGGGGGGGGGGCATTCTCCTCTTCATGACCTGAATACAGAATCATCTCCCCAAGCTAATCTGGCACTACCCTTGAATTATCATGGTCAATCCATCTCCTGCTGCAAGGGATTCAGGGCTAAATGGGTTAACCTACCGAGCCCTAAATTATACACTACACCAGCAGACTGAGCCATCATGATAGTTCAAGGATGGCGTCAGTACAGCGTGATGCCTCTACATATCCTCACGTAGAGCCACCCAACACAGCTAACAGTTCTGCAGGATAGAAGATGATTGCATAAATTCAGAATTATGTGGTGTGTTTTATTTTTAACTGCTCGTCTTTTGACACAAACAGTGGATTAACCAATCAGCCCCAATGTCCTACAGCAGGAGATGGGAGGGCCACGATAATTCAAAGGTAGTGCCAGATTACCTTGGCGCCTGAAGGCGCCAAGCTAATCTGGCACTACCCTTGAATTATCATAGTCCATTTATCTCCTGCAACTCGTACATAATCATAAAGTGACACCTCCAAAATTTCAGAATTATGTGGTGTGTTTTATTTTTAACTGCTCGTCTTTTGACACAAACAGTGGATTAACCAATCAGCCCCAATGTCCTACAGCAGGAGATGGGTGGGCCACAATAATTCAAAGGTAGTGCCAGATTACCTTGGCGCCTGAAGGCACCAAGCTAATCTGGCACTACCCTTGAATTATCATAGTCCATTTATCTCCTGCAACTCGTACATAATCGTAAATGTGACACCTCCAAAATTTCAGAATTATGTGGTGTGTTTTATTTATAACTGCTCGTCTTTTGACACAAACAGTGGATTAACCAATCAGCCCCAATGTCCTACAGCAGGAGATGGGTGGGCCATGATAATTCAAAGGTAGTGCCAGATTACCTTGGTGCCTGAAGGCGCCAAGCTAATCTGGCACTACCCTTGAATTATTATAGTCCATTTATCTCCTGAACTCGTACATAATCGTAAAGTGACACCTCCAAAATTTAGGAAATGTGGCCAAATGGGTTAATGTTCGCCCTACTTCTGATTTACGGAAAACCTCTATTCTACCTGCGATAGATGACGTGAGGGGATGACTGCAGCATGGTGCGCAGGACGGTTTGTGCGTGGGACTGGAAACACCACCATGTCGGCCAGAAGTACTCCCTGGCAATAGGGCAGTGGCTCTCGATTAGCTGTAGAAGTCGTTTGTCACCACATACAACACGGGGCCTCTATGACCAAAAACCACAGAGATATGATTTTACAAGAATAACTGACAAAAAAAAAAAAAAAAAAAAACTGCTTTGAAAAACAAGAACAAACACCTAACCACAGAAGAAAAGCACAGTTTCATGGGTGGCAGTGTGAACAATTTGAAACAACTGAAAACAGTCCATGTCTTATGCCTAGTTGCATCCCTGGATCTATATGTGTGGAGGTGGTGGTAGAGGAGGGGTGGATGGTGGTGGAGGTGGGATATGAGGGTGGGGCAGGGAGATGTTTCCAGAGCAAGAAAAAGAAATAAGATGAAGACAATAACATCCAAACACCCATTCCTGGTTTGACCTTCTCCCCACCCCCTCCCCCCCAGCCATCTTTCTCGCCTACACCTAACTGGCACTGGAAGAGAAAACGATTCTGCGTACCTTAACGACCCTGGTGAAATAGTACAGAGTGTACATGCCTCCAACAGTGACGAAAAGTGAAACATAGGGCTTGTGTTGAACAAAATGGAACACTTTTTGGTAAACCTCCATGATGCACAAGTCTCAACTGCAACAGAAAAATGTGATCTCTTTACTATTGAAAAAGAATCAGCAATACCCAGATGAGAGAGGTCTCATGAGGATTTGTGCCCCTTGCTGTGCCCACACTGATGGGGTTCTTTTGCATTATTCCATTTAACCCCAAGGCCACATTTTCCGACCATGTGTCAGTTGCAGGAGATGGATCGAGCATGTTAATTCAAGGGTAGTGCCAGATTAACTTGGCGCCATATCTCCTACTGTAGTGCACTGGGGCTAAATAGATAAAATCAACAAAGATTTCAGTAACACAATCTAGCGGTGACCACTGGTATGGGTGAGGTAAAATATATATATACTTCTCTCTATTATTTTCTAAACATAGACTTTATGATATGATCTTAATTTTTCATTTTTTTTACTTACCATTCTTTTTATTTTTTCTGTCTTACCTCATCTGCTATGAAAGTACTAACAAAGAAAGAAACATGCTTATGCTAAGAAAGACAACTACAACCAAATTTGTGTTGTATGTTCGACACTGAGCAGGCAAGGCATGTGGCAGATCCTGGAGCGACTTGGCTGTCCCCCAAAGTTCCTCAGCATGATCATCCAGCTACACGAGGACCAGCAAGGCCAGGTCAGACTCAACAATGACCTCTCAGAACCATTCCCCATTCTCAACGGTGTGAAGCAGGGCTGCGTGCTAGCACCGACCCTCTTCACCATCTTTTTTAGCATGATGTTGATGCAGGCCACAGTGGACCTCGACGATGACGATGCAGTGTACATCAGGTATCGTCTCGATGGCAGCCTGTTCAACCTCAGACGACTGCAGGCCCACACGAAAACCCTAGACCAACTGATTCGTGAGCTGCTCTTTGCTGACGATGCTGCCCTTGATGCACACACAGAGAGAGCCCTGCAGCGCATCACATCCTGCTTCGCAGACGCTGCCCAGCTCTTTGGACTCGAGGTCAGTCTGAAAAAGACAGAGGTTCTCCATCAGCCGGCACCCAAGGTAGAGCATCGCCCTCCCCACATCACCATTGGCGAGTCTGAACTGAAGTCAGTGCACCAGTTTACCTTCCTTGGCTGCATCATCACGTCAGACGCCAAGCTGGACAAGGAGCTGGACAGCAGGCTGGCAAAAGCAAACAGCGCTTTCGGGCGTCTATACAAGCGGGTGTGGCATAATCAACAGCTGAAAACAGGCACCAAGATCAGCGTATACAGAGCTGTAGTCCTCACCACCCTGTTGTATGGTTCCGAGTCCTGGGCCCTCTACCGCAGCCAACTACGACTCCTCGAACGCTTCCACCAGCGCTGCCTGCGTACAATCCTTGGCATTCACTGGAGTGACTATGTCACAAACGTCGAAGTCCTTGAACAGGCAGAAACTGTGAGCATCGAGGCTTTGCTGCTGCGGACACAGCTCCGCTGGGCTGGGCACGTCTCCAGGATGGAGGATCATTGCCTACCCAAGACCACCATGTTCGGCGAGCTCGCCACTGGACACAGAGACAGAGGGGCACCAAAGAAGAGATACAAAGACTGTCTCAAGAAGTCACTTAGTGCCTGCCAAATCGACCACCACCAGTGGTCTTCACTTGCTGCGGACCGGGACACCTGGCGCTCCACCATTTACAAGGCAGCTGTCTCCTTTGAGGACTCTCGCAGAGCTGGCCTTAAAGACAAGCGGCTCAGGAGAAAAAACAGAGATGCCGCAACTCAGAACCCTGGCCAGACCTCTCTCTGCAGCCACTGCGGTCAAACCTGCCTGTCCCGGATTGGCCTCCGCAGTCACGAGCATGCCTGCAGACGTCATGGACAACCCCTATAGAATCTTCGTTTGCGAAGTCAAGCCAAGAGAGAGTTGTATGTAATGTCCTTCCTAAGAATGTCTCTGTCTTCGTCAGTTGGGACTTTTTTGCGCTGGCAGTCACCCTTCTGGTCAGGCCTTCTCTTCTGCTATGCCACCCGTCAGCTAATAATCTTTGGAGACTCCTTGCCAATCAAGACAAAGACGATCCCGCTAAACACTAGAATATTATTCTAGTGTGTTGCGGGATCGCAGACATAAAACGACTGCGGAGATGATGACAGTTACTTCACGTCAGCCTCACTGTCATGAAATCAGATATAACGTCGACAAGTCTAGCTGGCTCTTATATACCTGATGAACAGAATATCCTCTGGCTGACGTCGACATGGGATTTAGTGATCCCAAGGCTCAACTGTCAACTTTCGAATTCTGTCCAAAGATGAGCATTTTTTTCGTAAAGGGAGACTACTCCCAGAGTGTTATCGAGATCCCGCACTTTGAGGCGGAGATTGCCTCTAGCATAGCAAGTAGTATCGGGTGCAGGTCAACTCACTCATATGCCATCTCGCTCAGTCAACTCGCTAAGGTCAACTAACCCAAGGTAGCAGTCATCTCGCCCAAAGTAGCAGTCGACTCGCCCATGGCACGAGTCAACTCACCTAAGGCCCGAGTCAACTCGCCCAAGGTCCGGGTCAACTCGCCCATATCTGCGTGTGCGTGTAAACGCGCGCACGTGTGTGTGTGTGTGTGTGTGTGTGTGTGTGTGTGTGTGTGTGTGTGTGTGTGTGTGTGTGTGTGTGTGAATTGTGTGTGTGTGTGTGTGTGTGTGTGTGTGTGTGTGTGCGCGCGTGCCTGTGTGTGTGCACGCGCGTGCATGTGTGCGTGCATGCTTGTGTATGCTTTGTCACATTTTCAATAATTTGATTCTCATTTCTTTACAGCAGTTAAGTTACTTGAGATGGTGCCCACACTACCCAGTGCTTCACATAGTTCACAGCATTACAGCACAAACACTGACGCACTTTCACACTGACACAGAGTCATGTAGAGATTTGTCTCAGAGATGACGTTTGAGCATGAAAATCTACCAGCGGCCACATGCACATCGATGCAGTCCATATCTTTGAAAGTAAATACCTGCTTTCTAAGTCATTATTGCACATTTAGTTTGAGGGCAATTCAGTGGCATTTTGTTTGCTATGAACGAGTGAAATCATTTTCTGAAATAGAGGGGCCAAAGTTATTTGATCAATTCTACTTTTGCACTCCCGTGTGTTTACATTTTAACAAGCTGCTGTGGCAAGATGCCACCATGTTCTATTTATTGCAAAAATCACTTTTACTGGGGTTTGCAGTAAGAAGACATCCTGGATATAATGGATTTTGTGGAACGTAGATGCTCGATCAATTTAGAGCAAGATCTCATCCTGGCTTTTGCAATAAATAGACACTCAGTCTATTTACTGCAAAATGCATTTACTGGCTTATGCAGTAAGTAGACACTTGGTCTATTTACAGCAAAATCCCTTATTCTGGGTTTTGCAGTAAGTAGATGCTCTATCTATGCACCACAAATATATTATTATGGGTTTTGAAGTAAGAGATTTTCAGTTTATTTTCTGCAAAATCCATTATTCTGGATTTTGCAGTAAGTAGGCGCTCTGTCTATTTACCACAAATCATGTACACTGGATTTTGCAGTAAGTAGATGCTCAGTCTGGGTTTTGTGGTAAGTAAATGCCTGATCTATTTATATTTATCTCATATCCTGGGTTTTGCAGTAAGTAGACACTTTGTTATTTACCACAAAAAAATCCCTTATTCTGGATTTTGCGGTAAGTAGATGCTGTCTATTTACATAAAATCCTCTTTTCTGGGTTTGCGGTAAGTAGGCACTCAATCTATTTATCACAAAATCTCTTTACTGAATTGTGGTAAGTAGATATTTGGTCTTTTTACTGCAAAATCCATTATACTGAGTTTTGCCAAGTAGACACTATTTACCGCAAAATCCCTTTACTGCATTTTGCAGTCAGTAGCTGCTCATTCTATTTACCAGAAAATCCCTTATACCTGTTTTGCTGTAAGTAGATGCTCAGTCTATTTTCCATAAAATCACGTATACTTGCTTTTGCAATAAGTAGACGCTTGGACTATTTACCACAAAATCCCTTCTGGGTTTTGCAGTTAGTAGACGCTCAGTCTATTTACTGCAAAATCCCTAATATTGCTTTTTGTGGTTAGTAGACGTTCCACATTTTGGGTTTAGTTGAAATCTATTTAATCTATTTACCACAAAACCTTTATTGGATTGGGTCTGTTTAAAGCAAAATCATGTTGGACGTGTGGTATATTGATCTAGATGTACTGTAAAATTCACAAAATCAACTGTCTAACTGCAGAGGCCAAGCTTGTTTTGCTGTCAAGCTTCATTGACTTCAAAGTGCCATCTTAAGATTTTGCATTAAATTCCAATTTTCTATACATACAGCAATTCTCATGCCAGATTCACAATAGCTAAACAATCAATGTCCTACAGTACAGTCCCTTATCATAAAACTACCCTTTCACCGATCCTCCCTCAGTGCAACAGCCGACTGTGTGCACGTGTGTGAAAATCAAACAAGCCAATGCCATCCGTTGTGGTTGATGTAAAATGTATGCACTTGAACTCATTCATCCCGGCGCACGTGTTTCTCAAATTTTGGAGGCGTCATCTAACGACTATGCACCTGTTGCAGGAGATGGATCGACCATGATAATTCAAGGGTAGTGCCAGATCAGCTTGGCGCCGACAGGCGCCAAGCTAATCTGGCACTACCCTTGAATTATCATGGTCGATCCATCTCCTGCTGTAGTGCGTCAGGGCTGAATGGGTTAAATGTATGCACTTGAGTGGTAGAAGCAACTACAATATGTCGGGACTATTACTTTCATCACATCACACATACCCAGTGGCAACACCTTTTGTCTTGGTTCATCAACCGACCTCCCCTGCCGCAGACCATGTGACCCTGGCCTTGAATGATTCAGATGTGCAAGTACAAATGTCTTGACATCAACTACATAATTATGTATCGATTATGACGGCATCGTTGGCCGAAGTATCAGTGGAAACCATTTTTTTTTTCTCCTTTTAAAGCTCACGCATCTTCTCTATCCCAAGACATTTGTTGAATCAAAATGAAGTTATCCACAATATTTATATTTTGTCAAAGTATGGATTTTTTTCCTGAAAGAAAACCTTGACCTTCAACTTCAAAAGAGGCCAACCATTAATTGTTAAGCAAGAAATGGTTTTCAATTGTTTTAAATTTCTTTTCTCTCGTGTTTAAAGATATAGCCAAAGTGCTAAACACACATAAAATGATGTTGACCCCAAAGCCATACTTGACGGATCTCTGTAATGAGTGTAAAAATCAAAATGGCAGCTTAGGGAAAACAACATGCATATTTCAACTGATCTGACGTGAAATTGAATTTTGAGAGTCTTCCAAAGCAGGGGGTGTGCTTAAATTGTTCGAATCTCCCTGATTACAGGGATGTGCTCACACAATTACAAATGTATGGCTATTGTGCAGCTGTATTGTGCCAAGCGTCGAAGCATATGGCTGCACGAATTTCAAACGTTAACCTACATAACGTACGTAGGTTTGAGGTAGGTGTTACATATTTTGATGAACGTTTGATTTGATCTTGCCATGCAAAGGGAAAATGGCAATTGTCCAGGGCTAGTGTTGGCTCATAATGAAGCTAACTATCAGATTAATATATGTTTGCATGATGGTCTTTTTCCTCAGAAAAAAAAGCTGGATTAAATTACCAATATCCAAATCTGGGACAATACTATTCATGTTGGAAAAAGGTTGGCAGAATATTTGCTACATGTTGGCACCAGAATGGATTAAGCATGGCACTATATTGGCAGCCCGAGTTCACCATCCTGGCCCTAGGATGGATCCAGCTTGGCACTATATTGGCAGCCAATATTCACCATACTGGTTCTAGGATGGATCCAGCTTGGCACTATATTGGTAGCCAACATTCACCCGATATTGGGCCAACAATGGATCCAGCTTGGCAGCCAACATTTACCCGATATTGGGCCAACAACGGGCAAATTTGCGCTTCCAATATTGGACAATTGCCACCCATATATCGGCCCAATATCTGAGCCAATATTGGACCTATATTGGTGTGCTGGCTGGGGTACTTGTCGTTTCCTACGATTCGCTAATAACGCTGGTCAGCGGTAGCGAATGAGGGAGGCAAATGATCCATTGAGCGTTTATAAATCTCGGACTGACGTCAATGAACGATGTATGTCTTAGTTATTAACTCATTCTGCCCGTACGCACCACAGCAAGATATGGCTCGACGATGATAGTTCAAGGGTGGTGGCACTACTCTGCCACCACCCTTGAACCATCATGGTCTATCTGTCTCCTGACTGAATTGTAATGCAGTCCTCAGAGGATAACTCCAAAATTTCGTACCTCGGGCAGAAAGAGTTAAAAAGATTCTCTTTGCTATAGAATGCCATACAGTGATTTTTGTAATTGTCCCGACCCCTGTATCCTTTTAAAATAAAAAAAAGCGTGCTACTTAAAGAGATGTGAAAATGCACTTGCAAAAACTGTAAAAAATGCAAGAACTCGAATATGATAGAAATACGCTTCCGAATAGCAAAAGCAAGGCTGTTCTGTGCTTGATATTCCGAGGCGCGTGTTTGTTGTTCCTGTTGTTGTTGAAACAAATATGTGAATCTCATCATAACCACGAATACAAAGCATACACGTACACACAAACACTCATGTCACATCACTTTATTGACCATGCATGCAGATTGCCACGACTTGTCTTTGTCGCTTTCAATGCCATTCAGTCAGCCCGTACAATCAATCACTCAGTCAATCAATCAATAAATGAACACCACAACAACAGGTTATTCTCTTATGACAAAATCAATACTGAGATCACTAAATTTAATCAGAATGTTCGATGGCTGATACAAGACTCGACGATATGACATCTTGTCGTTTATCATGGCATCTCGACATTTTGATAAATTGTGATGTAAGACAGACATTATTCTCACTGACGCCCTCTCCATCCTACAGGCCCTAAAAACATCCAAAGACAAGGACCTAAATGATCTGTTTTTGGCACTCGCCTCCCTTTGTACAACACACATGGTTGTGCTGCAGTGGATACCTGCACACTGCAAGGTGTGAGGCAATGAAACTGCAGACAGGCTAGCAAAGGAGGGATCTTCAACAACCCAAGAAGACAAAACAACGTCCTATGCAGAAGCTAAGACTATCATCAGTAAAACAAGCAGAAAAGAAAGTGCAATGGCGGCGAGAACACCCCAGCTATAACAAAACAGATGGCTATCACCTACTGACCACTGAGACCGGAGCAGGTATAGTTATCTTCCGACTACGCACCGGCCATAACAAACTGAACTGGCATCTCCACACCAAGTTTAGAATTGGCCAGTCAGACCAGTGCCATCGCAACTCCGCTGGTAGCATGACAACAGACCACGTGCTACAGACCTGCCCCACGTTCACAACCCTCAGACGGAGACACTGGCCGGAAGAGACAGAGGTGTCCCGCAAGCTCTATGGAGGCCTGGAGGACCTGCGGCGCACGGCATATAGAGGAGACCGGGCTGTCCATATAAAAGAGTGTTCGAGGAAGAAGAAGAAGAAGAAGAAACAGACATTAATTAAATAAATAAATATACATGTATGAATAAATAAATAAATGAATAAAAAAGGAAGAATGAATGAATGAATAAAAAAATAAATAAATAAATAAATAAATAAATAAATAATAAATAAATAAAGTCTGCAATATGTTTACACGGCACTGGTTGTCTCCTCGATTCGCTACCGCTGATCCGGCAGTGGCAGCAAGTCGATGGAGGCAAACAATGTCATGCAATGTTTCTTGTCTGATGCTCTATGACGCTCCTCTTATAGGGCTCGGCCGGAAGCCCGGCGATGTAGTCATCACGCTAATCGTGGCGGCCATCTTGAGAGGATTCGCGATACGGACCTCATAGGAAACTCGCTGTGCGGGCAGGACAATGTCAGGAAAATCCTGACGGGCTATAGGCAATAACAGCAATTACTTGCCATCACCGTAGGAAACCGCTAACCAGAATCTGTTTTTGTTTGTTTCCAAAGAGGAAGAAACATGAAGGAAAACGTGTTGAAACCGGCACTACTTTGCTACTATCTGCCGAAGGCTATTCTATTCTCTTAAGATGGCGGCTGACGCGCCGACGCTGCTAGGCAACGCGGGGAACTTCCCGAGCCCTAGTTTTCGATGATTAACGTTCTATGGTAGGACTATGAACCGACGCTAAAACCGTGAGCTAATCAGGATACACAGTAACAAAACCACTGACTCTCTGACTGAAGGTCGAAACTCATCTAAGTTGAGTTGGACTGGTCAATCTCTTATCTCAGTACACACACCAAGAGGATTACTCAGCGCTGGACGTACAAACGGTTAGGTCCCCTGTCGGCGGCCCTCCCATCAGGCACCCAGTCGCCAGCCCACAGAAAAATACGCAGGTAAAGAACAAGACGATCATATACATTCCGTGTTTGTTTGTTTGTTTGTTTGTTTTTTCTCTGCGAGCTGGCGATTGGGTGCCTGTTGGCAGGTCCAGGGGACCTAACCGTTTGTATGTCCAGCGCTGAGTAATTCCCCTTGGTAACCTCACCTGTCTGGTTTGTGCGTCTATATCTCAGTATCTGCCAGTGAGGACCTGTGAGCAACTTCGAATACTTAGTGGGGACTGACTGACGCCGCACAAGTGAAATTAGAGCGGGTGAATTTCGATATGGTTTACTTTGGTTGGGGAGACTGTCGGCCGAAAAGTTCTCATTTTAACCCATTGAAGTAAGCAAGAAATTAATCAGTCTCGGTCTATTTCGATGCCGCTTCGTCTTGCATTGATGCGGTGTCAGTATTAGTCCGTGAGCCAAGCTCAAAACTGGTACCATTCAGGCGGGCAAATTCTTTATAGATTTATGTTATATACCGGCCATGGCGAAAACGCCGCCGAGGCCGACATAGACTGAATAAACAAACTGGAGAACTATAGCTGGTGTCACGATGAATTCAAGTCACCTTCTAAATCTCAACTACTATTCACACTCAAACCATATCGATTGACCTCACCCCGTCTTACGTGTAGTACAGTGCAGTGCTGCAATGTGCAATATGGGGCTAGCGACGAAATCACGAAAACCGAAAACTCGAGAATCTGAGGCACGTTACAAATACTGTATACATCTATATTATACATTATGTTAGCACCACATGCATCTCCACCCACCCCATTCCACCCTATCCATCCCACAATGCAACTCGGCCGCCATAAGCTGGTCTTTTCATTCTTGCAAGGCATTACAAACAATGATTCTATGAATGAATGAGTGAACTTGATCAACGAATGACTGAACGAATCAGTCAATGACTGATCCCAAACACCGACAACAGATGGCCACGAATGGCAATGTCCTAGTATAATGCACAAAGGAGAGCTATGGTATCGAACTGACCTATGGTATGTATACTGACCAGCAAAAGAAATGCGACACTTTTGAAATAATCGGAAATACGTTAGTGTTTCCGATGATTCCAAAAATGTCGCATTTCTTTTGCTCGTCAGTAGACATAGCAGCTATATGTACGCATAATTATATTAACCAGTTATGCTCAGTTCTGACAACAACAACAAACTTCTTTAGTTTGTTCACACATTTGTTAAACAATCCAGACCAAAAAGGTGACTGCCAAGCGTGTAAAATGCAAAGAAGTACCCAACGGAGAAAGAAACACGCTTAGAAAAGACGGGTACAACACAATTTATTAATATTTCGGGTAAATACCCTTTGTCAAAATGGACAAACAAACAGAGAGATTAGCCGCTACTTATCGTCATTCGCAGAAGGAATGTGGTTTTTCACACATTTGTTGACTAAGGCAACTTCTCTTGACCTTGATACATAATGGTAATCGTTGAAATTATTACCTTTTAACATGTTTCATTATTATTAGGCCAAATTACAAGTGTGTCAAAGTATAAAGGAAGTTAAAATGTGACCAATTTTTACAAGACTACTGACCTTTCATGACCGCAGTAGTTTAACCTTTCTGTTTTACGACTTTTACCTGTTAACCCATGACATTTTGAGACCGGTTTGTAAAAATTTGCTTACTGTCTTATCAAGACTACAATACGGATTAGGAGATTGATCAACCGTTTTAGTTCAAGGGTGGTGCCAGACTAGCTTGGCGCCTTAGGCGCCAAGCTAGTCTGGCATCACCCTTGAACTATTGTAGTCAAATTTATTTCAACCAATGGATGTATCAGGATGAAAAGGGTTAAAACTGAACACTCTTGCAGCAAATATTTCATTACTAGCTGTGAGTCAAGCACTTCGTGACTCTAACTGGCATTTTACACGCATTGTAAATCAAAAAGTAAAGATTCTCAGCCTTCAAAGGAACATGGACACAAAGTGGTTTCAGCAAGAGACATAGATCCTCATGAGCCCCCGCAACTGCTCATGAAGATCTATGTCTCTTGCATTTGGGTCGTGTTCAATTTTTGATGGCAGTGATTAAGATATAAAAAAAAAAAAAATGATGGTTTGTGATTCTGAGCCTTCAAGCTATGGTCCAAAGTCACAGACCAGATAATATGAACATTAATTAATTTATATTTTAAAAATGAAAACGGAAAAGCCTGCACGACTCAAGTGAAAACAAACTGCACATTTCTATTGACCGTATGTGACCTTGACCTTACTAGTGTCTGGTATAATCGACCTTTGTGCTAAGTTTGGCATCTTGCAAACTGAGACAATTTAGTACCTGTAAAAAAACAGGTAAAATTTGGTGTGTGTATGGGCACGTTCTACACCAGATGACCTCACTTGACCTTTAGGTATGATCAACGAAATAAGTATGCATGGAAAGGCCGTATCCTAAATACCATAGTGCCACGTTTCATTGAGAAGTATCATTCAAAACTAAAATGTCAGAAAATACTCTGTTCGCCATTTTGCTGACATCTCATCACTCATGACCCTTTTGGGGTCAGCCACATAGGTCCACATGCAAAGATATCATAATCAGTTATCCGTGTGCCAAGTTCCAGCTTGAAGTCTGTTACTTGAAGTTCGTTTTGTTATTTTGGCGACTTGTAGCTCGTGCGTGATGGCGCTTCGGCGAGATGACATATGGGCGATTTACCGGGAAACAAAGAGGTCATCGGCGGAGTTTGGCAACAGAATCACCAACTTCCTCTCGATCAAGATGGCGACCGCGCTTTTCGGCAACAGCTCTGGGCGCTCCCAGAGCAAACATCTGGTGGAATTCCGTGCTGGAAAGATGTACATGAAAGGGAAGATGGTGCACCCCGACAAAAGGAAAGGACAGGTTTACGTATTTCAATCGGAGGACTCTCTGATGCACTTCTGTTGGAAGGACCGTGGAACCGGAAGTGTGGAAGAGGCAAGTCAAAATTGCGATGTCACAGCTTGGTTTATTAAACGTCACCGACTTAGGTTTAGCTTATGTTGAGATTTAGCGCATCAACAAATTGCAAGTTTTCATTTTAATCGTAAGAATTTTTTAGCATAGGTTTTGCTTTAGTTTTTTTTTCCAAAGTCGAGGTGTTTGTGCACATTTTGTGCACACACATGCGTTTGTCTAGGTACCGGCAGCCCTATACATAGCACACGGTCATGCACCTGACTTTTGCCCTCCAACCTCTTTGCTTCAAACAGGTCTAGCTCTTTTAATTTAGGTTTCCATGCAATAAACTTAGTATGTATTTGCAGAAAACGTTGCGTTCTTTCGTTTGAGTCCAAGTGTGAGTGTGGATGTTGTACCGTTAGTGAAAAAAACAGTTGTTAAAAATGACCGTTTTCGTCGAAATCGCACGGGTGGCTCGCTTCCCGAAACAAGCTCACTGCAGTCACGTCGTTTCAAATGCTCGCCGGACGTGTACTATAAATAGAACAACGCAATGGTATACGTCACTGGAAAGTACTCGTCGTGAGCTTTGCAATGGTGCCAAATATGAAAGACTTTTTTTTTTAAAATGACGACTTTTATTGCAATTTGTAACTTTTGAACTCAAAATTTGTCCTCTTGCCGAAATATTATGCATAGCTTGCATAGTATCATTCAAAAGTTCATTCATATTTCTTTTCTAAAATCTCGTTTCCGACGAGATTACATGTATGGTACGCGTCCATTGGTTGAAATTCCAAGGTCACCCGTACTCAAATATGCCGAAATTGTGTACTAAAATGGCGACCGCCAGTGCACTGATAATTTCGTCAAAAATCAGCGATGAACTAAATAAGTTCACATCATTATCAATGTAAATGTCTTCTAAATCCATTTTGATACAACGCCAATTTATTTTCATAAGTGTTATGAAGTTTGATTTTATGTAATCGCGTGCAATTTGATCGCTGTGCAAGCTGCTAAATGATGCTTCCTCAGCTGAGTAGGCCTCACGAGTGAACGCTGTTTGTACATTTTTTTCTGTTTGGTTTCCGACTGAATATTTATCGCTATTATGCTGAAACGTATTATTTGAGCATTCTAGTTTGCATTATTGTAGCTAAAAGTAAAAAGTAACCAGCCGATATTTGATTATTTTAAAATTAAAATTGGTCACTGGCGATCGGTTTTCAACTTCCGGTAAAGTTATGGTTCTGGGCTATGCGTCGGCTGCTACGCAAAGCAGAGGCGAGTGGTGAGCTACGGGCACATTTCTGAAGGATTAAAGCATTAAATACCATTTTTACTCGTGGTCCGGCAACTGTGACTTAGTAAAAAATACGTAATGGCATTTGTTTTCAATTTCAGGGGATGAGTGTTTTCAGATCCTGTGCAGAATAGCACAAACGGGGAAACCTAACCTATCTGACAGTTAAGAAATGGCTTGGGGGGGGGGGGGGGGGTTAAAACTAAAACACTAAAAGCTGTCATATCAGCGTGTTGTAGGATGTCAAACGAAAGCATTTTGAAAGATATTAACAGAATACTTAAAAATGTTAAAATTGGACAAGAAATGTGAAAGTTGTGTTATTTTGAAATTATTCTTGTTTTTGCCGCAAGCCGATTTTAGCTGGAGAGGCATCTTCGGCTAACTGGCATTCAAAAACCACTATTACCATCACACCCAAAAAAAATTGAGCTTACACTGACCAATACTTTAAACAGAATCTCAGATTTTTAGCCAATTTAGAATAGATCTGAAGAAATTGTGGATTGTCAAAGTTTGCTTGCCGTGCAATTTCCCAAAAACAGCCTCGGACGTGACAATTTTTTTGCAAAATTCTTTTCCTTATATCTCTGAAACTATTTGAGCTAGACACTTGCTGTTTTTTTGGTTCTTATTTTTGCTTGAACTTTAACCTTTAGCACTCTGCTTTCCGCTGGCAGTTCTTTTCCCTGCAACTGCATTCTTTTTGAGTGGGCTAAACCCAACGCTACCCTACTTCAAAAGCCTACAACTTTTTTATTTTTCTATGTATGATTGTGGAATTTGGCATGTATGTAAATAAATGAATCAAGATTATGTCTCAATTCTTAAAACTGTGTTTTCTGTGTTATTATCCTAACAAAAAATAATAATAATCAATGCTTACTACGCACCGTTTCCGCGTTCACTAGCACTCGATTCAGAATCGCTCCTCTGACCATCACCACCATCTCCCCCCCCCCCCCCCCCCCCCCCCTCGATCTCAAGTCTTGTGCTTGTGGCAAAAAGCCAAGAAAGTCTTCATCGGAATCTGACTCCATAAAAGTATTCCTTGATGAATGCTTCTAACTCCTCATCGGTCATCTTTTGTCAAAATGAAGCCGTTAGAACAAACTCTCGCTTAGAAAATTTGAATCGCTCAAACACACTCGAAGTTAGCAAGATGGCCGATATAAAACGGAAGCAAGCCTCATTTACCATCACCCACAATCCTTTGCAAAGGCTTCATAGCAACCCATTGTGTTTACCATAGCCGATTACGAGCAGACCACGCGGTGGCGACATTTGTCGCCATCCGATACTGAAGCAAGATGGCAGCTGGCGACAAATGTCGCCGCCAGCGTGCTAATGGTTAATAATACCTTCTTTTCTTGATATCATATTTGCAAGGGATTTGTGTATTTTAGGGGCTGCCTGTACCTAGTTTGTCGTGCACGAAGTTTACCACTAGTTCAAACTTCAATAAATTATTTGTTACTGACCTTGCTTTATTTGCTACACAGGACCTGATCATCTTCCCTGATGACGTTGAGTTTAAACATGTGCCGCAGTGCACCACTGGCCGCGTCTATGTCCTCAAGTTCAAGTCTTCACTTCGCAAGCTCTTTTTCTGGATGCAGGTTGTCTTTCTGTCTTCAATTTTTACAGAAAACAATTCATAGCACATATAACAGTAGTACCTGGGAGGCTTAAAGGCATTCATGTTAATTGTTATCCTTGTGAATTGCCCAAGCTTGGGAAGAAAAAAGAAAGGCCTCTGAGTAAGCAAAGTGTCTGTAGCCACTGTAGGCTGACATGTGCCTTGGTTAGCCTGCAAAGTCCATTGCTTTGCACATGGGGCATCCATATTAGAGACAGATTTGACTGTGTATCTGTGTGGATGACATTCAGTCTTCAGTCCTTGAGACTAATTCATCTGTAAAAAAAATTACCAAAAGATGGATTTCATATTATATTTTAAAATTTATTCAGACAGAACTGTCTTTCACTTTCAGTCAGCCAGTTCCATTTGCAAGAGGCATACATTCTCATAAGCCTATGCATCAGCAGCGGCTCATGAAAATTTTTGTCTCTTGCTGGCCGTGAATTATGGGGGATTATTATTCTGTGGGCCATTTTCAGTCTCTGTATTTTATCTGTTACCCATGTAATGATGTGTCTGATTTTGCAAGCACATGCACGCACAAGCCATAACCCCATCCCTCAGAATTCTTCACAGAGATTAGAATTTATTTACATCCCCACAAGTTCCAGCCTTTACACTCTGATTCTCAGGAGCCTAAAAATGACAAGGACACGGACTACTGCAAGAAGGTCAACGACTTCCTCAACAACCCGCCAACCCCAGGATCCTCGCGAGCCGGGGGCATCCCCTCTGAGCTGTCGGGTCTCGGTAGGTTGACTCCCTTGTGTGTGCAGCCACCGATACTGTTCACAGAACCAGTGGCTGCATACACAAGCAGGCTATAAGGTCTTTCTAGAACTAAAACAGGAAAGCAGATTCTATTTTTGGCTTTGTCTTTTTTAGGTTAACCCCTTTGTGTGTGCAGTGACCAGTGCTATAGTATAATTAACCCATAAAACCCTGACAAGGTGCAACAGGATGTGGATCGCCCATGATAGTTTAAGGGTGGCGTCGGAATAGCTGGGCGCCTTTAGGCGCCCAGCTATTCCGACACCGCCCTTGAACTACCATGGTCGATGTGTCGCCAGAACTATGATGTCAATCTCAGGATGTAATGAGTTAACTGTACTGGTGGCTGCATGCACAATGGGGCAAAAGATCTGTGAACAAGAAAACGGACGTCATGTCATGTTTTACAAATTTACTCCGTTCTGGGCTGTTCATGTTAGGATTAGACATTTCACAGCAGACAACACGTGATGTGTGTTGTCAGTTTCTTAAGCTAATGTGCACATAGAATTTGGGCTCATGTGCTACTGCGAAAGTGAGTCTGTGGGCTGGGCTGTCCATCATCTGGGTTCCGTCTTGTCGTCCATGGTAAACTGTAGCTTTGGCATTTCTCAGAGACTGTTCAACTCAAGCCGTCTTCAAACTTGGCCCAAGGATACTTTGTGACAAAACCTTTCAAAACATACCAGTGTCAGTGACCTCCTTCAAAGATCAAGGTCACATGGGTCCAGAAAGAGGTTAAAACAAGCAATGTTTTGTCAAAAATTGTTTTTCTCAAACACTGTTTTCAACTTCAAACCCAAATTTTGGTACAGAAAAATCTGATGGTAAGACTTTTCTATAAATACTAATCTTGAAAGATAAAGGGCCATAAGAGGTCAGCAGATGTGTGAAAAATGCCCATTTTGGATTTTTTTTTTTTTTTTTATCAGAGTTTGTGCAAACTTCTCAATCAAATTTGGTAAGGCAGGCCTTTATATGCATTCTATTGATTTGACCCAATGCAAAGGTCAAGGGTCACGGGGTTGACAGACGTGTGAAAATGCATACATTTTGAGAACACGCAGATTTCACTGGTGGTAACTAGTACAAAAGCCAGTTCTTTACTTAAATTATAAATGATAAGATAGAAACTTGAACACTTGCTCCTTGCAATAACCTGTCAGAAAGGTCAAGGTCACAAAGGTCAGGCTTATTATGTGGATTGGTACATGACTAAGTGCCAAAAGGTGATCTCACAAAGAGGACAACTGGGTTGAAAATCAAAGTTTGACATAAAGTACCAGAAAATGTATTTGGGTGATGTACACTGTATTGGTAATGTGTTTGTAAAAGAAAAAGATAATATCTAAAATGGTTTTTGAGAAAATGGCCGTTAAAAATTTTAAATCTGGATATGTCGGACATCAGGTATTGCGACATAGTGCCTCTAAATTGGTGGGATAAAAAACACATATCTGTTTCCAAACAGTTAAACTAATAAGTAGTGGTCAAAATTGACCTATCCAAACAATTAGTGCTCTTTGGCTTAGAATGTTCTAATCCCTGAACATGATTTGTGTTGCAATACCTGACATCCGACCATATTCAAGTTTTAAAATATCCTACAAGCAAGAAAAACACACTTTGCCATGTTATGTATACCACTCACAGGAATACATGCACACAGAAGAGCACAATGAGAGTCATGTTTGCTGCCCAAATATATTTATTGGCAATCAGGGCCAGAATTTGTAACGTAGGTTGAACATCAGGATTGCAGCAGATATCCCCGGGATACTTATCAGAAGCCACAAACACAAAGCCTTTCCCCCAGTTTCAAGCACATTATTTAACAAACTAAACAGATATGAAGAACAAACTGCATACACCTTTCTGATGTAATATACATGATAAAACATGTGCTAAACAGTCTGCGCCTGTAAAAAGAAAACAAATATTCAAATAAATTTCATCTGTGTACAGGCCGAGTGCATTATTTTAACTCTGACCCTCAGATTCAGAAGGTCCTAACGGCTATGCAACTGGTTGTCCATAATGGCTCATTTTAACAGTGTCTTCTCCCAAAAAAATTCTACAATCCATATGTGTTGAACGTCAGGATTGCAGCAACAAATGTTGCTACAGCAGCGGTCGTCGCAATAAAACTTGTTATCACAAGAAATCATCTTCATTCTCTAACCTACTGCCTAAAGTTGGTACTGGAGTGTCGGGCGATTCAAACTCTTGAAAATGGTCCCTTACAATATTTATAAAATAAACATTTGGCTCATAATATTGTCTATAATTACAGTCGAATGTCAGAAGTGATCGAACATCAGATTTATGAAAACGGTTGCGACAAAATGTCACGAGTTGTAGCTCTCCATTGACAGACCGGACATTTAAAACAACCACGCTGGAATGTGGCCCATAATGCATCAGTCATAACCGGACGGTTGTAGACCCAAAAAACCAAAACAACTTCGTTAAACTTGTCAAATAGTTGAACTTCAGATCTTGCGACAAAAACTGGCCGCTCACAATTTTTTTGCCAGCTTAGAAAACTGTGACGGAAAAGTAAAATTGAAGCATATCAAATATTCAACGAAAGCGAAACAACGCAATGACGCCATTTCCGGTTTGGGTCAGAGTGCCTTTCTCTAGCACAAGTTCGCAGAAATTAAGATGCTTCTGTTGCGACAAACCTGACGTCCGACAGAGGCTACTTTCAAGAGCAATAAACAATAGCATGGCTTACCTTCAAATCTTGGAAATACACGGATTATAAGATCAACATTCCCTGAACATATGGGCATGGTTAGCACCAGGTTTGTTATTGTTGCTTAAACACGCGAGATAAAAAAAGACCGACTTCAAATCGTTGTCCGCTTTCCCGGGCCGAATTTTATTGGTGAATTCTGGCGTTTTACTCTATACTCAACAAACGGCTTTACATTAGGTGCAGAAATTATTGCCAGTATATCTTCAATCATTCACACACATTGCACTTGTTAAAGTCAACACATGTCTTTTTAAACAGATTTTAGTTTCCCACAAAAGAGATCACTCACTTTTTGCTCACCTTTTGGCACTTAGTCACATACATATGAGCCATAAGGAGCTGGCCATTCTTGTGTGTTCATGATGGTTAGGTATAAACAAATGACTTAAACGAGTAGTTGAAAGCATAAGCAGTAAGCGCACGTTGATGTGGTCACGTTTTCCTAGCATTGAAGACAGAAAATACGTATTTGTTTAGCCCTCAGGTTAGTTGTAAAACAAGATCCGCAAACAAATGGTGATTTATTATCTTCACCTGGTTTGCAGCAAAGGATTCGAGCATTTCACATTTTTATTGTCAGTGACCGTGTGATTATATCCCTCAGACCACATATATTGTCTTGAGTACTTCGTAGCAAAGCTTTGCTGCTTGCCTGGAAGAAAATTCATGGTTTGTATTCTTTGACAAGTCCACTCCTGATTCTTGTTGCTGCACTTGCTGTGTGAGTGGGTTTAGTCCTGTGCCAGCCACTAAACAAGGTGCTCCGCTTATAGCGGAGCGCTTTGCTTAGTGGCTGGCGCAGGACTGTAGGCTCACTCATGCAACTGGCCGATTGTTTGCCATCCTTGACATGACCCTTTCAACTCTGACACTGCAGCATGATGCAGACTGACTTTGACATTTCACAGATGATGTCACAATAGCTTGGCGCCTTTTGGTGCCAAGCTGTTCAGGCACCAGCATTTGAACAGTCATCGTTGGTCTTTTGTGAACTGTGGTGCCGAGCAGTCTTTGGTGTACAGTGCTCAGATTTGGGGATTTCTGCCTCAGGGCTTTTTGTGTATTATTTATTGCACCAACATCATATCATCTGTGTAACATTGCGTGGCTGCGGTGTGGCTGAATTGTTATTGCTTGTTCCACATAGTTTCTTCGGTATGGCCATCTCTTCTTTCTCACAATCACATGATGTTAACCAACCCTGTGCATGCAGTGGCCACATGCACCATGGGGTTAAAAAAAAGTGACTACAGTGGAGTCCAGTTAACACAAACTCGCTTAACATGAATTTCCGGTTAACACGCACCGTTTTTGCATTCCCGGCCAACGGCCTTCTTATTCTGTATTAAAATTTCACTGATAACACGAAACGCTTAACACGAAATTTCACTTAACACGAAGCTGTTTTCGGTTCCCAATCAGAGCAATTTCACTATTATCCACCTGTTTAACACGAACACAGATTATAGTCTCAAACACCGAAAACCAATTCATGAAAGGGGCACTGCACGTGTCACTCTCGTGCTGTAGTACACATGATACAGATCAGAACGAACTCTAGCCTGTGATTGGCTGAATAGCCTTCAGTTGTTGTAATCCGTCTTCTCATTGGCTAGAGTTTCTGAACTGTATTCATGCATCATACAATCCAACCAGTGATAATTATTACGCAGAAATGTGCGTATCTGACCCTCTAAAGCCACGTCTGACGCACTAGTCTTCCGAGCTCTGCGTCAGACTGACGTAAAATATTTTGCTCCGACGCGGTAAGCTTGATCTTTACGCACTGAAAAATTCACCAGTGCGTCATCGTGAACACGTTTCACAGCCGCGCGTGCCAAGCAGAACCGCCAAAGCTTTTGTGAGAGCGCCGAACGCCAACGCAGCAACAGTACCGCACGCACAGCAACAGAAATTTAACAGATATAACTCTTCCGCGGCGGAGCCGGTCAAGTGGCTATCGGCACTTCCTGTCACAAAAGCATGGCCGGACTCATGAAATTCGAGTTCTCGAGCTCTAAATCAGTGGCTTCTCCTACACAGTCTGAAGTTCCTACAAGCAAATCGGATTGTGAAAAAAAGAACACGCATTCTTTCCAGCACGATTGGCTCACACAATTTAAATGGCTACGCCATTTAGATGAGCAGATGTTCTACGCTGTGTGCCACCAAGCTGCACAGTCAAAAACACGTTCGTAAAGGGATCAATAAATTTTCAGCGCTCAAAGTATGTTGGGCGGTCCGTGGCGCAGCGGTAAAAGCGCCTGCCACCAATGCAAGATGCAATGCGAGGTTCGATACCCGGATGCGGCTTCGGACTTTTCTCTAGTAAGTGTCACCATTAAATCGGGCGGACCTTCGGGGGTTCTTTCTCCGGGTACTCCAGCTCTTTCCTCCTCCACGAATTCGGTATTAATTTCAGTCTACTTAATCAAAGTTTAAAAATATAAAAAACGCGATTTAAATTTCCAAAATTTCAGTAGCTCGTTTGGGCTTGCCCTTAGCACCACCGGAATGTTCTGTTTTTATGTACAGTGCGTGAGGGAATGCTCGTGATTCACGTGAGTGTGCTTGTTGGGTTCAGTTCGCGGCATTGTCCTGCGCATTGAGTTATATTATAAATAAATATGAGAAGTGCGCCATATAAATACTAAAATTCGATATTAATTTCAGTCCACTTAATCAAATTTCAAAAATATAAAAAACGTGATTTAAATTTCCAAAATTTCAGTTGCTCGCTTGAGCTTGCCCTTAGCACCATGTGAATGTTCTGTGTTTATGTACAGTGTGTGAGAGAATGTGTTGTTGGGTTCAGTTCATGGCTATGTCCTGCGCATTGAGTTATATTATAAATATGAGAAATGCGCCCATATAAATGCTATGTTATGTAACAGTATTATTATTATTATCATCATCTAAGACTTCATCATTTCTGTGACCCCCTGGGAAATCCTGCTGACCCTCTGGCAACTGTAAACTGAATTTGCCGCGCTAGATCTGACCCCCTACATTTAAGAAAATAATTAACACTGCCAACACTCCCTCATTTCAATTAACCACCGATCGTGGCTACCCCAAGGTAGAACAGAAGTCGATTACGCTTGAAGTGAAAAAACAAGATTAATGAGATCCATGATTGTCTCTCTACACGGGCTGTCAATAATGCAAGACAGACTTCAATCATCGCGTTTATTAAATGACTTTGACCGTGTTGCTTTTACCAATGCGAGATCGTAATTCAGCCCGTGTTGCTTTTACGTACTTTACTATGGATTTTACCTGATGGTTTTTACATTAAATACGTGAGCTGTACACGTCTCCTTGTGTTTTCCTAGCGAGCTGAAGGTAAGGTATGCATATTTAGTACGATAATGTGCACTTTTAACCTCGTACTCATTCATCCACGCATCTCTTACACACTTTTTCCTTGCCGGGAGGGCCGTGATCAATTTTGAGGCCATATTGGTTAACACGAAATACGTTTAACACGAAGTGATTTTCCGTGTCCCCAGAAATTCGTGTTAAGCGGACTCCACTGTAATTGTTTGTAACTGTGTAACCCTTTTCGCTGTCGTTAGCATATTTTGTTGCAATGATTCCATCGGGCATCATCGTGACAAAAACCGCTACTGACAGTTTTAACTCTTTGGTGCCACAATATGTATTATTATGACGTATCAGGGATCCCTTCCAGCACATTGTGATGCTGCTACTTGGCTACATTCATTGCTGTATTAGCCATCTACTGCCCTACGTTGACACAAGTGTAAGTTAATTGTGTGCCTTCCACAGCGCAAGTCAAGGAAGTCTTTTTTGAATCGCTGGTGGTCAGAGATACTGAATGCAAACAGGCGAACTGTTGCCATACCAGTTCATTTTGTAACTGTGCCTGAAGTGGGGAGTGTTATTTGGTGTAACATTATGATTATTTTTTTCCCATTTTCGCTCCCGGCTTTTGATTAACTCACTCAGCCCGACGGCCGTATTTCCCAAATTTTGGAGGCGTCATCTAATGACTATGCATCAGTTGCAGGAGATGGGTCGACCATGATAATTCAAGGGTAGTGCCAGGTTAGCTTGGCGCCGACAGGCGCCAAGCTAATCTGGCACTACCCTTGAATTATCATGGTCGACCCATCTCCTGCTGTAGTGCGTCAGGCTGAATGGGGTAATGATGCCAGTGACAAAGTGGCTTTGTGAAGATTGCGTTCAATGTGTTAGTCGGGCAGCATTGGTGTCCTGTTTTCTCACTGTCGGCAGCTCTCAGTCGTACATCATTCATAAAAATGGCTGTGCGCTGCTAAGGATCTCTGATACTGTGTAGTTTTCATTTCTCGCTGAAAGGAGACAAGTTCTTGCCAGTGAATCTCAGAGACGTAAGTTGAATTTGAAAGCAACAACAACTGAACAGGAAAGAAGAAAACACAAAATGATGCAAATATTTTAGCGCTTTACAGTCGGTGAAACACAGAGTGGCGAGTACTTTGGTGCAGCTTGTGACAGACATTTTCAAATGATTAAGGGCCGCTTTGCAGTGCATGTATTTTCTGGATCTGATTTGTTCAGAACTGATTTCTGTCTTTTGAGTTTACTGGTTCTGATATAACTGATCTGGCGCCACAATCAGCAGTCAGGAAAATGAAGGGAAAGTTTAGTTTGACCAGTAGACTGTATGGCGGCCTTGACCCCTTCACTGCATGGGATACTGAATTTCGCGTCTGAAACCACTACACGCTGTCTGACATTCGCGTGAAGAAAAAGATGTAATTGGGACCAAAACAAAATTAGGCATGAAGAGCGTAGAACTAACAAGAGACGTAAACCCTCGCGAGCCCCCGCGACTGCGGGGGCTCGTGAGGGTTTACGTCTCTTGCAGTGGAGTAGCAGTCGCCTTGCCCTGGCAGTGAAGGGGTTAACCCTTGCGCGTGCAGCTGCCAGTGCTGTTGGTAGTACTGGTGGCTGCATGCAGCAGTGGGTGTGAAGAAGTCGATAGGCGTGTGTTTATAAATGTAATTGTGCTGAGGCCCTGTGGAGCTAGCTTATGTTGATCACTGCCCTCTTGTGTTGATAAGGGTCTAGAGGAAGGGGGTCGGATTCACAAATGCTGGACAGGTTGCTGACTAACATCATTGATGGCAAGTACACACGCTCACAAACACACGCGCACACACACACGCACACCCAGGGAGAAAAGAATTTGGTTCACGCACACACAGGCACTCACAGTAGCGACTGACGGTCACTTTCATTTTCAGGCTAAGTGTAGGCTTGCATGTTGAGACACAAACCAATGAACTGTCGTAAAAACTTGAATCGTGCTTTTTTTAATTTTTTTTTTTTAAGTCGGGGTCCTTGAAACGACTCTGTCGGAATCCAACAGTTAATTTTGTTGTGAATTACGATGGTTTCAGTGAATGCTGTGTTGTGTTCGGTTTGAAGTTTAACTGAGAACTTGTTTCCTTTCTTACATAAAATCCTTTGTATGGGTACGCTCAAATTCCTCTCGGGCTCTCTCCTCCCTCACCCATACCCACCAACACCCAATGGTCCATTTTAGAAGTCTTCAATAACTCTTTTGTGCGTGTGTACACTTTAAGTTCGCCGTATACTGTGCAACAGGTGACCTTGGGAAACGCTGTAGTCACCTCTCACACTTATATGGCGGACTTGACTCATAAAGCCCTGACCTACATGAATCGACCATGATAGTTCAAGGTGTGGTGTCAGAATAGCTTGGCACCTTTCGGCGCCAAGCTATTCTGACACCACACCTTGAACTATCATGGTCAATCTGTCTCCAGAACTGAAATGTACACTTCCAAGGATATAATCTCCAAATTTGGCAAAGTCTCCATCCTCAGGGCTTGATGAGTTAGGCTGAGTGGCTCACTGAGTGCTGTTTGGTTTTCTGTTGCTTTTCACAAAATCATGTGTAACTCATTGCTGTAGATTTTCACAATTACCGATCATAATTTCCGTGGTTTCTTTTCCGGATTGTTTTGTTTTTCTTACTGCATCTCTCTTGGATTGAGGTTTCTTCATCTTGACATTTGGTTCGCTGTTTTTCAATTCAGCCTTTTTTGTGCATCTCATTTTAGAAAGTTTCAGTGTGTTTGCTGTTTGTTGTTTGGCACACGTGCTACAGCAGAAGTGAGTACATGTATATATTGAGCCATCTATCGTCCATCTTTCATCTTTTAATAAATGTATTGGGATTTTCTTTAAGATTATTTGAGACACAGACTCCAAATGTTTGCCCAAGAATACTTGGTGAGACCTTTGTACATGTTTAGTGACTTACTGTGAAGTCAAGGTCACAGAGCCATTGTCTGGCCCAAAAAAAGTGTCATCATTTTTGGCTTGCGTGTGAAGCAAAAGTGAGTATATTTTGGGCCAGTGGTGTCCGTCGTCCGTGGTAAACTTTAACGTTGGCATTTTCTCGAAGACTATTCAAGCTAGATTCTTCAAACTTGGCCCAAGGATACTTTGTGGCAAGACCTTTCTAAACATACTGGTTTGAGTGACCTCTCACAAAGGTCAAGGTCACTGGGGCTCAGGAAATATGTCAAAAATGTCTATATATTGTGAATAATATATTTTTTCTCAAATACTATTCACAACTTCAAACCCAAACTTGGTACTTAAAGATACCTGATGGTAAGACCTTTCTATGCATAATAATTTGGTTGATCCGTCAGAAATGTCAAGGGTCACAAGAGCTCAGAAAATAGGTGAAAAATAGCCATATTTTGTTAAAAGATGTTTTTTTCTCAAATACTATTCACAACTTCAAACCCACATTTGGTACCTGTAGAGATACCTGATGGTAAGACCTACCTATGCTTACTGGGGACTTGGGTGGGGTTAACTACCTTTTAGTTCCCAGGGTCACCCTGGTCAGCCCCACAGGGTGGGTTTTTCCCTCTATTCTGGGGCATGTGTTTCTGTCTACCCTTGGTCCATTCACCTGTATTTGCCTTTTTAAAACTCTCCCTACTGTCTGCGCTGCCTGTAGCTCTTGATATTGGATGTGTGTTGCTAAATGGTCTTAGCTTTATTTAGGCCCCATGTCTTAGGTTTATTTAACGTATTGGACCGGCTGGCGACATACATTCAATGTTCTGTTTATTTTTTTTTTCACAAGCAGTGCAGGCACGTCCTGAGAAAGTCTTGTTGCTGTCGGGACGCTAAGCAATGTACAATCAATCAGTCAATGGATGACCCCTTGGAAAGGTCAAGGGTCACAGAGGCTGGCAAATTTGTAAAATGCTAATTTTTGATAAAATTGTAGGTATTACCAACATTTTTTAGCCAAATTTGGTACAAAGATAGCTGATGATAAGACCTTCCTATGCATACTAATTTAGTCGACTCATCACACGTGTCAAGGGTCACGGGGGGGTTGACAGACGTGTGAAAAATGCTTACATTTTCAGAAAACCTGGATTTTGCTGCTGCAGAAGCCAGCCCTTGTCACAAAGGTCACACATGCAAATCGGTCATACACGTGAGCCATAATGGATTTGCCTTTCTTGTTCCTTAAATGTCTTCGACTTTAGTGCTATATAGCCGAGCACTGTGCTTAGTGGCTGGAGCAGGACTAACTTCACTAAGCTTGCTCATGCAACTGGCCTCTGGTGGCTACATGCACAAAGAGGTTACGACCAAAACATCCTTTTGTAAACAACGGTAGCAAGAAAAAATGAAATTTTACTTTCAGTGTTAAGTTGTAATGATGGTCCTATCCTTGAAAGTTACATTTTATGTCCACTGAATTTGCCCTTCGGCCACTGGTCGTCCATTGGCTTCCACTGCGTTCATGTTCATGGGTGACAGTCTTCAGTCCGGGGGGCTGATTCAGTATCCCAAAAAGTTGAATTTCAGCTTTTTGTTTCAGACAGAACATCCCTTAACCCATGTTCATTCAGCAAGAGGAATAAATTGTCATGAGACCCTGCGTCCGCAGGGGCTCATGACAATTAAGTCCTCTTGCAGGCGCTGCCAGGGCCATTTCAAGTTTTCACACTGTCACCCATGCACGTGTCCAAGATTTTGCAAGATTTTGGTTTGTCACGCTGTTAGGGTTACGCATGCCGATGAAAGAGAATCACGCAGCGCTGGACAAAGATTCAGTAGACGCTAGGACCCCTTTCTTTACAAACCTCCACCGCCAGTCCAACGCTGTAGGGTTGATTGGTGTGTTTTTCTCGTTTCAGGGGACAGTGACCTGCAAAGCATGCTGGGTGGAATGAGCCAGCAGCAGCTGATGCAGCTTCTGGGTGAGTAAGCATTCTCAGTCAAATACCATGGTCGATCCTAGGTGATTTGTGGAGATGAAAGGATTTTCCAGCTATAGTGGGATAGGGTGTTTGATGTGTAACTCTTTGGCTGTTGGTAGTGGTTTTTTTTTTGTTTGTCATGATGATTCCTACATTTAGCCCTGACTGTAACGAGAACATCCCTTTTGGGGCAATAAATATCTGGAATCTTGTGCTACAGCAGGAGATGGATTAATCATGATCATTCAGGGGTAATGCCACATTAGCTTGGCGCCTGATGGCGCCAAGCTAATGTGGCATTACCATTGAATGATCCTGATCGATCCATTGCCTGGAACTGGAACATAGTTGTTAAGTGACACCTGCACACTGTGGGAAATGCGGCCTTGGGGTCATCAGGGTTAAGGTTCAGGGGGTCGTCAGAATGTCTGGACAACACGGGTTCAAGTTCATGAGACAATCATACATGCATTGGGGGGGGGGGGGGGGGGGGGGGGGTGGGGGCTTTTCCGGATTCCCAATTTTTTTTTTTTTTCCCACTTAAAAAGTGCCCCAAACCCTCGCTCCAGGATTCAACTTTTTTTTTCGGTCCCACCCATGCACATATGAATTCTCGTGAGTCACTGCAGTCGCTGGGGCTCACTAGAATAACTGCCTCTTGCTAGGTAAGAGAAATTGAGTTGTATGCATTTTTCAATTTTCGGCTTTTTGAAAATTTCATGATCGCACGCCTGAAATGTTATTTTTGAAAAGAGGCAATTTTTTTTTTTTTTTTGGTAACAAATTTGTTTTCTTTTGAGAAATTATGTTTCGGTGAATTTTAAAGATGTTTATAATACATACGTGTCCACATCTGAGTCTTGTTCGCATTATGGCCTGGTTTGTGATGGAGGCCTGTACCTAACGAGTGTTGTATAATAAGCAGGTCTGTATGGTGTAGGTGGCATGGGGATGGGCGGTCCAGGGAACCTGTCGTCGCTCATGGGGAGACCCAGCAGCGCGCAGTCAACCGTGTCCGAACCGTAAGTACTCGCCTCTGCATGTTGACAATTGTAACATGTTGAAAGTGTTACTGGGCATGTGGTGAAAAGAAATTGCTGCAGCAGTCTTTGACTTTCAGCTGCCCTTCATTGACAATTCTAATGGGGGAAAATAGTGTGGCCGCATCTTTCCGCTAGCCCATTCTATCTGCAAGACAGACAGACTGAACTGGTTAACCTTTTTAGCCCTGAGGTCTCATTTCTCAAAGTTTGGAGGCCTAATGACTGTACCAGTTGCAGGAGATGGATTGACCACAATAATTCAAGGGTAGTGTCAGATCAGCTTGGCGCCTGAAGGCGCCAAGCTGATCTGGCACTACCCTTGAATTATCGTGGTCAATTCATCTCCTGCTGTAGGGACTCGGAGCTGAATGGGTTAAACTAAGGCATAGAGTGATGTGTTCTCATGAACTCCTGCACTTGCAAATATAAGCTTTGAGCACATTATAAACTGAGACGACTAAACTAAGGTGTAAATTCCCTTGAACCCCTGCACTTGTGAACATAAGCTCCGAGCACATTACAAACTGAGACAACTGAACTAACTAAACTAAGGTGCAAATTCCCATGAACGCCTGCACTTGCAGGGTTTCATGGGAATTTGTGCCTTAGTTTAGTAAGTTCAGTTGTCTCAGTTTGTACGGTATTTTTGAGGGGATTCAGTGCAGTGTATTTTTTGTTCATTTATTGTTACGACGTTTCTCCAAGGAAACAAGAAAATTCATTTTTCTTTAAAAGGTATTTTTTCGAAAAATACTTACCGATGACATGACTACCAGGAGTGTCCACTCCTTGCTCAATTCTAGCCTAAGAACCCGTTGTGTAAACACAACCCGGGAGGCACTCGGGGAACCCCCAGAGGGACCGAGAGTTGTCTCCCGCTCCTACCCACCAGCCCTATTCACCTGTGAACTCCAGTCACGAAATTAGGCTCACCAGCGGCAAGCGGGGCAGGTGGGAGGGTCCTTCGAGTCATGTCATCGGTAAGTATTTGTTTCTTCAAAAACATTACCGATGACATGACTACCAGGAGTGTCCACTCCTTGCTCAATTCTAGCCTAAGAACCCGTTGTGTAAACACAACCCGGGAGGCACTCGGGGAACCCCCAGAGGGACCGAGAGTTGTCTCCCGCTCCTACCCACCAGCCCTATTCACCTGTGAACTCCAGTCATGCTTCTTAGGCTCACGCGTTCAGACGTGTTGTCTCTAGCCTCTGGACTTAGAAGTTTTTCGACCGGGTCGGTCTGCTTTGCTTGCTTCGTCTTCGCCGGCCTGGGATTCTGCGCGTGCGACGTTGGTCGACTGCAGCTTCGGTCTTGTTAAGGGTTCCCTCTCTGGCTTGCCGGTCGGGCTGCGGGTGTCATGGAGCTTTCTCCTTCTCGTACCTCTCCGACTGACAGGTAAGGTAGTTAGAGGGCCCTCGGCTGGTTGCCCGGGCGGGGCACAGGCACGAGCAGCTTGCTTTTTGCGTCGCTTCTCCCTCAGTTGGGGTTTTTGGACCTCTGTTTGGTGGCCTGATTAGCTGAAGAATGTTGGCGCCGGTTTTGGCGGGATTTCGCGCCATTGCCAGATGCGAGCGGTGAGTCAAGTTACTGTATCTCGGCCATACCTAACGTTTTTCGGCTTTCGGTTTAGACACCCCTCGTTATGACGAAGGCTTGGATACGCACCTGTCCCGGCAGGGTTTGTTTTCCCTCCGCCGTAGTTTTAATTAAATGTTGATGGCAGGTGACCGTACGTTGGTTAATCGGGTGCATAACACCACAGTAGCTTGGGGGCCTAAAGCTTAACGGGGTGATTGGTGGACGCTTGCCGAGTGCCTTCATGTTTTGTGTGTTGCAGTGGCTTACTGATGACATGCACAAAATGCGGAGGCTTCCAGTGGCCGTCGGATAAACATGCAGTCTGTCTCCCCTGCGCTGGGTGTGCTTCCGACCATACGTGTGACGTCTGTGCTACATGGCCGGAACTGCGGTGGTCTAATCTCTGGAACTTTTATAAGAGAGAGCCTTCTACCCTCGCGGGTACCTTGAAGATTTCCGAGACGCCTTCCGCTGTGCCCCCGGCACCGGACGTGCGAGACCAACGGGATCCGACGCAGATAACGCCACTGAGTAATCAAGGGACTAGTGCACGGAGTGGGAGTTCGACCGTCAAGACCGCCTCCGTTCGAGAGCGCGCCCGTACACATTTGGTGGAAAGAACCCGCCTCTCCCAAGAGCCTGGTTTGGTGGGACGCTCGTGGCGTCCCTCCTCCACCGTCGTTCCCCACTCGTCTCTGAGGAAGCCGCCGGGATCCCGCTGGAGGTCCCCTGGCCGGCCAGTAACCCGCCTCTCCCAAGAGCCTGGTTCAGAGAGACATCATTGCACTCGTCCGGAGCCTCCTGGTTGGGAAGAACGTGGGTACAGGGGTTCTGCTCGACGTTTCCGCTCTCCTTCGCACGATCGTAGGAGGAACTTCTCGCCTCATCGCTCGTCGCACCGGGACTCACCTCGCCGCAGACGGTTTTCACCTTCTTCGCGTCCCCCCTCTCGGTTGGACCCCCGCTCGTCCCGTCCCTCTTCCCAGCGACCGGCCACTTCCCCCCATCCTCGTACTCACCGCTCCGTTCCATCTCGTCGCAGCCGTTCTCCTCGTCGGGATCCGCCTTCGGCTCGCAGGAGGTCCTCACCGCATCGTTCAGACTACCGCTCTCCACTGCGGAGGGAGTCTTCGTCCGCTGCGGTTCTCCGACGGGATTCCCGGCCTCGGAGCCCTCGTCGCCCTCTTCGGTCGCCGGTTTCCGGACAGCGGGACTTCGACACCCTCAGTTTGGCACCGGAGGATGCTTCGGACTGGTTACTTGGAGGTCTTAGCCGTTCTTCAGCTTCTCCCTCTTCGGCCTCCAGTGTGTCGGCTTCCGTCAGACAGGTCTCTTCTTCCCGGATGGACACGCGGCTGGCACTGGACGGAGCAGCCAAGCTGATCGCCGCCGCCTTACCGGAGGATGTTTGTCCAGCTTCACCTCCTGTGAAGAGGAAGATTTCCGCCTTCGTGGACGCGGATAGGACGGTTAAGAGGTTCAAGTCCCTCCCACAGCCGGCTAGTTTTTTGGATCTGCGGGACGCCTTCTCGTCTCACCTGCATGCGGAGACTCGGAACTCGGACTTCTTCGCGGACGGGAGATGGCCTTCCGCTCTGGACATCGCTTTTCAGCAGGACTGGTACGCCGGCCATTCGCAGTCGTTCCTCTGCCCGCTTCCTCCAGTGGATCCCGCCGCTCTGATGCAAGCCGGAGGGGCTTCTATGTTGAAACGGTCCTTCCCACGGGGACTGGATAGGACGGCGTCGCTGGTCCGGAACACGCTCGCCTGCTCCGGTTTCTTGGACTTGCTGACTCAGGCTTTCATCCGACGTCTCGAGGAAGCTTGGCAACCTGCTTTGTCTCCCCTCCTGGGAGACCTACTACTCATGGCGGAGGCTGGGAACCGCGCTGCTTATCACTCATCGGTCAACGCGATGGCGGCTGCGGCTAACTGCGACCTCATGCGACGAGACGCCGTCCTACAAGCTTGCAGTGGTATGCCGGTCGACCTGAGTACTCAGCTACGTCGGGCCCCTCTGGGAGGGTCTCTGCTCTTCGGGGATACTTGGCAGACGGTGAAGGACTCCAACTCCGACCGTTGGCCTCGCAAGACTGTCAAGCAGCGCTTTCCTCCCGCCCGCACGGCCCTGGGGCGCTCCTTGCGGGCCCGGAAACGTGTCACCGCGGACCCGTCTGCCCCACCACGAGCTGCGCCGCGCCGTCGCCCGTCCTTCCGTCGCCCTGGCCCAGCTAACGCCCCTGCCCCCGCCTGGCCCCGTCCCGCCCGTCGCCCTGGGCGCGGGCGGGCCACCTGACTTGTCCCCATTTCCGCCCCCGCCGACCGTCGTCGGGGCTCCAGTCGGCGGGAGGCTAGCACGATTCAGCGAGGAGTGGCGCTCGCTGTTTCGAGACGAGCCCTGGGTTTTGGACGTAGTCACCAGAGGATTACGGATCTCGTTCCGCTCTCCTCCGCCCTTGCGCTCCATTCCTCTTTGGACAGAGGTTCCGTCCGACGCCCTCAAGGCCGCCGCTCTGCGAGGAGAAGTCGCGGCTCTCCTTTCAAAGGAGGCCACAGAGATAGTGCAGCGTCCGGACTCGCCCGCCTTTTACAGCCGACTGTTTGTGGTCCCCAAACCCGGCGGCAAGTGGCGGCCAGTCATAGATCTGTCGGCGCTGAACGCCTTCATCGCGGCCCCTTCCTTTCGGATGGAGACGACCAGGGCTCTTCGTGCGGCGGTGCAACCCATGGACTACGCGGTCAGTTTAGATCTGTCCGACGCCTACCTACATGTCCCCATGCACGCTTCGGCCAGGAAGTACCTGCGCTTCGCGTTCGAAGGAGTGATTTACCAGTTTCGCGCCCTGCCGTTCGGTCTCAACCTCAGCCCCTGGGCCTTCACCCGCATCATGGATGCTGTAGTGGCCAAGGCGAGGCAGTCGTCGTCAAGTCCGACCTCGAATTATCTCGACGACCTTCTTTTGAGAAATCAGGAGGAGACCGCGCTTGCGGCGGACAGGGACGCTCTTTTACAGCTGCTTTACCGGTTGGGTTTCCTGGTCAACACCGGAAAGTCGGACTTCACCCCGGCGCGCCACTTCATCCACTTAGGCATGGAGTTTGTCACGGACCGCAACAGGGTACTTTTGCCAGAGAAACGGATTGTGAAGTTGTCCGCTCTCGCCGCGTTGATAGATCAGCAACAGGCAGCCCCCGCCAGGGTCTGGCTTCAGCTTCTGGGCCTGATCAACGCAGCGGCGGATCTTATCCCCCTCGGGCGTCTCTACTCCCGACCGCTACAACTTCATCTCCTACTGCTCTGGCGTCCCTCCTCGGGCGACTTGACCACGAACGTCCCCGTGTCCCCGTTGGTACGCCCCCACCTTTTACGGTGGACCGACAGAGCCTGGTTGGCTCTGGGAGTCCCCATTTCCTCCCCATCCCCGCACCTCTCCCTGTGTGTCGACGCGAGTCGGGCTGGTTGGGGAGCCCACCTGCTTCCTCAGTTCACCACGACGTCCGGCCTCTGGCCTCCGGAGTTCGCGGACAAACACAGCAACTGGTTGGAACTGCAAGCGGTGTGGCAGGCCATCATCGTTTGGGAAGAGCAGCTCAGACACCAGCATCTTCTCGTCCTTTCGGACAACTCGACAGTGGTAGCGTATATACAGAAGCAGGGAGGAACTCATTCACCCGATCTATGCATGCTACTCTTCCGATTGATGCGATGGTGCGAGGACCGCGATCTGACTCTCAGCGCTCGCCATATTCCCGGTCGCCTGAACGTCTTAGCGGATTCCCTTTCTCGCCGAGGACAGCTCATTCACACGGAATGGACGCTACGCCAGGACATTTTCCGGATGATTTGCTCTCACTGGGAGACCCCGATGGTGGACCTGTTCGCCACGAGGTGGAATCACCAGCTTCCCCTCTTCGTTTCCCCAGTACCGGATCCCCTGGCTTGGGCGGTCGACGCCTTATCCATTCCCTGGGACGGACTCATAGCGTACGCCTTTCCCCCGACAGTCCTTGTCCCCAAAGTCCTCCTAAAGCTGCGAGGAACCAATGCGATCCTGCTCCTGGTCGCCCCGTTCGCTTGGACTCGTTCCTGGTCCACCGACCTGATCAGCCTCGCCACGCACCCTCCGCTACTGCTCCCCACGCCCCGCACTATGCTCAAGCAGCCACGCCAGGCGCTGTTCCACCCCTGTCCGGAACGCTTACTGCTACACGCCTGGAGGTTGTGCGGCAAGCCCTCTCAGCTAGAGGTTTCTCGGGTGCTGCAGTGGAAGCGATCGCTACAGCTCGCAAGCCCTCGACTAGACGTATCTATGAGGGGAAATGGAGGGTACTCTGTACCTGGTGCAGCGACCGTCGTCTCTCCCCCACCGAACTGACAAACCCCCAACTTGCGGACTTCTTCCTCTGGCTCTTCGAAGACCAAGGACTGGCCCCTATTACCATTCGGGGATATCTCTCGATGATTGCCGACACCTACCGGCACCTCGGCCGCGCGGACCCCGGCGCTTGTAAGGACCTGGCAGATCTTATGTCACACTTCGGACTACAAAGGCCTGCCTCTCGCTCTCTTCTTCCCCGCTGGGATTTACCATGGGTTCTTACCTGGCTAAACTCACCACGTTTCGAACCACTACCGTTGGCCAGGCTTGCGGATGTGACGCGGAAGACCTGCTTCCTGCTGGCGCTTGCCACCGCGGCACGAGTAAGTGAGATACACGCTCTATCAGTCCGGCCTACATGCCTGCAATTTCGAGCTGACCACTCGGTCCAACTGGTGACCGACCCTGCCTTCATTGCCAAGACTAGGTCTCCACTGACGGCGCCACAGGTTATCACCTTACGACCGTTACGCGGGAAAGACTTCCCCAGTGAGACCAGGCAACAAGATCCTGTACGAGCCCTCAGAGTGTACTTGCGACGAACCAGAGCCGTCCGGAGGGGACGC
Source organism: Semisulcospira habei (assembly GCA_036245525.1). Lineage (NCBI taxonomy): Eukaryota > Metazoa > Mollusca > Gastropoda > Semisulcospiridae > Semisulcospira > Semisulcospira habei. The sequence continues at coordinate 105,289,497 of BTPG01000001.1, read as the reverse complement.
TCTCGCCTCTTCCTTCCTTTAAAAACAGGAAGAAACGACATTACGGCACAGACAGTCTCTTCCTGGCTTCGCTGGGTGATTCGCTCAGCATATGTCGATCTCTCCCCTCAGGGAGCGAAGAGCCTAAAGATTCGGGCGCACGAAGTACGGGCCATGGCCACGAGCGTAGCCTTCGACAGGAACTGCGCTGTCAAGGACATCGTGGCTGCGGTGGGCTGGCGATCAGAATCTACTTTCGCCCGCTTCTATCTACGGGATCTGGCAGGGCAGCGAGACAACCTCGCCTTGGTGGGGGACGTCACGGCGGCACAACACTCCCTCCCGGCGCCACAGGCGCCGTAGGTATGCACCTATTAGGGAGGGCAGAGTGTCGGAAGAGAGGAGGGGGCCATGAGCCTAGAGAAAACCATCTGGGGGTGCGGCACCCTCCTCCTGTTCGGCATTCTCCTGGTAGTCATGTCATCGGTAATGTTTTTGAAGAAACAAATTCATTTTTCTTTAAAAGGTATTTTTTCGAAAAATACTTACCGATGACATGACTCGAAGGACCCTCCCACCTGCCCCGCTTGCCGCTGGTGAGCCTAATTTCGTGACTGGAGTTCACAGGTGAATAGGGCTGGTGGGTAGGAGCGGGAGACAACTCTCGGTCCCTCTGGGGGTTCCCCGAGTGCCTCCCGGGTTGTGTTTACACAACGGGTTCTTAGGCTAGAATTGAGCAAGGAGTGGACACTCCTGGTAGTCATGTCATCGGTAAGTATTTTTCGAAAAAATACCTTTTAAAGAAAAATGAATTTTTCGAAAAAATACCTTTTAAAGAAAAATGAATTTGTTTCTTCAAAAACATTACCGATGACATGACTACCAGGAGAATGCCGAACAGGAGGAGGGTGCCGCACCCCCAGATGGTTTTTTCTAGGCTCATGGCCCCCTCCTCTCTTCCGACACTCTGCACTCCCTAATAGGTGCACACCTACGGCGCCTGTGGCGCCGGGAGGGAGTGTTGTGCCGCCGTGACGTCCCCCACCAAGGCGAGGTTGTCTCGCTGCCCTGCCAGATCCCGTAGATAGAAGCGGGCGAAAGTAGATTCTGATCGCCAGCCCACCGCAGCCACGATGTCCTTGACAGCACAGTTCCTGTCAAAGGCTACGCTCGTGGCCATGGCCCGTACTTCGTGCGCCCGAATCTTTAGGCTCTTCGCTCCCTGAGGGGAGAGATCGACATATGCTGAGCGAATCACCCAGCGAAGCCAGGAAGAGACTGTCTGAGCTGTAATGTCGTTTCTTCCTGTTTTTAAAGGAAGGAAGAGGCGTGAGCGTCCCCTCCGGATGGCTCTGGTTCGTCGCAAGTACACTCTGAGGGCTCGTACAGGATCTTGTTGCCTGGTCTCTCTGGGGAAGTCTTTCCCGCGTAACGGTCGTAAGGTGATAACCTGTGGCGCCGTCAGTGGAGACCTAGTCTTGGCAATGAAGGCAGGGTCGGTCACCAGTTGGACTGAGTGGTCAGCTCGAAATTGCAGGCATGTAGGCCGGACTGATAGAGCGTGTATCTCACTTACTCGTGCCGCGGTGGCGAGCGCCAGCAGGAAGCAGGTCTTCCGCGTCACATCCGCAAGCCTGGCCAGCGGTAGTGGTTCGAAACGTGGTGAGTTTAGCCAGGTAAGAACCCATGGTAAATCCCAGCGGGGAAGAAGAGAGCGAGAGGCAGGCCTTTGTAGTCCGAAGTGTGACATAAGATCTGCCAGGTCCTTACACGCGCCGGGGTCCGCGCGGCCGAGATGCCGGTAGGTGTCGGCAATCATCGAGAGATATCCCCGAATGGTAATAGGGGCCAGTCCTTGGTCTCCGAAGAGCCAGAGGAAGAAGTCCGCAAGTTGGGGGTTTGTCAGTTCGGTGGGGGAGAGACGACGGTCGCTGCACCAGGTACAGAGTACCCTCCATTTCCCCTCATAGATACGTCTAGTCGAGGGCTTGCGAGCTGTAGCGATCGCTTCCACTGCAGCACCCGAGAAACCTCTAGCTGAGAGGGCTTGCCGCACAACCTCCAGGCGTGTAGCAGTAAGCGTTCCGGACAGGGGTGGAACAGCGCCCGACGTGGCTGCTTGAGCATAGTGCGGGGCGTGGGGAGCAGTAGCGGAGGGTGCGTGGCGAGGCTGATCAGGTCGGTGGACCAGGAACGAGTCCAAGCGAACGGGGCGACCAGGAGCAGGATCGCATTGGTTCCTCGCAGCTTTAGGAGGACTTTGGGGACAAGGACTGTCGGGGGAAAGGCGTACGCTATGAGTCCGTCCCAGGGAATGGATAAGGCGTCGACCGCCCAAGCCAGGGGATCCGGTACTGGGGAAACGAAGAGGGGAAGCTGGTGATTCCACCTCGTGGCGAACAGGTCCACCATCGGGGTCTCCCAGTGAGAGCAAATCATCCGGAAAATGTCCTGGCGTAGCGTCCATTCCGTGTGAATGAGCTGTCCTCGGCGAGAAAGGGAGTCCGCTAAAACGTTCAGGCGACCGGGAATATGGCGAGCGCTGAGAGATCGCGGTCCTCGCACCATCGCATCAATCGGAAGAGTAGCATGCATAGATCGGGTGAATGAGTTCCTCCCTGCTTCTGTATATACGCTACCACTGTCGAGTTGTCCGAAAGGACGAGAAGATGCTGGTGTCTGAGTTGCTCTTCCCAAACGATGATGGCCTGCCACGCTGCTTGCAGTTCCAACCAGTTGCTGTGTTTGTCCGCGAACTCCGGAGGCCAGAGGCCGGACGTCGTGGTGAACTGAGGAAGCAGGTGGGCTCCCCAAACAGCCCGACTCGCGTCGACACACAGGGAGAGGTGCGGGGATGGAGAGGAAATGGGGACTCCCAGAGCCAACCAGGCTCTGTCGGTCCACCGTAAAAGGTGGGGGCGTACCAACGGGGACACGGGGACGATCGTGGTCAAGTCGCCCGAGGAGGGACGCCAGAGCAGTAGGAGATGAAGTTGTAGCGGTCGGGAGTAGAGACACCCGAGGGGGATAAGATCCGCCGCTGCGTTGATGAGGCCCAGAAGCTGAAGCCAGACCCTGGCGGGGGCTGCCTGTTGCTGATCTATCAACGCGGCGAGAGCAGACAACTTCACAATCCGTTTCTCTGGCAAAAGTACCCTGTTGCGGTCCGTGACAAACTCCATGCCTAAGTGGATGAAGTGGCGCGCCGGTGTGAAGTCCGACTTTCCGGTGTTGACCAGGAAACCCAACCGGTAAAGCAGCTGTAAAAGAGCGTCCCTGTCTGCCGCAAGCGCGGTCTCCACCTGATTTCTCAAAAGTAGGTCGTCGAGATAATTCGAGGTCGGACTTGACGACGACTGCCTCGCCTTGGCCACTACAGCATCCATGATGCGGGTGAAGGCCCAGGGGCTGAGGTTGAGACCGAACGGCAGGGCGCGAAACTGGTAAATCACTCCTTCGAACGCGAAGCGCAGGTACTTCCTGGCAGAAGCGTGCATGGGGACATGTAGGTAGGCGTTGGACAGATCTAAACTGACCGCATAGTCCATGGGTTGCACCGCCGCACGAAGAGCCCTGGTCGTCTCCATCCGAAAGGAAGGGGCCGCGATGAAGGCGTTCAGCGCCGACAGATCTATGACTGGCCGCCACTTGCCGCCGGGTTTGGGGACCACAAACAGTCGGCTGTAAAAGGCGGGCGAGTCCGGACGCTGCACTATCTCTGTGGCCTCCTTCGAAAGGAGAGCCGCGACTTCTCCTCGCAGAGCGGCGGCCTTGAGGGCGTTGGACGGAACCTCTGTCCAAAGAGGAATGGAGCGCAAGGGCGGAGGAGAGCGGAACGAGATCCGTAATCCTCTGGTGACTACGTCCAAAACCCAGGGCTCGTCTCGAAACAGCGAGCGCCACTCCTCGCTGAATCGTGCTAGCCTCCCGCCGACTGGAGCCCCGACGACGGTCGGCGGGGACGGAAATGGGGACAAGTCAGGTGGCCCGCCCGCGCCCAGGGCGACGGGCGGGACGGGGCCAGGCGGGGGCAGGGGCGCTAGCTGGGCCAGGGCGACGGAAGGGCGGGCGACGGTGCGGCGCAGCTCGTGGTGGGGCAGACGGGTCCGCGGTGACACGTTTCCGGGCCCGCAAGGAGCACCCCAGGGCCGTGCGGGCGGGAGGAAAGCGCTGCTTGACAGTCTTGCGAGGCCAACGGTCGGAGTTGGAGTCCTTCACCGTCTGCCAAGTATCCCCGAAGAGCAGAGACCCTCCCAGAGGGGCCCGACGTAGCTGAGTACTCAGGTCGACCGGCATACCACTGCAAGCTTGTAGGACGGCGTCTCGTCGCATGAGGTCGCAGTTAGCCGCAGCCGCCATCGCGTTGACCGATGAGTGATAAGCAGCGCGGTTCCCAGCCTCCGCCATGAGTAGTAGGTCTCCCAGGAGGGGAGACAAAGCAGGTTGCCAAGCTTCCTCGAGACGTCGGATGAAAGCCTGAGTCAGCAAGTCCAAGAAACCGGAGCAGGCGAGCGTGTTCCGGACCAGCGACGCCGTCCTATCCAGTCCCCGTGGAAAGGACCGTTTCAACATAGAAGCCCCTCCGGCTTGCAACAGAGCGGCGGGATCCACTGGAGGAAGCGGGCAGAGGAACGACTGCGAATGACCGGCGTACCAGTCCTGCTGAAATGCGATGTCCAGAGCGGAAGGCCATCTCCCGTCCGCGAAGAAGTCCGAGTTCCGAGTCTCCGCAAGCAGGTGAGACGAGAAGGCGTCCCGCAGATCCAAAAAACTAGCCGGCTGTGGGAGGGACTTGAACCTCTTAACCGTCCTATCTGCGTCCACGAAGGCGGAAATCTTCCTCTTCACAGGAGGTGAAGCCGGACGAACATCCTCCGGTAAGGCGGCGGCGATGAGCTTGGCTGCTCCGTCCAGCGCCAGCCGCGTGTCCATCCGGGAAGAAGAAACCTGTCTGACGGAAGCTGAAACACTGGAGGCCGAAGAGGGAGAAGCTGAAGAACGGCTAAGACCTCCAAGTAACCAGTCCGAAGCATCCTCCGGCGCCAAACTGAGGGAGTCGAAGTCCCGCTGTCCGGAAACCGGCGACCGAAGAGGGCGACGAGGGCTCCGAGGCCGGGAATCCCGTCGGAGAACCGCAGCGGACGAAGACTCCCTCCGCAGTGGAGAGCGGTAGTCTGAACGATGCGGTGAGGACCTCCTGCGAGCCGAAGGCGGATCCTGACGAGGAGAACGGCTGCGACGAGAGGGAACGGAGCGGTGAGTACGAGGAGAGGGGGAAGTGGCCGGTCGCTGGGAAGAGGGACGGGACGAGCGGGAGTCCAACCGAGAGGGGGAATGCGAAGAAGGTGAAAACCGTCTGCGGCGAGGGGAGTCCCGGTGCGACGAGCGATGAGGCGAGAAGTTCCTCCTACGATCGTGCGAAGGAGAGCGGAAACGTCGAGCAGAACCCCTGTACCTACGTTCTTCACAACCAGGAGGCTCCGGACGAGTGCAAGTATGTCTCTCTGAACCAGGCTCTTGGGAGAGGCGGGTTACTGGCCGGCCAGGGGACCTCCAGCGGGATCCCGGCGGCTTCCTCAGAGACGAGTGGGGAACGACGGTGGAGGAGGGACGCCACGAGCGTCCCACCAAACCAGGCTCTTGGGAGAGGCGGGTTCTTTCCACCAAATGTGTCCGGGCGCGCTCTCGAACGGAGGCGGTCTTGACGGTCGAACTCCCACTCCGTGCACTAGTCCCTTGATTACTCCGTGGCGTTATCTGCGTCGGATCCCGTTGGTCTCGCACGTCCGGTGCCGGGGGCACAGCGGAAGGCGTCTCGGAAATCTTCAAGGTACCCGCGAGGGTAGAAGGCTCCCTCCTATAAAAGTTCCAGAGATTAGACCACCGCAGTTCCGGCCATGAAGCACAGACGTCACACGTATGGTCGGACGCACACCCAGTGCAGGGGAGACAGACTGCATGTTTATCCGACGGCCACTGGAAGCCTCCGCATTTTGTGCATGTCATCAGTAGGCCACTGCAACACACAAAACATGAAGGCACTCGGCGAGCGTCCACCAATCACCCCGTTAAGCTTTAGGCCCCCGAAGCTACTGTGGTGTTATGCACCCAATTAACCAACGTACGGTCACCTGCCATCAACATTTAATTAAAACCACGGCGGAGGGAAAACAAACCCTGCCGGGACAGGTGAGTATCCAAGCCTTCGTCACAACGAGGGGCGTCTAAACCGAAAGCCGAAAAACGTTAGGTATGGCCGAGATACAGTAACGTGACTCACCGCTCGCATCTGGTAATGGCGCGAAAAGCCCGCCAAAACCGGCGCCAACATTCTTCAGCTAATCAGGCCACCAAACAGAGGTAAAAAAAACCCAACCGAGGGAGAAGCGACGCAAAAAGCAAGCTGCTCGTGCCTGTGCCCCGCCCGGGCAACCAGCCGAGGGCCCTCTAACTACCTTACCTGTCAGTCGGAGTGGTACGAGAAGGAGAAGGTTCCATGACACCCACAGCCCAACCGGCAAAGCCAGAGAGGGAACCCTTGAACAAGACCGAAGCTGCAGTCGACCAACGTCGCACGCGTAGAAACCCAGGCCGGCGAAGACGAAGCAAGCAAGGCAGACCGAACCGGTCGAAAAACTTCTAAGTCCAGAGGCTAGAGACAACACGTCTGAACGCGTGAGCCTAAGAAGCGTGACTGGAGTTCACAGGTGAATAGGGCTGGTGGGTAGGAGCGGGAGACAACTCTCGGTCCCTCTGGGGGTTCCCCGAGTGCCTCCCGGGTTGTGTTTACACAACGGGTTCTTAGGCTAGAATTGAGCAAGGAGTGGACACTCCTGGTAGTCATGTCATCGGTAATGTTTTTGAAGAAACAAACAAATTATCTGGAAGAGAGACTGTTGTCTTATGGTTATGTTTCGTTCTAACAGGCCCCTGCGCGTGTCATCGGCGTCTGGCAATCGCTCGTCGGGGGAGACGACCCCGACACCTCGTCCCATGACCGCTGCTGCCTTGATGAACCCTGCTGCTGGCAACCCGGGTCAGTCTAAATAGTTCTTCGTATACCCCCTTGTGCATGCAGCAACCGGTACCGTAACAGTATTGGTGACTACTCACACATTGGGGGGGTTAATTCAGATACGCCTACATACGTTGCTATACCTGGGAGCCATCGAGTCGGACAGCAGCGCTTTGTGGTGTTGTGGAGTGAACTTCATAAAGTGAACATCCCAAAAGAGAAACATGCTTAGACAAGACAATTTGCTTGTTTGCATGGGAGCCCGTCTTGATGCCTATTAGCTAATTCAGCTTTTTTCAAAATCGCAGAAAGTTATATTTCAGCATTCTTGTTGAGACAGAACGGCCCTTCAGCTAGCCTGTTCCATCTGCAAGAGACATAAGTTCTCGTGAGCCCTTGCATCCGCAGTCCTGTACTGGTGCATTCACAGGGGCTCATGAGAATTTATGTCTTGGTGGCCGTGGATTATGGGTCATAGTTAGTCCCTTCATCATTTTCAGTCATCAATTTTTGACTCCTTCACCGTTTTCAGTCAGGTATCAATTTTTGGCTCCGTTACTCATGACAACATAGTTCATGCAATTTTTTTGTGTTGTAATTGTCTTTTCTAAGCGTGTTTCTTTCTTCATTGAAATGTTTTTTTGCATTTGTATGTGCTTGGCAGTCATTTTTTTCTGGATAGCTGTAGAAAGGTTTGTGAGGAAACAATGCACTGCATGCAAAAAAATCGTTTGGCCTATGTCAGCATTAATTGGGGGTATAATTATGTAGCCGTGCACGGGTCAATTAAGGCTGATGTATTCCTGAAGTGCATTGCAAAGGGCCTGGAGCAAGCTTGGGGTATCACAAACACCAGGGAACCCATATTTGTATATCCAAAAGTTTTTTTTTATATTTTTTTTATCCCATTTAACCTCACTGTCATACAGCAGGACACGGATCTACCATGCTAATTAAAGGGTAGTGCCAGATTAGCTTGGTGCTGTCGGGTGCCAAGCTACTCTGACATTACACTTGAATTATAATGTTCGATTCATCTCCTGCATTTGGTTCATAAATGTTAGATGACACTCCAAAATGTTAGATGACACTCCAAATTGTTAGATGACACTCCAAAATGTTAGACTTATTTTGGGTTCGTCATTTGAGGCGAAGTCCACTGTATGTACCTTGTTCTTTTTTAGCATCAGGAACTACTAGCACGGCCAGCACAGCAGCTGCCGCCACAGGTGGTGGGGCCCAGGCGCAAGCTGCGGCCAATAGTCGTCAGCAGATCCAGCTGAGCGACCTCCAAAACATTCTCTCCTCTATGAACGGTGAGATGCTGGCACTGGCACATTGTCTAGTTTGCGATAACACATTTTGCCCCAGGACCGAAATCCTTAAATTTGGAAGTTGCCCTCTGAAGGACTGTATTACAATTCTAGAGACAGATCGAAGGTGATGGTTCAAGGGTGGCGCCAGAATAGCTTGGCGCCTATGGGCGCCAAGCTATTCTGGCACCACCCTTGAACTATCATGCTCGATCCATGTCTTGCTGTGGTGTGTCGGGGCTAAATGAGTTAAACCCGATTACTGTTAGTGGCCGCAGATTGCTTTTCCAAAATCTTTGTTAATTTAACGCCAAAGAGGCGCAGCTGTCCAAGGAACAAGAATACAGAGTTGTGTCAGCAAGAGGCATAGAAAAGCCCCTGAGGCGCCAAGCTATTCTGGCACCATCCTTGAACTAAAATGGTTGATCTCTGTCCTAATCTGTGAAGCAGCCTTCATAGGACAACAAGCAAATTTTAAAAAATCAGCCGGATGATATGGGTTAATTGATTAAATTTCTGTTTCAGTTCCTGCTGACGGAGAACCGAAAGACAGTAAGTACGATGAACTTTCACATCAGCCATCGACTTTGTGTGATGGCAGAACAGTTTTGCATGTGGTAAATCCGTTTTGTAAGTGGAAAAGCGCCCGACCGAATCTTTCATCTGTCGGAAGAAAGAGATGATGATGATGATGATGAAACTTTATTTATTTCCTCAAAAACATTACCGATGACATGACTACATGGGGAATATCTACTTCTAGGCTCAATTTTAGCCTACTTGCCCGTTGTGTGCCCACACAACCCGAGAGGCACTCGGGGAACCCCCCAGAGGGGCCGAGAGTTATCTCCCCATACCTGCCTTACCAGATCCGGTCACGAGACCATTCAGTCTTTCTACTTCGCTCGTGGAGAGAAGACGTGTCTGGCCCGCGCTCTCGCTGCCTCGACCGGTCTTCTGCCTACCGACGCTTGTTGCCGACTCTGTGTGCTCTGCGCCCGCTTCTACCCTGCCTTCTACCTGGCCTTCTCTTCCTGCTTCGTTGGGCTGCTTGCGGGGATTCTTCTGCGTCTGTGGACGGGGGTTTGACTGCCCTTTCCCCCCCTTCCCTTCGTTGCAGAGGTAAGGTAGCGGTAGTTCCCTCGGCCGTCCCTCGGGCTGAGGGCCGGCTGTCGATGGGTGTTTCCCTGCTTTTTGCTGGTGGTTTGGTTTCAGTGCGTAGTGCCTGATTAGCTCACGGTCGGCTGTTGCCGTGTCGCGCCCGTTTTGCACGTGGGCCTTGGGCTCCGTGTGTGTTAGCCCTCCGAGAGTGCCCCATTACGCTTTCACCGGGAGCCCGCCTACGCTTCGATAATGTTGTGCTCCCGGTGCGATGACTTTAGGTGGCCGACGGACACTCACTCGGTCTCCCTACCGCGTTCGGTGGTTCCTCGGACCACAGGTGTAATAATAATAATAATAATAATAATAATAAGCACATTAAATAGGCGCTTTATCCCAAGGGAAAATCGGCTCAAAGCGCCGCCCTGAACTGGGCCCAACAAGCGCGCTCACGTGAGTCACGCGCATTCACTCACACACGGAACGTAAACACAGAACTTTCACGTGGTGCTGGGGGCAAGCTCAAGCGAGCTGCTGTAGTTTTGGAAGTTCAAAATCGTTTGTATTTGAAATTGGTTGGGTGGACTGAATCTGATACCAGAGTTAAGCGGTGTGCGGCCTGGCCTGAGGTTATGTGGGCGGACCTTGGTCCTTTTACCGCCGAGAGCGTGCCCGCCCGGCTTACGAGCGTTCAGCGCCCTTTGACACGTTGGCCGCCCTGGCTGTTTCCTCGGCCACTCCCGCACGGAACGGTCCCCTCGTCGGGGTTCGCGGTTTTTGTCTGACCACAGGACCGCCACTGCTGCCACGCCCGCTGACCCTTCCGGAGGGTCTGTTTGCCGGCTTAGCGCACGTCTCACTGAGAGTGACCAGCAGCAGTCGGCCTTGAGCCGTCCGTCGTTGACGAGCCGTCCTCACCACTCTCCCCGCACCAGGCCCGCTGATCCTTCCGGAGGATCGCCTTGCTGGCATAGTGGCCTACTTCCGGAGTAGGGCCTGGAGAGACGTCAGCACCGTCCGTCGCGACGCAGCCGCGACTCTGATCCGCACCGTTCCTCCTCCAGACGCCCGCGCCCTCGCTCGCCTCGCGAGCGCTGTCAGCGAGGATTCTCGACGCCCCCTGCAGGACGATGCGCTCAGCCTGCTACCCGAAGTCTCTGTCTCGGCTCTGTTGGACGAGGAGGATCGCTCGACCTCGCACGCGGCCCTCGAGGATGTTTCCCCCTCGGCGCTCCCGTCTTCTTCCCAGTCAGAGACGCTTCTAGCTCCGGTTGAAGCCGCCAGGATCGTGGCCGTGACGCTGCCGGCGGACGCCTGCCCAGCTTCCCCACCGCTGAAGAGGAAGGTCGCCGCCTTTGTTGACGCGGAGAGGCAGGTCAAGAGGTTTAAGTCGCTTCCCCAACCGCCCGGCTTTAAGGGTCTTCGAGACGTCTTTTCGTCGCACCTACAACTCGCCACGTCCCAGGAGCCGGTCTTCTTCTCCGACCGTCGCTGGCCCGCGGATTAGACATCTTGTTTCGGCGGGACTGGTGTGTTGGACTCTCCTAGCCTTCTCCATCCCTCTGCCTACGCTGGACCCTTCGGCGGTGTCGCTAGCCGGCGGTCTGACTCTGCTGCGGCGGTCCCCGCCGCGGGGCCTGGACAAGACAGCGACCTTGGTCCGAAACACCTTACCCTGCTCGGGTGTTATGGAGCTCCTCACTCAAGCCTTGGATCATCGGGTGGAGGTATCCTGGCGTCTTTCCATCTCTCCCCTCCTAGGAGACCTGCTGGTCCTCGCGGAGACCGCCAACTGCGCCGCCTACCATTCCTCGGTCAACGCGATGGTGGCTTCGGCCAATTGCGACCTCATGCGTCGAGATGCCCTGCTCCGCCCCTGCAGTACGTTGCCGCCGGACCTGCGAGCGCAACTTCACCGTGCCCCCTTGGGTGGACCCTTGCTGTTCGGCGACTCAGTCTCTACGGGTCGGCGGTTCGTTCCTCGTGATGTCTGTGCGACTTGGCCGGAGACGTTTGGTCGGACCTCTGGAGTTTTATCGGCGAGAGTGACCTCCGTCTACTATCTCTCGTCCGGCCCCTGTGGACACTTCCGCCGCCCCTTCGGTAACGACCGCCCTTCCTCGCATCGGCCCCTCGGAACGGTCTGCTCGTCGGGACCCGGCGTTGTGCGCTGACCAGAGGATCGCCACTGCTGCCACGCCCGCTGACCCTTCCGGAGGGTCTGTTTGCCGGCACAGCGCCCGCCTCACTGAGCCCGGCCTGCAGCAGTCCGCCATGAGCCGTCCCACGTTGACTGGCCTTCATCCTCTCTCTCTCCCCGAGAAGCCCGCTGATCCTTCCGGAGGATCTAGACGCCGGCATAGAGCCCTTCTCACCGAGTCCGGCCAGGAGAGACGTCAGCCTCAACCTGCGCGACACGGTCGCGCCCCCGACTCATCCCGTTCCACCGTCAGTTCTAGACACTCACGCTCGCCCCTCGAGTGTCGCTGGAGGGATCATTCGCCTCGCCGGGATCGTCGCCGCTCCCCCCGGAGGATCTGAACGCCGGCATAGCGCCCTGCTCTCGGAGTCTGGCCGAGAGAGGCTTCAGCCTTAGCTTGCGCGACACGGTCGCGCCCCGACTCCCTCCGTTCCACTTTCAGGTCACTTGATGGCTGATCAGAGGACTGCCACTGCTGCCACGCCCGCTGACCCTTCCGGAGGGTCTGTTTGCCGGCACAGCGCCCGCCTCACTGAGCCCGGCCTGCAGCAGTCCGCCAGGTGCCGTCCCACGTGACTGGCCTTCCTCTCCCGTCTCTCCGTTAAGCCCGCTGATCCTTCCGGAGGATCGGTACGCCGGCGTAGCGCCCTACTCACTGAGTCTGGCCAGCAGAGATGTCAGCCCTAGCTTGCGCGACTCGGTCGCGCCCCCGACTCCTGCCGTTCCACTTCAGTTCAGGACACTAATGCGCACCGCTCGAGCGCCTTCGGTAGGATTGCCGTTCGGACTCAACCTCCGCCCCTGGGTCTTCACTCGGCTGATGGACGCCTTAGTCGCCTTAGCCCGACAGTCCTCCTCCAGTCCACGTCGAACTACCTGGACGACCTCCGGTTGCGCAACCAATCGGAGACTGCGCTAGCCACGGACAGAGATGCTCTCCTGCACCCCCTGGCACACCTGGGCTTCCTAGTAGACGACGGCAAGTCGGATCTCTCTCCCTCCCGCCGGGTTGTGCATCTGGGTATGGAATGCGCTACCAACCTCAACACGGTACGCCTTCCGGCGCCCCGGATCAAGAAGATGGCGGATCTAGCCGACCAGTTAGCTCGGGAGGATGCAGCCCCCGCAAGAGTCTGGCTTCAGTTGCTGGGTTTGATGAACGCCGCAGCGGATCTTATCCCACTAGGGCGTCTCTACTCCCGACCAATTCAACTGCTTCTTCTTCTCCATTGGCTCACGTCTTCCGGAGACTTGACGACCGCGGTCCCAGTGTCCCAGATGCTCCATCTGCACCTTCGTCGGTGGACCGACCCTACGGGGCTAGCGTCGGGAGTTCCCTTAGCCTCTCCCCCTCCACAGGTCTCTCCTTGCGTCGATGCCAGCTTTTCGGGGTGGGGGGCCCACCTCCTACCGCGGTGTCTCGCGACGGAGGGCCCCTGGCCCTCACACTTGGTGCACACCCACATCAATTGGCTGGAGATGCAGGCCGTCTGGCGAGCCCTTCAGGCCAGGGAGTACCTCCTCAGACACCAGGAGCTTCTCGTGCTTTCGGACGACACGACGGTGGTCGCTTACATCCAGAAGCAAGGTGGCACACGCTCCCCTGACCTGTGTATGCTCCTCTACAGGAAGATGCGTGGGTGCGAGGACCGGAGCATTATCCTTCAAGCCCGGCACGTTCCCGGATGCCTGAATGTCTTGGCCGACTCTTGGTCTCACCGCGACCAACTTCTACACACGGAATGGACCCGACGACAGGACATCTTTCGGATGATCTGCGCCCGCTGGGAGACTCCCCAGGTCGACTCGTTCGCCACGAGGTGGAACCACCAGCTTCCCCTCTTCGTCTCCCCGATTCCCGACCAGCTTGCCTGGGCTGTCGATGCGCTCTCCATTCTCTGGGACGGACTTGTGGCCTATACCTGTCCCCCTACCGTCCTCGTTCCCTAAGACCTCCTCTAACTTCGGGGCTGTTCGGCGTTCCTCCTGTTGGTCGCGCCGTTCGTTGGAACCGCTCCTGGACCACCGACCTGCTCAGCCTCGCCACAGACCCTGCTGCTGCCCTCCCCGCGGACCATGCTCAAGCAACCGCGCCAGCCGCTGTTCCACCCCTGCCCGGAGTGTCTCCTCCTTCACGCCTGGAGGTTGTGCGGCAAGCTCTCGGAGCTAGAGTCTACTCAGGTGCAGCAATGGAGGCGATCGCTGCGGCCCGGAGACTGTCGACCCTTCGAGTCTACGAGGGAAGTGGCGAGTCCTCTGTTCCTGGTGCACCGATCATGGCCTTTCGCCCACGGATCTGACGCATCCTCCGCTGGCGGACTTCTTGCTCTGGCTCTTCCGAGACCAAGGCCTAGCCCTCATCACGGTACGCGGTTACCTGTCCATGATTGCTGACACCTATCGTCACCTGGGACGACCCGATCCGGGCGCCTGCAAGGACCTAGCCGACCTTATGGGACACTGCGGCATCCAGCGCCCGACACTCCGCTCGCTCATTCCTCGCTGGGTCCTACCCTGGGTGCTCACGTGGTTGAACTCCACCCGCTTCGAACCATTACCTTTGGCCCAGTTCGCGGACTGGGCACACAAGACTTGTTTCCTGCTGGCACTTCCTACCGCTTCGCCTGTGAGCGAGCTACATGCGCTTTCGGCTCGCCCTGCCGGTCTGCAATTCCGAACAGATGGCTCCGTCCAGCTGCGCACGGACCCGGCCTTTCTGGCGAAGAACAGGTCTCCTTTAACTCCGCCTTAGGGGATCACCATTAGGCCGCTGAGAGACCGACCCCGGTCCCAGGAGACCAGGCTACAGGATCCCGTGCGCGCCCTTAAAAATCTATCTGCGGCGATCTAAGCCCGTCCGCAGGGGACGGTCGCGCCTCTTCCTACCCCTAAGACCCAACCGGCGTGACATTATAGCCCAGACGATCTCTTCCTGGCTCCGCTGGGTCATACGCTCTGCTTATCAGGAGATCTCCCCTGAGGGAGCGAAGAGGCTGCACATTCACGCACACGAGGTACGAGCTATGGCCACGAACGTCGCGTTTGATCGAAACCGCGCTGTCAAGGACATCGTGGCAGCCGTGGGCTAGAAAACCGAATCGGTCTTTGCCCCTTTCCACCTCCGGGACCTGGCTAGCCAGCGAGAGAATCTCGCACTGGTGGGGGGACATCGCCGCCGCGCGCAACACTCCCTCCCGGTGCCACTGGCACCGTAGATGCACTTCGCTAAAATTGTCGGGAGTGTGCGACGGGGAGAACGGCGCTGTTCTGCTGGGGGAGTTTTGGGCGGCACCCGCCTCCTCATCGCAATTCTCCCATGTAGTCATGTCATCGGTAATGTTTTTGAGGAAATAAATTCATTTTTCTCTAAAAGGTATTTTTTCGAAAAATACTTACCGATGACATGACTCGGATGTCCCTCCCTCCTGCCCTGCTTGCCGCTTTCGAGCGAAGTATCAGACTGAATGGTCTCGTGACCGGATCTGGTAAGGCAGGTATGGGGAGATAACTCTCGGCCCCTCTGGGGGGTTCCCCGAGTGCCTCTCGGGTTGTGTGGGCACACAACGGGCAAGTAGGCTAAAATTGAGCCTAGAAGTAGATATTCCCCATGTAGTCATGTCATCGGTAAGTATTTTTCGAAAAAATACCTTTTAGAGAAAAATGAATTTATCAACGGTAAAAAGTTTTGACAGAAACAAATCGTCATTTTACAAACTTGCCGTTGCTAACATCTACAAGATAAAATAGATTAAAAGATAATAATAATAATAAAGAATTATATTTACACATATTATTTCATGCAACAATAAAATTTAAAAAAAAATGACACAAAATAATAACACTTAACATTCATGATACACACACACACACACACACACACACACACACATACACACACACACACACACACACACACACACACACACACCAACAATATAGATAAATGCATAATTATATTACATAAAAGCATTAACCATCAGGGTTTGTTTAAATGCCCAGTGTTGTTATGTTTGGCTCATCAGGTAATCGAAAAGTTTCGTTTTAAAGATTCCAAGTGAGGCTATAGTGTTCAAATGTGCAGGAATAGTGTTCCATACAAACGGTCCAGAAAAGGATAAACTAGTTTTAAAGAGGTCAATTCTAGGCAGAGGTAGGGGTAAAGTATTGTTCCTTGAGGACCGTTCGCGTTCTTGCTGTGGCACAAATTTGGTGGTTAGATACTGCGGTGTCATGTTATTTAATATCTTGTGCATGAGGATGCATTTGTTGAAACTAAGTTGTTGACGCAGGCCGAGAATGTTTAGATGTCTAAATTTGTCTGTGGTAGGAATGGGCCGCGTATCTATCATTTTGACAGCTCTTTTATATATATAGAGTTTAACCTGTTCATGTGAACATCACTACAACCGTCCCACACTGTGGAGACATAACGTGAGACTTGATATGGGCATGAAAAAACAGTTTACGAGTATGTGTATCCGTTACTTGTCTAAGCTGGGACAACAGGAAAGTGTTTTTAGCAATGGTTTTACAGACTGTATTTATATGCGTCTCCCAACATAATTGTTCGTCAACGTGTATTCCCAAGAATTTACGCTCTGTGACTTGTTCTATCGGTTTAGCGTTCAGTTGTAAATGTAACGGCTGTGGTCGGCGTTGGTGTTTTTGTCGTGTAGTGATTAAAATACTCTTTGTTTTTCCTGGATGAAGAACCATATGATTCTCTCTACACTAGTCGGAAACCTCGCTGAGACTACTTTGTAAGCTAATGGTAATGTCAGCTGTTTTTTTACCTGAAACATGGAGGCTCGTATCGTCCGCAAACAGGTCGCAATTAACATCAGTGTTAGTAATATGCAAAGGCAAATCATTAATTAATATTATAAATAGAAGAGGTCCCAAGATCGACCCCTGGGGGACACCGTAGTTAACTTGTCCTTGTTTAGAGTATTTTCCATGAGTATATACCTTTTGTTTTCTGTCTTTTAGGTATGATCTAAAAAAATGCTATGGCAGTTTCACTTATATGGTATGCTGCTAGCTTCTTTAAGAGAATGTCATGGTCGACAAGATCAAATGCTTTTTGTAGGTCTAAGAAAACAGCTCCAGACATCAGGTTTTTATTTATTGATTCCAGCCAGCTGTCTACAATGTGTGCCAGTGCTGACTGACATGAGTGTTTCGGTCTAAAGCCGGACTGATGAATATTTATGAAATTACCCTTTTCTAGAAAATCGAGGAGGTGTTTTTGTATGTGTTTTTCAAGGGGCTTTGACAGGGCCGACAAAAGTGAGATAGGACGGTAGTTATTGACATCTTCAAGATCTTTTGATTTAGGGATTGGAATTACCTTGGCCTCTTTGAAAATAGTTGGAAACGTGCTGTGTTTTATACAGAGGTTAAAGATATAAGTGAGTGCCTCTACCGTATATGGTAGTGACATTTTCAGAATTTTGTTGTCTATACCATCCATCCCGGTGGACTTTTTGTTCGGCATGCTAGAGATGAATTTGCCGACTTCAGCGACGGTAATATCAGGAATGATGAATGTCTGCAGCATATTTTTGGCCTCACAGTATTTTTCCAGTACACTAGGAACTTGGTACTCTGTGTTACTACTTGCAGCTGACTGAGCAAGTGTTTCAGCTGTCGATAGGAAGTGCTTATTTAATATATCAGCTGACAAATGGGATGGTATTTCAGGGGCTGATTTACCCTTTGTTATAACGTTCAGGGCTTTCCACACCGATGCTGTATCTTTTTTGTCCCTAATCATTTCCTGGAAGAACAGTTTTTTTGACGCTCTCACTAAGTATTTAACACGATTTCGTTGTTTCTTATATTCATCAAAACAGAGACAGTGAATTATTACAGTCAACTTCTAAAATCTTTGTTCATTTAGTGCTAAAGAGCCCTCGCCGGCCAAAGAACATAGACGTAAACTGGTGTCAGCAAGAGGCATAGATCCTCATGAGCCCCCGCAAGTGCGGGGGCTCATGAGGATCAATGCCTCTTGCAGATGGATGTGATGTTTAGTTTTTCTCAGCAGTGAAGGGGTTAAAACTTATCCCCACCCAGAAACAAAATGCAGCAGGAGGTAGATATATCGGAAGTTTATTGTATGCTTGAAATTTGATCAGTGTTTTCGTTGACTCAGCAGAAGTTGACCTCGCCAAGGCGCTGAACCCGGAAGCCATGTTGCCAATTCTGGCCAATCGGGACGTGCAGGAGCGGTTGATCCCGTACTTACCTGAGGGCGAGACTCTGCCGAAAACCGTGGAGGAACTGAGAAACACCATCTCCTCCCCTCAATTTCAACAGGTCAGGCACCAAGGTTTAGCAACCCGAGTCCTAAACTGTCATTTAGCCTGTAGAGAAACCCATGACACGATGTATTATGACTATGCAAACATAACCAATAAACGTTAAGTTTGTTTTGCAGGTTCATGAAAGTGGTGTTTTTTTTTTTTTAGCAAGTTTTGCGTTAATTGGTTGCAAATCAAAGAGTCTTTGTCTCCCCCCAAAAATAAATGCCTATTCAGTTGGAGCATCTTACATAGATTTTTTAAAGTAAAAGAAACGCACAATTAACGGACAAGTGAAAGTGAGAAATTCACAAACTGACTACAAAATTTGAAAAACAGAAAGCAAACTAGCGATATTAGATGTGCGCCACCCTTGAACTAGCACGGTCAGTCTATCTCCAGAACTGTGAAGTATTCCTCATGGGATATGATAATTTTGTTAATGAAGCCTAAGAGTTAATCCATTGCAGCTATGACATGCTAAGTACAGCAAGATACTGATTGGTCATGATGGTTCAAGGGTGGTGTCAAGAACAGCTTGGCACCTCCAGGCGCCAAGCTGTTCTTGACACCACCCTTGAACTATCATGACTAATCCACATCTTGCACTGTGTTGGGGCTGAATGTTTTAGTTAGCGTATAAAACTATGAGTACACCCCCGCAAACCCTAAACGAGAGGGGTGTATCCACCCTCAATCCTTGTCACTAAGCAGGTTCCAGCTGCACAGATCCTTGTGGGCCCTCGCACTTTCAGGGGCTCGTGAGGATCTGTGCCTCTCGCTGACCTCACGTTGCATCCATGTTCTTCGGCGGCTGGAGCTCTTCGACCTTGAGTTAACACAAAGATTTGCGAAGCTCAGTCTGCATCCACGGACAGTTGATAGGTTAACCCTTATCTCTTGGAATACACCAGTGTGAAATAAAGTTTGTCTAAAATAGTTCAAGGGTAGTGCCAGAATAGCTTGGCGCCTCTAGGCGCCAAGCTGTTCTGGCACCACCCTTGAACTAAAGCCATTGGTCTGTATCTGTACGCACTATAATGTAGCTTGCAATGGCAGTGTACAAATTTGAAGCTTTAAGCCTCAGTATGATATGGGGTAAAACCCACTGTATAACAGTGACTATAGTGTTATCTCTTTTCATTCTGATACACTACTGCTTGAAATTAATCACTATGATAGTTCAAGGGTGGTGCCAGAATAGCTTGGCACCTGAGGCGCCAAGCTATTCTGGCACCACCCTTGATCTAAACATGATCCGTCGGTCTCCTAATCTGTAATGTAGCCTTAATAGAATAATAAGCGAATTGTATAAAATCAGTGTCGTGATGTAATGGGTTATTTGCAGTATTCACCAATTACAATGTATACGGCATGAGAGATGCTTATTGGTAGCCCTGCTGTGTACTGTCACGCTGTGTGTAGACCTGGCTAAATGTGTGGTGTTTTGTTCTAGGCCCTGACGTCGTTCAGTGCCGCCCTGCAGTCAGGGCAGCTCGGACCGCTCATGAACCAGTTTGGACTGGGTGACGATGTCGCCAACGCCGCTGCCCAGGGAGGTAAGTGCGATCATATTCTTTTAACGGTTGTTGTTGCCGGTGTTTGGGTTCATGGGCTATAGGCTGACCCGGCAGAGTGGGAAGATTGCATGTGTGGCTGCCTTGGCTACCCCACCTTATATATAAAGGTGACCATTAGCCTCCTGTCGATGATTACATCCACAGAGAACGGAAGTTGTTATACTGTGAAAGCTTGCAATCATGAGTTCCATTGTGTAGTCCCCAAGGGCTTTGAGCAGGTCCTAGGGTAATGTTCTTATTCCATTGTGTAGTCCCCAAGTGCTTTGAGCAGGTCTTAGGGTAATGTTCTTATTCCATTGTGTAGTCCCCAAGTGCTTTGAGCAGGTCTTAGGGTAATGTTCTTATTCCATTGTGTAGTCCCCAAGGGCTTTGAGCAGGTCTTAGGGTAATGTTCTTATTCCATTGTGTAGTCCCCAAGTGCTTTGAGCAGGTCTTAGGGTAATGTTCTTATTCCATTGTGTAGTCCCCAAGTGCTTTGAGCAGGTCTTAGGGTAATGTTCTTATTCCATTGTGTAGTCCCCAAGTGCTTTGAGCAGGTCTTAGGGTAATGTTCTTATTCCATTGTGTAGTCCCCAAGTGCTTTGAGCAGGTCTTAGGGTAATGTTCTTATTCCATTGTGTAGTCCCCAAGTGCTTTGAGCAGGTCTTAGGGTAATGTTCTTATTCCATTGTGTAGTCCCCAAGTGCTTTGAGCAGGTCTTAGGGTAATGTTCTAATTCCATTGTGTAGTCCCCAAGTGCTTTGAGCAGGTCTTAGAGTAATGTTCTTATTCCATTGTGTAGTCCCCAAGGGCTTTGAGCAGGTCTTAGGGTAATGTTCTTATTCCATTGTGTAGTCCCCAAGTGCTTTGAGCAGGTCTTAGGGTAATGTTCTTATTCCATTGTGTAGTCCCCAAGTGCTTTGAGCAGGTCTTAGGGTAATGTTCTTATTCCATTGTGTAGTCCCCAAGTGCTTTGAGCAGGTCTTAGGATAATGTTCTTATTCCATTGTGTAGTCCCCAAGTGCTGTGAGCAGGTCTTAGGGTAATGTTCTTATTCCATTGTGTAGTCCCCAAGTGCTTTGAGCAGGTCTTAGGGTAATGTTCTTATTCCATTGTGTAGTCCCCAAGTGCTTTGAGCAGGTCTTAGGGTAATGTTCTTATTCCATTGTGTAGTCCCCAAGGGCTTTGAGCAGGTCTTAGGGTAATGTTCTTATTCCATTGTGTAGTCCCCAAGTGCTTTGAGCAGGTCTTAGGGTAATGTTCTTATTCCATTGTGTAGTCCCCAAGTGCTTTGAACAGGTCTTAGAGTAATGTTCTTATTCCATTGTGTAGTCCCCAAGGGCTTTGAGCAGGTCTTAGGGTAATGTTCTTATTCCATTGTGTAGTCCCCAAGTGCTTTGAGCAGGTCTTAGGGTAATGTTCTTATTCCATTGTGTAGTCCCCAAGTGCTTTGAGCAGGTCTTAGGGTAATGTTCTTATTCCATTGTGTAGTCCCCAAGTGCTTTGAGCAGGTCTTAGGATAATGTTCTTATTCCATTGTGTAGTCCCCAAGTGCTTTGAGCAGGTCTTAGGGTAATGTTCTTATTCCATTGTGTAGTCCCCAAGTGCTTTGAGCAGGTCTTAGGGTAATGTTCTTATTCCATTGTGTAGTCCCCAAGGGCTTTGAGCAGGTCTTAGGGTAATGTTCTTATTCCACTGTGTAGTCCCCAAGTGCTTTGAGCAGGTCTTAGGGTAATGTTCTTATTCCATTGTGTAGTCCCCAAGGGCTTTGAGCAGGTCTTAGGGTAATGTTCTTATTCCATTGTGTAGTCCCCAAGTGCTTTGAGCAGGTCTTAGGGTAATGTTCTTATTCCATTGTGTAGTCCCCCAAGTGCTTTGAGCAGGTCTTAGGGTAATGTTCTTATTCCATTGTGTAGTCCCCAAGTGCTTTGAGCAGGTCTTAGGGTAATGTTCTTATTCCATTGTGTAGTCCCCCAAGTGCTTTGAGCAGGTCTTAGGTTAATGTTCTTATTCCATTGTGTAGTCCCCAAGGGTTTTGAGCAGGTCTTAGGGTAATGTTCTTAACCCGTTTGACACATTCTGCCCCAGGACCGAAATCCCCAAATTTTGAAGTTGCCTTCTGAAGGACTGTATATCATTTCTAGAGTTGGATCGAGCATGATAGTTCAAAGGCGGTGCCAGAATAGCTTGGCGCCTATGGGCGCCAAGGTATTCTGGCACCACCCTTGAACTATCATGCTTGATCCATGTCTTGCTGTGGTTTGTCAGGGCTGGAGAAGTTTGTGTGTGTGTGTGCATTTTCTTCTTCACATTAAATACGTTGTTTCGTTTGTTGTTGTCTTGATTATGTACATTAGTTATAGCAAGGACAGGTTTGTAATGATGGGCCTGCACGCCAAAAACCTCTTTCCTTGGAAAATAAAGTCAATCAATCAAACCCCAAGGCTGGAAATTTTGAAGGTGTTTACCTAATGACTCGTTACCAATTGCTATAGATGGATCGCCCATGATAATTCCAAGGCAGCCGGTGCCAGATGAGCTTGGTGTCTGATGGCGCCAAGTTGATCTGGCACTACCCTTGCATTATCATGGTTGATCCTTCAGCTGCTGCAGGGCGTCATGGCTGAATGGGTAAATTTGTTTCGTGAACTAAAGTCAGACCAGCTTATTTACGATTGCGTTGTTGTAGTGTTGAATGTACAAAGACTTGGGGGGGGGGGGGGGGTAAGCGAAAGGTCCTCAGGCTGACATTAGCCTTAGCTGGCTTGCGCCGCACAGGTTGTGTGTGTCTGTGCACGGCTGTGTATGGGCTGGCTGAGCCTCCTGTCGGCCCCAAGACCTTTTGCTCACTGGGCATCCCCCATGGGATCCAGAGAACTGTGCTTGTTACTTCACAAAAAAAAACCCACCTAAATCAGCGCATGAAATGGGCGCTTTATCCTAATTGAAATTCGGCTCAAAGCGCCGCCGCGAACTGAACCCAACAAGCACGCTCATGTGAATCACACGCATTTACTCACACACTGAATATAAACACAGAACATTCATGTGGTGCTGTGGGCAAGCAAATTGAAGACTCAAGATAACTTTATTGTTGCTATATAGCAAAATTTGTCTTGCCACCTCAGGTGCTGCTCACATTCACTCACTCGCTCATTCCACAAATTACAAGAACAGAGCTACAAAATGAACAATGATTCGGGACAATGATAGTATTCTGGAACGTACGACCCCGAGCCCTTCACCGTATTATTACTCGTATTAACCCCTTTCCTGCTGGTGATCTCGAATTTCGCGTCTGAAGCGCCTGTAAACTGACTGAAATTCACGTGACCAGCACAGATGTAAATAACATAGATCTAAACACACAGAAGAACTAGCAAGAGACATAAGTCCTCATAGATCTAAACACACACAAAAGAACTAGCAAGAGACATAAGTCCTCATAGATCTAAACACACACAAAAGAACTAGCAAGAGACATAAGTCCTCATAGATCTAAACACACACAAAAGAACTAGCAAGAGACATAAGTCCTCATAGATCTAAACACACACAAAAGAACTAGCAAGAGACATAAGTGCTCATAGATCTAAACACACACAAAAGAACTAGCAAGAGACATAAGTCCTCATAGATCTAAACTAACACAAAAAACTAGCAAGAAACATAAGTCCTCATAGATCTAAACACACACAAAAGAACTAGCAAGAAACATAAGTCCTCATAGATCTAAACTAACACAAAAAACTAGCAAGAAACATAAGTCCTCATAGATCTAAACACACACAAAAGAACTAGCAAGAAACATAAGTCCTCATAGATCTAAACTAACACAAAAGAACTAGCAAGAGACATAAGTGCTCATAGATCTAAACTAACACAAAAAACTAGCAAGAAACATAAGTCCTCATAGATCTAAACACACACAAAAGAACTAGCAAGAAACATAAGTCCTCATAGATCTAAACTAACACAAAAGAACTAGCAAGAGACATAAGTCCTCATAGATCTAAACTCACACAAAAGAACTAGCAAGAAACATAAGTCCTCATAGATCTAAACTAACACAAAAAACTAGCAAGAAACATAAGTCCTCATAGATCTAAACACACACAAAAGAACTAGCAAGAAACATAAGTCCTCATAGATCTAAACTAACACAAAAGAACTAGCAAGAGACATAAGTCCTCATAGATCTAAACTCACACAAAAGAACTAGCAAGAAACATAAGTCCTCATAGATCTAAACACACACAAAAGAACTAGCAAGAGACATAAGTCCTCATAGATCTAAACTCACACAAAAGAACTATCAAGAGACATAAGTCCTCATAGATCTAAACTCACACAAAAGAACTAGCAAGAGACGTTAATCCTCAACTACTGCCAGTTATCGTGTGTTTCGTTTGCTGTGCAGACATGGAGGCCTTTGTGAAGGCCATGCAAGAAGCCATGAAGAAAAAAGAAGAAGAGAAGGGAGCAGAGAAGATGGAACATTGAGCAGCCTGCCATAACTCACCAGCCCTGAGCTGGGGGCTGGGACCACGGAGGGGGATGGCAGGACATGCATGAAAGAAAATATTCAACCGTTTGGCAAAGGAAACAACTAGAGAGAACAGACCAGCTTTCATTCTTTGCGGGATTTCAGAACCAGTTGGGGTTTTCATGATCCCGGTCATGCGTCGTCAGTGCACGTCTAATATTACTAGTTTGATTGTATTTTGTAGTCCGTTTTTGATATATCACTGTCACTTGTCCGTTCATTGTGCTTTTCTTTGACCTTTCTTGAGCTAAATGCTCTTTGATTGCAGCTGATTAACGCAAAACTTGCTAAAAACAAGGGCATTTTTTATTTTTTATGAACCAGAAAAATAAAACAAAACATTCATTGGTTATGTTTGCTTGGTCGTCAGACATTGTGTCAAAGGTTTCTCTAGAGGCTAAATTACAGTTTAGTGACTCAGGTTGCTCATGGTAGTTTGAGGGTTGTGCCAGAACAGATGACAGATCAAGGGTGGTGCCAGAATAGCTTGGCGCCTGCAGGCGCCAAGCTATTCTGGCACCACCCTTAAACCGTCATGGTCGATCTTCCTCCTTTCTACCAGATGGCATCAAGACAACTTTTGTCCCTGCACTATTACAGATTACACTGCCAGGAGTCTACAAATCAGCTTCACTTTCCTAGTTGTAGCGATCAATAACTTTGGTGCATATTTCACTGTATACAGGTCGGCCCCAATAAAAGCTTACTAGAATTTCGTAGAACGGTTTATAATGCAGACAGGTCTTTGGCTGCCAGTTGCATGTCTGATGAGCAAAAGGTCCTGGGGCTGAGTGCGGGCCAACTATAGCAGATGTCGGGTTGTGAATTGTGTCTGTATGCGAAGGTCTTACTTTTTGGCTCCCAGGTGCTGCATTATACGGAGGCTGATGTGTGTGACTGTGTATTGCTTGGAGGCTGACTTGTATTACAATGCCTCGTATTACTTGTATTGCAACGGAAGCATTGTTAAAACTGTCGATTGTAACTGTAAGAATTTTGGTAACTTCGGTCATAAATTGCTTGGGAGTTGATTTTAGTGGTATTTGCACGGAGTTTGGTAGGTACAGTGTCATTTGAACTGTTTTTAGCGACAGACTGATTTCTCTGTCACAGATGTGAATTTGTGGGTGACAGTCCTGGAGGCTGATTCACCTTTTTCAAAATCCCAGATAGCTGAAGGTTCTGACAGAACAGTCCTTGAGAAAGCCCGTGTCATCTGCAAGAGGCATAGATTCTCATGAGCCCCTGCGAACGTAGGGGCTCATGAGAATCTATGCCTCTTGCAGGCTATGAATCATGGGGCATAGTTAGTCTGCGGACCGTTTTCAGTTTTTCGTGCAGTCACCCATGTAGATCCACGTGAGCGCAGACGTCTACCAGTACTTAGTCATTGCATGGGTGGGACTTTTCCGGCTACAGCCGGATTTCTGGATTTAAAAAAAAAAAAAATTTCACTTAAAGTTAAAAAGTGCCCTAAGACCCTCGCTTCAGGATTCAACTTTTTTTTCGGTCTCACCCATAACTTTGGTTCATTAACCCCCAATTTTGCGTGGAGCCACCGGTACTGTTTGCAGTACGGTTGTCTGCACGGGGAAGAACGGGGCTGTTTGTATTCCTCACACAGACAGTATTTTAACGTCGGGGATGAGGACAGCAGTCGTGAGGTGTTGTGAACTCAGCCTGGGGACATTGCAGCCAGTTTTAACCGTTCTGTGTGTGCAAGCCATCAGTAGTTTGCAGGACTGGTGTCTGACTGCATGAGGGGGTTAACGGGGAAAAATAGTCAATAAATACACTATGCAAAGTTAGCCATTCTCCTCTCATTCTTGTTTGTGGTGGAGTTGAATGCAGTGAAGGATTTGCGGTGTTGTTTAGTAGTTGTGTGTGTGTGAGAGGGAGTTGTGAGAGTTCGTGTGTAGTGCGTGTACGTGCTACCCTTGCACCATTACATCCTGAGACTGTCTTTATAAAATTTGCTGATGTGAAGGCAACATTACAGATCAACTGTTTTAAGGGTGGTGCCAGAATAACTTGGCGCCTCAGGCGCCAAGCTATTCTGGCACCACCCTTAAACTATCAGTCAGTTTTATTTCAAGCATTGGGTGTATCGGGGTTAAGTGAGAGGTGTGTGTTTTGTTTGCGCATGTCGTGTGAGGTGTGTGTTTTGTTTGCACGTGTCGTGAGAGTTAAGTGAGAGGTGTGTGCTTTGTTTGCACGTGTCGTGAGAGTTAAGTGTGAGGTGTGTGCTTTGTTTGCACGTGTTGTGAGAGTTAAGTGAGAGGTGTGTGTTTTGTTTGCACGTGTTGTGAGAGTATGTGTGTTGTGCTGTGTGTGTTCTTGTGTGGTCTTGCTACAGACTAACATGCATGGAAAAGAAGATAGGTATATTCCATATACCTATGCATATTCCAATTTAACTCTTTGGCGACGCGGATTTTTTGGCTTGGCTGACGCCCAGAAAGGCAGAGAGTTTGGTGATAAAAAAAGAAGAAATGGAAACAAAAACGTTTTAAAGCTAGAACAAGATGGGATGAACCATAACCCAGAAAGTCTCCTCTATATGAGAGCTGTCCTCACTGTCAATGGTTTCTTACCTTTTGTCTTTGACCTGATTCTGATGCTGATTTATCTCCTATTGAAAAAGTCTCCCATATCTGCCAATGCGTCAGTGAGTTTTATAAGGGGTGCAGGACATGACATACGTGTCATTGATTTGTCAAACGTCGTTTGTCATGACATAAGTTTTCGTTTTTACGTAATTTTATGTGATGCGAGTTTCACTTTCGCTTCATAGGCTTCAGAAAATGTTGGCAAAACTGGAACTTCACGGTACAACTGATTTCAGTCTTGCTATAATTTGTGTACTCACAAACCAGATAGGTGAGGCTAGCGCTGGCAGAATTGTACACAAACCAAGGGGAATCACTCAGCGCTGGACTGACAAACAGTTAGATCCCCTGCCCCCGCCTATCAGGCACCCAATCGCCAGCCCACAGAGAAATACACAAGTATAGAACAAGACGATCATCTACATCCCTAAAAAGGATGCATCAGGTCTCGCTTATAACCCATGTCTTTCTCCGGAACGTAGGAAGTAGGCAGGAAAAACATACATACACAAACATGAAGGTGCGCTAAGTGTGGTCGGATAAATACCCTGATTTCCCACAGTAGATGCACAGAACATTACACAACAATGTAACGATACAAATTTTGCCTCGAGTTATAGATACTCACAAACCAGATAGGTTAGGCTAGCGCTGGCAGAATTGTACACAAACCAAGAGGAATCACTCAGCGCTGGACTGACAAACAGATCCCCTGCCCCCGCCTATCAGGCACCCATTCGCCATCCCACAGAGAAATACGCAGGTATAGAACAAGATCATCTACATCCCTAAAAAAGGATGCATCAGGTCTCGCTTATAACCCATGTCTTTCTCCGGAACTTAGGAAGTAGGCAGGAGAAACATACATACACAAACACGAAGGTGCACTACTAAATGTGGTCTGGTAAATACCCTGAATTCCCACAGTATATGCACAGAACATTACACAACAATAACAATAAGCGAGACCTGATGCATCTTTTTTAGGGATGTAGATGATCGTCTTGTTCTATACCTGCGTATTTTTCTGTGGGCTGGCGAATGGGTGCCTGATGGGCGGGGGCAGGGGATCTAACTGTTTGTCAGTCCAGCGCTGAGTGATTCCCCTTGGTTTGTGTATAATTTGTGTGAAAGCAGGTTGACTTTACCTAGCTACATACACGGCTCACCTGCATACTCTTGTGAAAGCGCGTCGATGTGTTAGTGCGTGTGTGCGCGCGCGCTCCAGTTCGGCGTCTCCAAGAGGCATAGATCCTCATGAACCTGGAGGGCGCATGAGGATCTATTCCTCCTGGATCTGCGCGCATGTATTGTTTGTGTGAGAGAGCCGTGCGCGAGAGAGAATGACGTCATATTTAGAGTATTATGTCAGTGTCTGAGTGGTGAGGGCCGGAGTTGCCACTTTTACGTCACCGCCACTGTCGGACTTTCTCTAGGTGAAGTAAAATGTTTTTTTTTTAGTGTTTTAATTCTTTTCGGAAAAGAATTGTTTTACTAAAGAAGTCGAAATGATACAAAGCTGGCTAACGAACTCATTCAAACTAGCTATATGCAAAAGTTCAAGGGATGACAAATGATTACGGACTGTAATCTGGGTCAACGGACTTCCTATAAACGGTTGTTTGTGCCTTAATGAGACATTCAATTACAATATGTTAGGCTCTTAGCCACCCACTTAAGAAAGTGTTTCGCCAAGTTTCAAGCTTGTGTGTACAGAGATATCGGAGATTTTCTTGTTTACATACATACACACATACATACATACATACATAAGCACATACGGCGCTTCGCGCCAAATGTACGTTCAGCAGCGAGGTTAGCGTAACTAGACATGACGTAATTTTTATCTTGTTACTTCAGTTCAATTGTTAGAGGTTTAGCCTGCCCGCCTTTGACATCGTGGACATGCTATTAAATTCGCCTTACCGCAACCCGTCTTAAAAAGTCCCTTCTATAAATAGAAGTGACAATAAAAAAGTAAAGTGCATAATAGTTCACCTTACCTGATGTGTCCTCATGCCAAATTATAACGTAATCCAAAGAAATCGAGATACATTTATTGTATGACAAACTTGGTCACCAAACGCACAATTTATATTTTCACGGGAAGCACAGTCATGGACAAGGGGCAGTATCTGAAGACTAGCTCCCTTTATGATATATATGTACATGGAACAAAATACACCAAAGTATTGCAAATTGGTTTCCTTAGTCAAAAAAGAGTTTCTTCCCTTAGACCGTCAGCTAACGATACACAAGCTATTTTTAAAATCCCTTCGAATTGATGTATGCATTCAGTCGAGGCAACGTCAAACGCCAACAACGATTTCGAATGCCCGTATTCGAAGCGTCGCCAATAAGTTAAAGTATCAAAATTACCACAGTGACAAGAATTTCACAACATTTATTTTGCTTTGAACATCACTGTGTATCAAGAGCCGATAGAATCTGTTTATGTAACTTTCTTAATCCACTTCATACTGAGGCTAAAAGCTTCAAATTTGTACACTGCCATATGCAAGCTACATTATAGTACTTACAGACAAGGATACAGACCAATGGCTTAAATTTAAGGGCGGTGCCAGAATCAAGCTTGGCGCCTAGAGGCTCCAAGCTATTCTGGCATCGCCCTTGGAAAAGTCAAACTTATTTCACACACTGGTGTATTCCGAATGATAAGGGTTAAAGCGAAGCCGCTGAACATTTTAACCCTTTGATTGTCAGCTGCAATGCATGATTTGCCCAGTGAAAGCAGAAGGTAATAAGTCCATTTTTGTGAAAAGCAGGACAGTGTATTTCAATGAAAATGTCGCGGCTTTTCACAAAAACGGACTTGATGTCTTTTTGCCTTCAACTGGCCGGGAAGTGACATCTGTGACTTGGCTTCTAACAACTGACACAGCCGAGGCCATACAACGGAATGTCAGGAACAGGCATAGATCCTCATGAGCACCCGCACAACCCAGTGATCGCGCTAGGATTTTTGACTGACCCGGTAGTTTCTCAGATTCAGTAGCACCTGGTCAAAGTAGCGCCCGCTGTCAAAATCAATTATTTAATCGTAAATTCCGGTATTCTTAACAATTGTTCATTATCCTTGACCCATATTATAATGATGCTAAACAAGCTTCAAATTTGTAGATTGCCGTATCCAAGCTACATTACAGTGCTTACAGATAAGGATATAGACCAATGACTTTAATTCAAGGGTGATGCCAGAATAGCTTGGCGCCTCTAGGCGCCAAGCTATTCTGGCACCGCCCTTGAACTACTTTAGTCAAACTTTTTCACACACTGGTGTATTCCGAATGATAAAGGTTAAACGGTATTTTTGTTGTGTAACCGGTACTGTCTACCGGCCGTTGTTATCCTTTCCGGTATCTGCTTTTAAAAACCGGTAAAATACCGAGAATTACCGGTTAATGCGAACACTGCCGAGTCTCTTGCTGGCACTCGTTCTAATTTACCCACAAGCGCGACAGTGTGTTCAGTCAGTCATTCAGACTGATTCAGCGTTCTAACTGCATTTATCCCCAACGCACTGCAGCAGAAGGTGGATCGACGGTGATAACTGAAGGGTAGTGCCAGATCAGTTTGGTGCTTGGAATGTAGCCCAGGGGCAAATCAGTTGCTTCCCATTAGGAGGGGGGGGGGGGGAGGGGCGCTTTCCAACTGTTTATTTGGAACTTTCAGGCGGACGCAGATGCCTTGCCTCCAAAAGTACAACACTGATTTAACGGGGTCTGGCTCCTCGCCCCTCCGCCGCCCGGATCCGCCCCTGCTTACTATACAGCGTATTAACTTATTCGAGATGTGCTGCATCCGGATACGCGGCGTAAAACTACGTATCCGGATCCAGCGCGTCTCGAATGTGTTAAGATCATCCACAGTACATGCAATGAACGGTTTCAAGGTGACCTTCAATATTTTGCTATGTGACCTGCCTGAAGGTCATCTGCACGTGGCAGTAACGAGTTCAAGGTGACCTTCAACACCGAGGTACGTGGCCTGTCTGAATGAAGGTCATGAGCTTGATTCTGTCGAAGCCGTTCATTTGAAAGTCTTCACTCAGTATCTGGTCATCCATCTTCATCAAGTACACGCCGTCCACCCGTTTATCCTCAAAAGTCTTCCTGTAGTTGCTTAGTCCCAGCTTGTCCAAGACCTGTCAGAAATGACACAACAGAAATACATTTTTTTTCCAGTCACGGTAATTTGCATAGTAATTTGCAATTTCGCTGAGCATTTGCAGAATGCAAGCGGGGAAGGGGGTGCCGGGGGAACAGAGACTATTTATATCCGATTGTATTACCAGGGATTCTCTGGCCATGAACACGTACAGAAGTGTTTCTTGCTATAGGTGTTTGGGCAAGCTCTGACCCTTTGTGTGATCACTGTTGGCAGCTCTTAGAGGAAGGAGAGCAGTGAAGTCTTAAAGGCCCACTACCGCCGTAACTGTTCAAAGATACACTAATGTAACAGATGGTTACGAAACGCTACACACAGGTCTAGTTGTGGTTCATTTAGATACCGGACAATCCAGTTCAACACACGTCGTTTTGATATCAAGTAGTTTGACTCCGTTCTATAAATACAACGCTTTAAGTACGAGATACAGCTAAAAACAGATTGGCACGCTAACGGCTGGGCAGAATAAATGCGTGCGATTACGCGTGTTCTTTTGCTGCGTGTCCCGACTGCTGTTAAAGTTCATTGGGTGTGTCGACAAGGCATAGCAAAGACAAATGGTGCTGAAATGGGTCTTCAGATTCCACGCGTAATGGCACTTTAACCCATTTAGCCCCGGGGCCCTGCAGCAGGAGATGGACTCATCATCAGTGATAATTCAAGGGTAGTGCCAGATGTGCTCATTTGGCACTCTACCCTTGAATTATCATGACCAATCCCTCTCCTATAACTGGTACACAGTCGTTAGACGACACCTCCACAAGTTTGGAATGATGCAGCCATGGAATTAAAAGAGGGTTAATAGTGTTACGTCATTCAAACATCCGTCATTTAAAGTTGGCGCTTTTTGGTGTCCAGCATTATTTTAACTCATTCTACCCCAACACCGAAATCCCAAAATTTTGCCGTTGTCCTCTGAAGACTGCATTGCAGTGAAGGACACAGATCGACCATGATAGTTCAAGGGTGATGCCAGAATAGCTTGGCGCCCATAGGCGCCAAGCTATTCTGGCATCACCCAGTTGAACTATCATGGTCGATCCTTATCTTGCTGTGGTGTGTCTGGGGTAGAATGAGCTAAGTCACACTAAGGCTGAGTTGGTAAACCTCGCCCTGAACCTAGGCTAAACGGCGCACCAGCGGCGCCACCGATTCGTGTTGCTATCGTTGCACTAGACCGGTCGGTCGCTCGGACCGGTCATGTGCACCAGAACTGCGCGTCAGTTTGGTACTGTAGACTTGAAGACAGCGGCGGCTTGTGACACGCGACACGCCCCACGCCCGGCCCCTGAATCAAGTCCATTGTACTTGTAGTGCCAGCATCTCTCGTACTTCAACTACGACGGTGCAACAATGGCGCCGCTGGTGCGTTTAAGTTGACCTAGGCACAGGGCGAGGTATACTAACTGAGCCACACGAAGAACATTTCTGATGGAGATATTGCGGTCTTTGAAACCTGTATTGCCTGGAGTGGATCGCTTCAACTTCCTGCACCATGCCCCGTGTGCATACCGTCTCTCTGTACATACACGCCAAAGGTGTGCGCAGAGAGACTGGTTTCACCCACAGAGACGGGCTTAGGACCAGTGTTTGAAAAAAAAAATCTTCTGCCTTCTTTGGCATTTTGTACAGAGGCAGTATGCTTGAATTCGCTTGAAATCTCTTGCCAGATGAGAAGAGACATGTTTGGTGCTTTGATTCATACCAGCCTTGGCTTTAACCAGCGGACTCTTTTGGGCCTAGTTTGAGTTGCCAAGCGGATGGTGATTTGAGGTGTTTTGGCTGCGCTTGGGTGTAGGGTTGGTACAGAATCGTGTTGATAGCCAGGAAATGAGACGGGTGATGCCTTTTTTGTGTGTATGGCAAAATAATGTGCAGCAAGTGAGCGGTAGTGTTGTTTACTGGATTGAAAAATGAGGGGATGACTAAGGCAGACTAAGGCTAAGGCATTTTAACTCATTCACGGCCCCGCGTATCCGGAAGCGGCACGTCTCCAATGAGTTAACAGATGGGACTGCAGAGGAGGCTAATTGTGGTCTTTGACCAGTAGTAATTCCAGTAGTACGCACATTAGTTCCAACAAATTGTAAGTCTGCGATTTTCCCATTTCTTGGCTTTCAGCAGCAAGTTTCATGACAGGTGGTGTCCAAAATGTAGAAAACGCAGGTTGATGTTTTAATTTGGTCAGTATATTGAGGTGCGCCTTAATTCAATCAAGGGTAGTGCCAGATTAGCTTGGCGGCTTCAGGCGCCAAGCTAATCTGGCACTACCCTTGAATTATCTTGCTATATGCAGCATGTGCACAGGCAGGGAGGGGGTATCGTTTTTGTGTATTGTGGAAACAAACTGAACATTTGAATTTGTGGTGACTATGGACGCTCTCTGCCTGGAGTGGTTTTGGGAAAGCAGTTCTGGCTGTGAGCCGCCGTGTGGCGTTGGGAGACGCTACAACATAAAACCGTCGGTGTCATAAAATTGATGACAATCTTTGACTGTGGTGCTTTAACCACACGAGGCGTGATGCAGGGAAGTTACGAGCACTAAAAGTTACGAGCACTTAAAGTTACGAGCAAGTCGTCTGCCTGCGGTACTTACCTCTCCAACGTCACAGACACGTTTGTTCTTCAGCTCGGTGGTCAGTTCCGGAGAAGACAGCTGGGCGGGTTTCGTCCCGTATGTGTCTGTCACTCGCTTCGGTTTGTCCACACCATCTGCACAGTCCCGATAATGAAGAGGAGTTGTTCCTAAATCAACATTAGATCATCAAAGACAGTAGGCCAGGCCCCCTAGTGACAGCATGGCCGGACCAGCCAAAAGGTAGTCCGCGTAAAGATCTTTCAATTGCAAATGCCTGCAGTTGGATTATTCCGCTCAGTGCCAGCGGACGCAGATTATAATTATTTCCGCAATCTTCGTTAATTCAACACCAACAAGCCCTAGCTGTCTCATGAATAATTATGGATTTAAAGCCGGCCTTGGTGTCAGCAAGAGGCATAGATCCTCATGAGCCCCCGCATCCGCGGGGGCTCATGAGGATCTATACCTCTTGCAGTTGGGTGGTGTTCAGATTTTCTCGGCACTGAACGGGTTAATGCCTTGTGAAGTTCTAGGGACACAGACAATTTCATATTGAAACGATACGTCTAACTTCGTACAAAGCTACGATTTTCGTCAATATGTTTTTTTCACTTGCCCCTTTGAGTGACCCGTGAAAAGGTCATGGTCACTTCACTGACAATGTGCCTCAGTCAATTGTACATGCGTGATACATACACTCAAGCTGAAATCAGGCAAGCCATCGGGCCCTATTAGCCATTGTGAAAAAAACGCAAACTGAAGTGGTATGGGCATGTCACGCGTTCAGCAGGGCTTGCCAAAACAATCCTGCAAGGCACTGTGCAAGGAGGACGAAGGAGAGGAAGACAGAGGAAAAGATGGGAGGACAATATCTCAGAGTGGGCAGGACTAAAGCTGGGCGATACACTAAGAATGGCAGAGAACAGGGA
Source organism: Semisulcospira habei (assembly GCA_036245525.1). Lineage (NCBI taxonomy): Eukaryota > Metazoa > Mollusca > Gastropoda > Semisulcospiridae > Semisulcospira > Semisulcospira habei. The sequence goes on along the minus strand of BTPG01000001.1, from coordinate 105,255,175 downwards.
GGAATGGAGGAAGCTGGTTGCCAAGTCATCAGTGGTGCCCCAACGGTCGGCAATACTACGGGATATAGATAGATAAATTAAATAAATAAATAAATAAATTAGCGAATTAAATAGGCGCTTTATCCCAATTGAAAATCGGCTCAAAGCGCCGCCGCGAACTGAACCCAACAAAGACCCTCACGTGAATCACGCGCATTCACTCACACACTGGTCATATACACAGAACATTTACGTGGTGCTAAGCAAGCTCAAGCGAGCTACTGAAGGTTTGGAAATTCAAATCGTTTATATTTGAAATTTGATTAAGTGGGCTGAAATTGATACCAACGTGGAGAGACAGAGAGAGATAGATACTCATAGATAGATAATAGATATATAGAATATGATCGGAATCACTTTAGGCCGGCAACAGTTACATAGCGTTTAACCCTTTGGCCGTGAGTCAGTCGGAGTCCCAGGTGACTATGGTGGAATAGGGACATACACTGACCCCTAGCTAGTAACTCAGAGGGGCAGGGCGCTGGGGAAGCCAAAAAGGGCATCAGCTCACCGGAGGAGCACTTCACACTTTAAAAAGGGCACGATACTAAAAATAAAAAGGGAGGTAATCCATCTATTAACTCTTTTGTGTTCAATGATTGTGTCCCTTCTGTATCAGTGACAGAAGATATGTAGATCCGAGAACAGTGACCGTATTCTCCAGTTGCACAACAATCAAGTGAGATAACGCCGTATTCTCCAGTTGCACAACAATCAAGTGAGATAACGACAGTCCATTTTCGTGTCCCAGGGTCTGTCAGTTATAGGCAAACCAAAAGCTGATGGCGCCGTTTCTTTAATGGCTCTGATCTTGCAAAGAAAAGATGACACATTGACTTGACTGACATTCATCTCAATGTCACAGTGTGTCGCCGCGGCACAAATGGCGGGTCATTGGATGATTAATGAGCCTATTCAAGCTTAACACTGTGTTGCTTTTAGCTTGCCGTTAACAGCGATCGGAAGTAAAGTGCTGAGACTATGATGACCATATCATACTGAGGCTAAAAGCTCCAAATTTGTACACTGACACATGCAAGCTACATTATAGTACTTACAGATAAGGGTATAGACCAATGGCTTTAGTTCAAGGGTGGTGCCAGAATAGCTTGGCGCCTAGAGGCGCCAAGCTATTCTGGCACCACCCTTGAACTATTTTAGTCAAACTTATTTCACCCACTGGTGTATTCCGAATGATAAGGGGTAACGGCCGTGATGGCGGCGGAAGCGAAAGGCGGTGTCTGCTTTGATCAGTACGGCCGGTACTGATCATCACTGAAACGTTTAAGTCCCTTCAATTTATAGAAGGGACGTTTTAGGACGGGTCGTGGTGAGGCGAATTTAAGAGCATGTCCATGATGTCAAACTGAGGCTGGCAGGCTAAACCTCTAACAACTGAAGTAACAAGATAAAAGTTACGTCATGTCTAGTTACGCTAACGGCGGCCTCGCTGCTGAACGTACATTTGGCGCAAAGCCGCTGCGTAAGTATGAGCGTATGGGTGTGTGGTATGTAAACAAGAGAATCTACGATATTTCTGTAAACAAGCTTGAAACTTGGCGAAATACTTTCTTAAGTGGGTGGCTAAGAGAGCCTCCGAGCATATTGTAATTGAATGTCTCATTGACGACATTTTATATGAAGTCGGTTGAGCCAGATTAGAGTCCATAATTTGTGTCATATTAATTTTACTTGAACTTTTGCATATAGCTAGTTTGGAAAAAGACATTGGATGAGTTCGTTAGCCAGCTTTGTATCCTTTCAACTTCTTTAGTAAAAATTAATTCTTTTCAGAAAAGAATTAAAACAATAAGAAACCTTGACTTCTAGAGAAAGTCAGAGTGGCGGTGACGTAAAAGAGGCAACTCCGTCACCACGCAGACACTGATATAAAACTCTAAATATGACGTCATTCTCTCTCGCGCGCGCGGCTCTCTCTCTCTCTCTCTCTCTCTCTCTCTCTCTCTCTCTCTCTCCTCTCTCTCTCTCTCTCTCTCTCTCACAAACACGCGCATGTCCAGGAGGAACAGATCCTCATGCGCCCTCCAGGCGCATGAGGATCTATGCGTAGTGGAGATGTTTGGAATGCGCGCGCGTGCAAGCACTAACACGCACATACACATCGACGCGCTTTCAGAAGAGCATGCAGGTGACCCGTGTACTTAGTATATCATGTAGCTAGGTAAAGTCAATCTGCTTCCACACAAGTTATAGCAAGACTGATATTGTACCGTGAAGTTCTAGTTTTGTCACCATTTTCTCAAGCCTTTGAAGCGAAAGTGAAACTCATATCACGTAAAATATAACTGAATTACGTAAAAACTAAAACTTACGTCATGATAAATGACGTTTGACAAATCAATGACGCGTATGTCCTGCGCCCCTTATATAACTCACTGACGCATTGGCAGATCTGCGAGACTTTTTCATTAGGAGATAATTCAACATCAGAATCAGGTCAAAGACAAAAGGTAGAGACCACTGACAGCGAGGACAGCTCTCATATAGAAGGGACTTTGTGGGTTCTGGTTTATCCCATCTTCTTACTATTACTGACACGAGACTGTACCAGCGAGTTTAGTATCCTGTGATCATAAGACCAATGCACTATCATGCAGCATTATTTGATGTATTGGCATCTGTTTCTTTTAATCAACAGTACATGTTATTTCCGGACTCAATTCCATATACTACGAGCGTGCGGTGCGCGTGTATGTGATTTTGTGTGTGTGTGTGTGTGTGTGTGTGTGTGTGTGTGTGTGTGTGTGTGTGTGTGTGTGTGTGTGTGTGTGTGCGTGCGTGTGTGTGTGTGTGTGTGTGTGTGTGTGTGTGTGTGTGTGTGTATGTGTGTGTGTGTGTGTGTGTGTGTGTGTGTGTGAGAGAGAGAGAGAGAGAGAGAGAGAGAGAGAGAGAGAGAGAGAGAGAGAGAGAGAGAGAGAGAGAGAGAGAGAGAGAGAGAGAACATTACTGCGTTTTTTTACGTTTTTGTTAATTAATTTGATATTAGGTAACTGAAAAAGTTCTGACATTCAGCTAAAGGATTTTATGAGCCAGAGCAGACGAACCACGTCTCAAATCCACAGTGTAAGGTTCAGCTGTTTAGACGCCGATGTTTTGTATTCAATTTGGGTTGACCGTCCTACGGCACTGTGTGTGATCAAGGCCCAATATCGCAACAATCGGCATCTATTATCACTCATGAGACCCTGCGGCCGTAGGAGCGCAGCGGAATGAATCTATTCTTGCAATCGATTTAGACTGTGATGAGCCCCTGTAACTGTCGTGGTGTATGAGAATCTATGTCTCTTGCAAAGGGGAGGGACTGAATGTAATACCACACAGACCTATAATAAAGAGACCCAACAATGTCGCATATCCTTTGCTCGTCGGTATAATTAAATATAGATCTAGGTAAGGTACGGCAGTGATTTTTGGGCGATGATTCCTGAGGGAATCGCCTAGACAACAGTGCAGCCGACAGCAATCTCCAAACTTTGCCATGACTCGTTCACTTCCATGATCTGACTCTATGCATTTATTTTCGTGTTGGCCCACACTTCAAGAAATGCCTTACGGAAAACATTTTAAACACTAGCTCAACCCTCCGAATCGCCATTTTCCAGTGTTTTCTACCCCCCCCCAAAAAAAACAACAACAACAACAACAACAACAACAACAACAACAACAACAACAAAAAAAAACAACAAAAAAAAAAACAACAACAAACAAACAAAAAAAAAAAAAATTAAAACACAACCCAAAACAAACAATAAAACCTACAACAAACAAACAAACAAACAAACAAAACAACAACAACAACAACAACAAACCAAACAAAAAAAAAAAAAAAAAACACACACAACAACAGCAACAAAACAACTGAACTAAAATAAATAAATAAATTTAAATAAATAAATAATAATATAATAATAAATAAATAAATACAAATAAAATAATAAAAAAACAATAAAAAAACCAAAAAAACAAACAAATGAATTAAAAAAATTAAAAAAAAAACAACCAAAGACTTTCTTTGGAGCATTTCTGCTGTGGATAGAACGACTAAACCAGAGTGTGGCGGTAGAGGGGACGTTCTATCAGCTCCACTAGATTATAAATCAGAGTTTGGAGAATACCGACAAAAACTTGTAAGGTATATATATATATCTGAATAGACCCTCATACGGAACGCCTAGAGTAGACTATTTCCAGCAATCAGGGCCCGGCAGATAAAAATTGCGCGAGGTTCCGTCGAAAACAATGGATTAAAAGCCCGGACAAACATACGATATCGCATGTTTGTCCGGGCCTTTAATCCACTGTTTTCGTCGAAACCACGTCAAATTTTGACTTAGTTCTCAATTTCAAAACAAATGCCTATTGTGCACGCAGGCACTGGCAGTGTACAAAAATACAGTGGCCGCAAGCACAAGGGGATGAACCCTGCCATGGCTGTACCTGGTTTGCTCGACTGCATTGGCTTGACTACTGCCATCTCCTGCGTGTTCGTGTATGTCGCAGTACTGAGGCCACCCGCTGATGGCGTCACAGCTGCAGGGGCCTCGTGTGGTGACATCCCCCTGACCGGGATTTCTTTGCCTGTTGACATGGGTTTGACACCCGTTGAGGATACGGGTCGGCTCGGCTTCGGGGCGACAGGAAATGGTTTGGCCGGCAATTTCTTCAGCGTTTCTTTTTTGCGTAGGACTGGGGATTGCGCGATCTCTGGTTCAGATCTTGTATGGGGAGGAACTTTCTGATGTGGTGTGTCAAAGTCCGATTGGCCAGGTTTGGCCATGAGCGGAGGTTTGCCGTGCTGTTCAGGCTCTGCTGACACGGACGTTGGCGGTTTGGCTGCAGTGGCGGGCTTTGGTTTTGGTTTGATCGGCGGATGCTTGGTTTCCTGCGTACTTCCTGCCTCGGGAGTTGTCCTTCCTGTGGTTGTGTGCGCCTCAGTAGCAACGTCAGGAGGTTTGGCAACTGTTTCTGGACGCTTTCTCAGACTTTCACGTCTCTTTTTGAGCACTTCTGCTAGTTCCAGCGTCATGGTGGATGATTTGTCTGATTTCTGAACCCCGCCCGGGGCCGGGTGGCCGGTTGTCGCCACCGGTTCGTAGATGTCGTCAATCACCGGAGCTGTGTGACTGTGTGTGCTGGCGACCGAGGAATTTGGTTTGGGCGGGCGGGGAGGGGGGAGTTCTGCCTGTAAGTCCCGTAAGTTCATGTACGTGTCATCGTCTTGCCGGCAGTCTCCGGCATCATCAGCCTTTCCAGCAACGCTGCTCTTGGCCCTGAGGCTGCTCACGTCTTCGTACGTTCCCGAGTCATCGTGCTGGCGTTGCTGTGACTGTGAGGGACGGCGCCGTCTGCTTTGTGTGACGTTAATATAGACGTTTTGCTCGATGTTCGCGTAATAGTCGTCCGTGGCCTTCATGGGCTTCTGAGATATCTGCACCATTTCTGTAAAAGGGAGAGAAGAACATCACTTTATTACGTTACCCATGTGTGCGCGCGCGCGCGCGCGCGCGTGTGTGTGTGTGTGTGTGTGTGTGTGTGTGTGTGTGTGTGTGAATGTGTGTGTGAGGCGGGGGGAGGGGGGGGGGGAGGGGGCGGGTGCGTGTGTGTGTGCGTTTTTATGTGTGTGCTTGTGCGTGTGTGCATACATTTGCTCAGACAAGTAGCACTGGACGGTAAATAGCTTCACTCATATTACCGGAAGTACGAAATACCCACATTTTGGAGTTATCCTCTGAGGACTGCATTACAATTTAGGAGACAGGTCGACCATGATAGTTCAAGGGTGGTGGCAGAATAGCTTGGCGCCTATAGGCGCCAAGCTATTCTGTCACCACCCTTAAACTATCATGGTCGAGCCACATCTTGCTGTGGTGTGTCGCGGGTAGTATGAGTTAAAGAACATCCAAAGAAAGACAGAGACGCGCTTAGAAAGGGCAAGCACAACACAACTGTTTGTGCTCTAGGCCGTGTGTGTTTGTCTGTGGCCTTTCAGACCTTACGACTTATAAAGTGCGACACGGAACAAGTTACGGGCTTTCAGTGATATTCAGTCAATCGAACCGCTGTGCGCGGAGTAATTTCCCCTGCCACTGGACCCATATTCTGCTTCCAATGAATATCATTGTTCGGATTCAACGACAAAATAAATCCCCCACAACAACAACGGCCGTCTAACGAACATTGACACAAGTTGGCCTCAGCAAGAGACATAGATCCTCATGAGCCCCCGCGAATGCGGTAAGTTAGCACGAACGCGGGGGCTCGTGAGGATCTGTGTCTCTTGCAGTTGGATCGTGATCACCTTTTCTCCTGTGGAGGGATTAACACTTAACTCATTCAGCCCGACGCACGTGTTTGCCAAATTTTGGAGGCGTCATCTAACGACTATCCACCGGGTGCAGGAGATGCATCGACCATGATCATTCAAGGGTAGCGTCAGATTAGCTTGGCGCCGATAGGCGCGAAGCTAATCTGGCACTACCCTTGAATTATCATGGTCGACCCATCTCCTGCTGTAGCGCGTCAGGGCTGGATGGGTTAATTGCATGGGTTGTATTAACTCTTTGGCTGTCGGTAGCGGTTTTTGTCGCGATGATTCCTGTAGGAATAACAACATCTTGGCATCCTGTAGGAATAACAACATCCTGACTTCCTGCAGGAATAACAACATCCTGACATCCTGTAGGAATAACAACATTCTGACATCCTGCAGGAATAACAACATCCTGACACCCTGCAGGAATAACAACATTCTGACATCCTGCAGGAAAAACAACAGCTTGACATCCTATAGAAATAACAACACCCTGACATCCTACAGGAATAACAACACCCTGACATCCTACAGGAATAACAACACCCCGACATCCTGCAGGAATAACAACAGCCTGACATCCTGCAGGAATAACAACAGCCTGACACCCTGCAGGAATAACAACAGCCTGACATCCTGCAGGAATAACAACAGCCTGACATCCTGCAGGAATAACAACAGCCTGACATCCTGCAGGAATAACAACAGCCTGACATCCTGCAGGAATAACTATAGCCTGACATCCTGCAGGATAAAATAACAACACCCTGACATCCTACAGGAATAACAACACCCTGACATCCTACAAGAATAACAAACACCCTGACATCCTTCAGGAATAACAACATCCTGGCATCCTACAGGAATAACAACACCCTGAGATCCTACAGGAATAACAACACCCTGACATCCTACAGGAATAACAACACCCTGACATCCTACAGGAATAACAACACCCTGACATCCTACAGGAATAACAACACCCTGACATCCTACAGGAATAACACTATCCTGACATCCTACAGGAATAACAACAGCCTGACATCCTACAGGAATAACACCATCCTGACATCCTACAGAAATAACAACACCCTGACATCCTACAGGAATAACACCATCCTGACATCCTACAGGAATAACACCATCCTGACATCCTACAGGAATAACAACACCCTGACATCCTACAGGAATAACACCATCCTGACATCCTACAGGAATAACACCACCCTGACATCCTACAGGAATAACACCATCCTAACATCCTACAGGAATAACACCATCCTGACATCCTACAGGAATAACACCATCCTGACATCCTACAGGAATAACACCACCCTGACATCCTACAGGAATAACACCACCCTGACATCCTACAGGAATAACACCATCCTGACATCCTACAGAAATAACAACACCCTGACATCCAACAGGAATAACAACACCCTGACATCCTGCAGGAATAACAACACCCTGACATCTGAATAACAACACCCTGACATCCTGCAGGAATAACAACACCCTGACATCCTACAGGAATAACAACACCCTGACATCCTGCAGGAATAACAACACCCTGACATCTAACAGAAATAAAACCACCCTGACATCCTACTGGAATAACACCATCCTGACATCCTACAGGAATAACAACACCCTGACATCCTATAGAAATAACAACACCCTGACATCCTACAGGAATAACAACACCCTGACATCCTACAGGAATAACAACACCTTGACATCCTACAGGAATAACAACACCCTGACATCCTACAGGAATAACAACACCCTGACATCCTACAGGAATAACAACACCCTGACATCCTACAGGAATCATTGCGCCGAAAACCTCTACCGACATCCAAAGCGTTAACACATTAGGTTTCGAGACTAAACAGGCATTGGAAGGGAGGTCTCACCGAGACTAAACAGGCATTGGAAGGGAGGTCTCACCTTTGTCGCTGTAGTCGAGGCTGAAGTCGACATGTGCCAGTTTGTTCCTGTGGGACAGCAACGCCGACTTTAACTTCAAGGCCCCATCCTCTCCACATCCCCCGGCCCCCGGGTTCTTTATCCCCAGCACGGGGCAAAAAGTGACCTCCTTCAAGTACAGGGGGATGGGGAGAACAGTGTCCAGTGGGGTACCTGCAACAACAACAACAACAACAACAACAACAACAATCAATCAGTCAGTCAGTCAGTCCGTTCGTCCATCCATCCATCCATCAATAATATCTCCGAAAATTCATGGCGTTGACAAATTCTTTGGACTCAACTGGTCCGATTCATACGCAAGTGGCGTGCCATCCATCCATCCATCCATCCATCCATCCATCCATCCATCCATCCATCCATCCATAATCAATAATATATCCGAAAATCCATGGCGTTGACAAATTCTTTGGATTCAACTGGTCCGATCCATACGTCCGTCTCATTTGCTAACCAGGGTGTCACTCGACTATGTCCCCCAGTTTCAGCCGTACACATCTGGGGGTCACTTGTCCGACTGTTTCAATGTACACCCAGTCATCACAGGAAATCGCTCCTGTACAGTGTATATTGCTTGAACGTCCTCATTGTCAAAGGGCTCTACCTAACTATTTATTGTTGATCTGATGAATATTTCGATTATGGGCACCGGGATGGCTCATGTGGTAGAGCGTCGGACGGATTCTCGATCATAAGGTTGTGGGTTTGAACTCCCGTGGTGTCAAACTTTGTACGGACCCGATTCAGTGCCCAGTCTATGAAATCACCTTCGTGGTGGCAAAAGACGTTAACCCATTTAACCCCAACGACCTACAGCAGGAGATAGATCGACCGTGATCATTCAAGGGTAGCGCGAGATTGGCTTGGCGCCTTTAGGCGCCAAGCTAATCTGGCACTACCCTTGAATTATCATGGTTGATCCATCTCCTGCAACTGGTACATATTCCTTAGATGACACCTCGAACGTATTTCGAAAATGCGGCCATGGGGTTAAAAGGGCTTAAGCTCTAACCGTGCAATGTTTTCTGACTTTAATTAGGCCGAGCCGAATGTTGCGCCCGCTGCCATGCATATCACGCCAAGCCACTCTTCTCGACTTAGCGCGTGAACATTCCAGGACCTCGATCCCGCTCACTGGATTACCTCTGTCGATGGTGTTGGCGAGGAAGAAGGCTTCCTCGTGAACGCCCACGACCTCCAGCTGGCCGAAAGCCTTTCCGTTGGTGACGCTGGCCCCTCTGTCGATCTGCACGTTGGGGTCGGCGAAGCTGATCTTGACTGGCAGCTTGTGGCCGTAGTGTTCCACAACCTCGCGCAACGACAAGGCCTCTGATGTGGAGAAACAAAAAGAACCCAAAAAACAAACAAACAAAAAAAACCCACGTATAATTTAGCTTAAGTCAGTTCAGTGCAATTCAATCCAATCCAGTTCAGGTCAATTCAATTCAATTCAGTTCAATTCAATTCAGGTCAGTTCAGTTCAGGTCCATTCAAATCAAGTTTGTTCAATTCAGTTCGATTCAGTTTAGTCCAGTCCAATTCAATTCAAGGTCTCTGATACGGAGAAACGAAGAACATTCAGTTCAATTCCTTTCAGTTTATTCAATTCAGGCCAATTCAAGTTAGTTCAATTCCGTTCAATTCGATTTAATTTCGTTCAGTTGAATTGAAGGTCTCTGTTATGGAGAAAATTAATACAGAAAATTAAATTCAATTCAGTTCAGTTAAATCAAAGAACGTGTACACTGTCTTTGGTTAAATTCAAGCCAGTTCATCTCAAGTCAGTTCAATTGAATTCAATTTAAATCAATTCAATCCTAAAGTCAGTAAATCATTAGTAAAATTACTCTGATACCCCCCTCACCCACCCCCCACCCCCCATCACCCCCCACCCCCACCCCAGCGTTTTCATTTTTCGGCCAGAGAAGCGAGGTCTGTTGTCAGGAGGTCTTTTGTGTCCGGTTCAATGTATACCTACTCACAAAGATGGTGAACCGAAGCACATACAGGTGTTAGTTGGGGCAAGACACCACTCACTCCTATCCCGTTGTATTAACTCATTCAGCCCGACGGTCGTGTTTCCCAAATTCGGGAGACGTCATCTACTGACGATGCACCAGTTGCTGGAGATGGATCGACCATGATAATTCAAGGGCAATGCCAGATTAGCTTGGCGCCGACAGGCGCCAAGCTAATCTGGCACTGCCCTTGAATTATCATGGTCGACCCATCTCCTGCTGTAGTGCGTCAGAGCTGAATGGGATAATAATAATAATAATAATAATAATAATAATAATAATAATAATAATAATAATAATAATAATAATAATAATGAGGATTTACAAGGCGCCTATACATGGTAAAATCCACTAGGCGCCGTACATACGAACAAGAAAAATATTACACAAAAGGTGATAAAACCAAAACCACATGTACAATTACACAAAAGAACAGAAACTGACTAAATACATGAACACTGATAATTAAGATGGGAAAAGATGGGTTTTAAGACTGCGTTTAAAACTGGCACTGGACTCACTGTGTCTCAATGATTTAGGAAGATCATTCCAGACTGATAGACCCTGGTAAAAAAAAGATCTCTGCCCAAATCCTTTAGTCCTTACTGTAGGACGCTGAAGCATTTTATTGTCAGATGAACTGCGAAACTGCCTGAAAGGGATATAACAGTGAAGGAGCTCTGAGATATAAGTGGGTCCAGTGCCACACAGAGAAACATGACAAATGGACAAGACTTTGTGTTTTAAGTTACTCTCTTCCACTGGCCCTGAATTGACGAATATTAACAATCGAAGTCCGCCATGGGTCAGCTCGCTTTCTATTAACATTTTTAACCACGGGACCCCGCAGCAGGAGATTGATTGAGCATGATAATTCACGTGCCACATGAGCTTGGCGCCTTCAGGACTTTGTCATTTGCGGGTTCCACACTGTGGAACTCACTCCCACATCACGTTAAAGCCACTCCGACATTATCTCGTTTCAAGGCAAGTCTTTATAGATATCTGACATCACTCAAATAATAATATCTAGTTATTCGTAGACACACGAATGTACGTGTATATTATAACAATCATGTGCATGTGCGTGTGTGTGTGTGTGTGTGTGTGTGTGTGTGTGTGTGTGTGTGTGTGTGTGTGTGTGTGTGGACGCCGCGTGAGTGCGTTTGTGTGCGTATGCGCGTGTTTGTGTTTAGTGGACTATATATTTTGTATCACTGTGCTTTGAAGTCCCTGTTTTATGTATATTTTGTACTTAGTTAGTCGTAGTTGTAGCAACGGCAGGTACAAAATATGACATAGTCACTGACTGTTAATATCTTCACCGTTGTAAAATAAAATTGATTCATTGATTCATGATCAATCCACCTCCTGCCGTTGGTACACAGTCGTTCACTGACACTTCCAAAATTTGCGAAATGCTCAACGTGGGGCTAAAAGGGTTAAGCTATGTCCAGCTGACCTGAGCTGCGTCCGACAGTGAAGCGGTGTGTGTAGTCAAGCGGAACGCTGAGGCTTTTCTTTTGGCTGTCGTGCACCAGTGCTCTCCCCTGGCGTCGCAACTCATGCAGACGCAGCACCTGTAACATAAATGTAGTCAACCGCTCCAACGCCGAGAAAAATTCAACGCGGACACCCAACTGCAAGAGACACAGATCCTCATGAGCCCCTGCAGCTGCGGGGGCTCGTGAGGATCTATGCCTCTTGCCGAAACCACTGTGTATCCGCGTTTCTTAGACTGCTGGGGATCAATGACGTCGAAGTTACATTGGGTGTCTAATATAATAACGGTATTATTATTATTATTATTAAGAAGAGGTTGGGGATGTAACTCTCTGTCTAGCGTTGAGTACTGGCCCTTGGTACGCGTAATGATTATTTAAAAACACACACACACGTGCACACAAACACTGAACACGATCTGCGCCCACTGGTTGTGAAGGGGTTATTTCGGGACTGAGCCGAATCGTCCTGGAAAGGGAGGAGGATTGGGGGGAGGAGGGGGGGGGGGGAAGCCCTGCACGAACACCGTGATATTTAAAGGCCACGTAATAGTCTATTCTGGCCTAGCTGGTCCTCGTGGTCCCCGGACGATCAATCATCAAGGCCAGGTCAGACTCAACAATGACCTCTCAGAACCATTCCCTATTCTCAACGTTGTAAAGCAGGGCTGCGTGCTGGCACCGACACTCTTCACCATCTTTTTTAGCATGATGTTGAAGCAGGCCACAGTGGACCTCGACGATGACGATGCAGTGTATCAGGTATCGTCTCGGTGGCAGCCTGTTCAACCTCAGACGACTGTAGGCCCACACCAAAACCCTAGACCAACTGATTCGTGAGCTGCTTTTTGCTGATGACACTGCCCTCGTTGCACACACAGAGAGAGCCCTGCAGCGCATCACGCCCTGCTTCGCAGACGCTGCCCAGCTCTTTGGACTCGAGGTCAGTCTGAAAAAGACAGAGGTCCTTCATCAGCCGGCACCCACGGTAGAGCATCGCCCTCCCCACATCACCATCGGCGAGTCTGAACTAAAGTCAGTGCACCAGTTTACTTACCTTGGCTGCATCATCACGTCGGACGCCAAGCTGGACAAGGAGCTGGACAGCAGGCTGGCAAAAGCGAACAGCGCTTTTGGGTGACTATTCAAGCGGGTGTGGCGCAATCAACAGCTGAAAACAGGCACCAAGATCAGCGTGTACAGAGCTGTCGTCCTCACCACCCTGCTGTATGGTTCAGAGTCCTGGGCCCTCTACCGCAGCTAACTACGACTTCTCAAACGCTTCCACCAGCGCTGCCTGCGTACCATCCTGGGCATTCACTGGAGTGACTATGTCACCAACGTCGAGGTCCTTGAACAGGCAGAAACTGTGAGCATCGAGGCTTTGCTGCTGCGGACGCAGCTCCGCTGGGCGGGGCATGTCTCCAGGATGGAGGATCATCGCCTACCCAAGTTCACCCTGTTTGGCGAGCTTGCCACTGGACACCGAGACAGAGGGGCACCAAAGAAGAGATACAAAGACTATCTCAAGAAGTCACTTAGTGCCTGCCAAATCGACCTCCGCCAGTGGTCTTCGCTTGCTGCGGATCGTGACACCTGGCGCTTCACCATTTACAAGGCAGCCGTCTCCGTTGAGGACTCTAGCAGAGCTAGCCTTAAGGACAAGCGGCTCAGGAGAAAAAAACAGAGATGCCGCAACTCAGAACCCTGGCCAGACCTTCCTCTGCAGCCACTGCGGTCGAACCTGCCTGTCCCGGATTGGCCTCCGCAGCCATGAGGAGGCCTGCAGACGTCGTGGGCAACCCCTATAAAATCTTCGTTCGCGAAGTCAAGCCAAGAGAATAGTCTATTCACAAATTAACTGGATCTAACTGTTTGCATTGTCCAGCGCTGAGTAATTCCCCTTGGTATGTATACGTGTAATAGTCCGTTTATTCATTTTCTTGTGGCAGTCAGGGGATTGGCCCACACCATGGACCCAATCACTTATAATAACTCTCCCCCAAAAAGGCAACTTACATCAATGCCAGAACTATCGCACGAAAGTCATTTTAAAGATCCTACTGAACAGGCTGAAGCCACAGGCAGAGGAAATCATAGCTGAGGAACAGGCAGGCTTCAGATCAGGGCGCAGCACAACTGAGCAGATCTTCAACCTGAGAGTTCTATGTGAGAGATACCTCCAGAACCAGCAGGACCTCTATCATGTCTTTGTGGATTTTAAGAAAGCGTTTGACAGAGTGTGGCATGCAGCCCTTTGGTCCACCATGAAGCTATACAACATCAATGCCAACCTGATCAAAGTCATAGAAAACCTTTACAACAAGGCCACTAGCGCAGTCTGCTTCAACGGCAAAGTAGGAAAGTGGTTTAGGACTACAGTTGGAGTCAGACAAGGCTGCTTGCTCTCACCTACTCTTTTCAACATCTTCCTGGAAAGAATCATGATGGACGCTCTGAAAGATCATGAAGGAACTGTCAGTATTGGAGGCAGAACAATCACGAACTTGCGCTTTGTGGACGACATTGATGGCCTTGCAGGAACAGAGAAGGAGCTAGCTCAGCTGGTGGAAAAGCTGGATAGTACAGCCATTGCATATGGGATGGAAATCAGTGCAGAGAAGACCAAACTGATGACCAATAACGCCAATGGCATTGGCACTGAAATCATGGTTGGAGGCCAAAAACTAGAAACAGTTAACCCATATCATTCTGAGGCTAAAAGTTTCAAATTTATACACTGCCACATGCAAGCTACATTATAGTACTTACAGATAAGGATATAGACCAATGGCTTTAGTTCAAGGGTGGTGCCAGCATAGCTTGGCGCCTAGAGGTGCCAAGCTATTCTGGCACTACCCTTGAACTATTTTAGTCAAACTTATTTCACACACTGGTGTATTCCGAATGATAAGGGTTAAGAAATTCAAATACTTAGGAGCCATTGTGACGGATGAGGGATCAAAACCAGAAATACTGTCCAGGATTGCGCAGACAACAACAGCACTGACAAGATTGAAGACCATATGGAAGGACAGAAACATCACACTCTGCTCCAAGATCAGACTGATGCGCTCCTTAGTCATCTCAGTGTTCTTGTATGCCTGCGAGTCATGGACCCTCACAACAGACCTTGAAAGGAGGATACAAGCCACTGAAATGAGATGTTTTCGAAGGCTGCTTGGCATCTCATACAGAGATCACATCACAAACGAGGAAGTGGGAAGCAGAATCAGGCAAGCCATCGGGCCCTATGAAGACTTTTTAGCCATTGTGAGAAAACGCAAACTGAAGTGGTATGGGCATGTCACGCGTTCAGCAGGGCTTGCCAAAACAATCCTGCAATGCACTGTGCAAGGAGGACGAAGGAGAGGAAGACAGAGGAAAAGATGGGAGGACAATATCTCAGAGTGGACAGGACTGAAGCTGGGCGATACGCTGAGAATGGCAGAGAACAGAGAGGATTGGAGGGAGCTGGTTGCCAAGCCTATATAATAACGGTATTATTATTATTATTATTATTATTAAGTCATCAGTGGTGCCCCAACGGTCGGCAAGACTACGGGATATAGATAGATAGATCATTTTCTTGTTATGTTCGTGACACGTGACAAAAGACGGTGGATGTGATCCGTGTTTAGTGAAGATTACCCCCCCAAAAAAAAACAAAACAACAACAACAACAAAAAAAAAAACCAAAAAAAAAAAACAAACCAAAAAACACTTAAACACTTTATTGTCTCCCCTTTGGACAACAGCGATGTTCAGTGTTTGAAGAAAAAGAAAAAGGTCAACAAAATTCAGGCTATTGGCCCAAATCTCCGAATAAAGGTAGACAACCATTGTTACGATTGTGGTTGTTTTGTCCTATGAGAGCATACACATGTTAATCGTAGGAAACGATCCGATATATATTTGAGCTATCATGGTTACGATTCACGTACCTTTTCAGTGAGATTCTTTATCGTTCGTGCGTGATAGCGGGTTTCGCTTTGTTCTGATACGTTAATTTTAGTCCGGAAGCTTCTAGAAAGGTCGCACGGAGAATAGCGGTCGATTCTTGTTTTGCGTAAATTAGCTAAGATTGAACAAGAACGTTCTAGCAGGGTCGCGCTGTCTTGTGACCTCGTATGTGTGACGTCAGGGAGTAGGCAACGTTTTGCAACATTTTGTTTTCCGTGCGCGTGAAATAAGCAGCCGTTCTTTGCGCGTTATGAAAAGTTGTGAACGGTCTGCCATATTTGTGTGTGATATCATTATACACTAGGATTTGGGGCTGAAATGAGCAGCCGAAATTTTGTAGACTATTTTAGTTTATTCCAGAAAGTTCTTCTTTTATTAATATTTATGAGTTTCAGTTACATGTTTCGTTCTGATTGGTTGCGTTGTATGATTTTCTTGGATTATTCCAGAAAGTTGGTCCACTATATAAAGAGGGTGCTAGGAAGCACGAATGTACATTGTCTTGAATTGTCAGTTGTAGAGACACGCAGTTTATCGTAGGTACGTGGCCCGTATAGGGTGTACATTGTGAGAGACGCTGTATGAGAAACTTTGTGTCGCAGTGTGGACATTTGCAGAAGAGACTTTGTATCAGTGTTTGTGTGGAGATCGCATCGCTGAATTAAAATATTGTTGGAACTGTTACTCCAGTATTGTCTACATCCGTAAGCCACGTGTGACGGGTTGCAGCTGAATGAAGTTTATTTAAAAGAACCTTACGTGCGTGCGTCTGGTGTGTTTATCATACTACGACTACGACCCAACCACAAAACAACCATTGTGGGTACAAAATAACATCATTCAGGCCAAACATTTAACTGCCCAGCGTGTACGATACCCGACGAAGTAAGAAACGCGTTTAGAAAAGACAATCTTTTCTAAACGTGTTTCTTTCTTCTTGCTTTGTGTACTGTTGTAACACTGAGGCTCTTCTAAGCGTGTTTCAATTTTCGTCGGGTGTTCTGTATAAAAATAACGGGCGGATCGGTTGTTCCTCCCTCTGACCCACCTGCCCCGAGCTGAACGTGGTCTCCTCGCGGTGGCCATAGAAGCCCTTCTTGACGACGACAAGCATGGGGAGGGTGTAACGTCCGCTGTTGTAACCGTCGTACAGATCCTTGGCTGTACTTTCCTCCTCCTGCCGATGGATGTATTCGGGCTGCATGGCTTAGGTTGGGTTGATTACTATATTGTGCTATATTATATACCTGCAACATTGAAGCAAAGAATACATGCACTCTGAATGAATGAATAAACAAACGAAACGAATGAATGAATGAATGAATGAATGAATAAATGAATGAATGAATGAATGAATGAATGAATGAATGAATGAATGAATGAATGAATGAATGAATAAATGAATGAATGAATGAATGAATGAGGCAACCAGAACAGGAAAAACAACGACACCACATTCGATTTTCTTTGAATTTCCAACTGACGTCAGTTCTGAAACAAGAGTGACGTTAATTGCGCTATGACGTTCAACCCACAGACCAAGTATACACTGAAATAACACTCTACGCTTCTAACACTTCGCCCCACCCGGGTCTGCCCTGGGGGACTTGGGTGGGGTTAGGTATTTTTTAGTTCCCAGGGTCACCCTGGTCAGCCCCACAGGGTGGGTTTATCTCTCTATTCTGGGGCATGTGTTTCTGTCTACCCTTTGTCCATTCACCTGTATTTGCCTTTTTAAAACTCTCCCTACTGTCTGCACTGCCTGTAGCTCTTGATATTGGATTTGTGTTGCTAAATGGTCTTAGCTTTATTTAGGCCCATGTGTTAGGTTTATTTAATGTATTTGACCGGCTGGCGACATACATTCAATGTTCTGTTTAGTTGTTTTTTTTTCACAAGCAGTGCAGGCACGTCCTGAGAAAGCCTTGTTGCTGTCGGGACGTTAAGCAATGTACAATCAATCATTAAGCTTCTAACACTTCATCTCAATGACACGATTGCAGTCCAAGACGTCACACCAGTGTGCGATACAACTCTTAGACGTCACATCAATGACGCAATTACGCTTCACGAAATAACGAGCATGTTTTCAAGGATCATTTTAGTTGTTGTTAAGTCCCTTCTATTTATAGAAGGGACTTTTTAGGAAGGGTCGCGGTGGGGGGAATTTAATAGCATGTCCATGATGTCAAAGGCGGTAAGCCTAAACCTCTAACAATTGAAGTAACAAGATAAAAATTACGTCATGTCTAGTTACGCTAACCTCGCTGCTGAACTGACGTGGATTTCGCGCGAAGCGCTGTATGTGCGTATGTATGTATGTGCGTATGTATATATGTGTGTGCGTATGTATGTAAACAAGAGAATCTCCGACATTTCTGTACACACAAGCTTGAAACTTGGAGAAATACTTTCTTAAGTGGGTGGTTAAGAGAGCCTCCAAGCATTGTAAATGAATGTCTCATTGAAGACATAAACAACCGTTTATCTGAAGTCGGTTGACACTGCCGCTGCGTCAGTTTGAGCGTATGCGTGTGTGTTTGTATGTAAACAAGAGAATCTACGATATTTCTGTACACAAGCTTGAAACTTGGCGAAATACTTTCTTAAGTGGGTGGTTAAGAGAGCCTCCGAGCATATTGTAATTGAATGTCTCATTTATGACATAAACAACCGTTAATAGGAATTCGGTTGAGCCAGATTAAAGTCCGTAATTTTTGTCATAAATTATTTACTTGAACTTTTGCATATAGCTAGTTTGGAGAAAGACATTGAATGAGTTCGTTAGCCAGCTTTGTATCCTTTCAACTTCTTTAGTAAAAAATAATTCTTTTCAGAAAATAATTAAAACACTAAAAGACCTTTACTTGTCAGACGGTGGCGGTGACGTAAAAGAGGCAACTCCGTCACCACGCAGACACTGACATAATACTCTAAATATGACGTCATTCTCTCTCTCTCTCTCTCTCTCTCTCTCTCTCTCTCTCTCTCTCTCTCTCTTTCTCACACACCACACACACACACACACACACACACACACACACACACACACACTCACACACACACACACAAACATGCGCGCATCTCCTGGAGGGCGCATGAGGATCTATGCCTCTTCGAGACTGATGTTTTGAGCGCGCGCGCACGCACGCACTAACACGCATACACAAATGGACGCGCTTTCAGAAGAGCATGCAGGTGTACTTAGTATATCTTGTATCTAGGTAAAGGCAACCTGCTTTCACACACATTATAGCAAGACTGAAATTGTACCGTGAAGTTCTAGTTTTGTCACCATTTTCTCAAGCCTATGAAGCGAAAGTGAAACTCACATCACGTAAAATATAAAATTACGTATGAACGAAAACTTACGTCTTGACAAATGACGTTTGACAAATCAATGACGCTTATGTCGTGCGCTCCTTATAGAACTCACTGACGCATTGGCAGACCTGCGAGACTTTTTCAATAGGAGATAATTCAACATCAGAATCAGGTCAGCAAAGACAAAAGGTAGAGAGCATTGACAGCGAGGACAGCTCTTATATAGCAGGGACTTTGTGGATTATGGTTAATCCCATTTTGTTGTTTTTTTTCCTCCACGACAACCTCTTCTTTCGTGCGTCACGAAGATGACAATTTTGGAATAAGGAAAACCAACAAACACCAAACACACAAACGCCAATCACGCATACGATTAATGATCATAACCTCCCTCCCCCCCCCCTCCCCCTCCCCCCTTCCCCCCATTCCCCCCCCCCTACACACACACACGCTTCCGCAAACGCACACACTAAACGCCCACGCACTAAGCAGCCCAACCTTTCGGTCGAAAGAAACGTCAGATCGTTTCGTGACAGGAATCCATCATCCCTAATTAAAATAGTACACTGGCAAGACTGATCTATCATTTCACAAGTTGTGCCCGCGGGGGAGGACCGGGGGGGGGGGGGGAGGGGGATAGGGTCGGGATGGATGGAGGGGTTAATTCGGGCAACATAGACATAGATATTAATTTACAACGTCGACATAAAAATGTCTTGCAAGCAGTGCGACCCTTTCACTAACAGTGGCCGAAAAAATTGAACTTCTGAAATCTTCACGCATTCAACACCAAAGAACCCTCTCCGTTGAGGGACAGAATCAGGGCCAGCAAGAGCCATAAATCCTCATGAGCCCCCGCGACTGCTCATGAGGATCTATGCCTCTTGCAGATGGGTAGTGTTCACTATATTAATAATAATAATAATAATAATACATGGTTTTTATATAGCGCCCTTCCCCGCGGAGAGCAAGCTCGGAGCGCTTTACAGCACATAAAAAGATTTCAAAAGGAGAAAAATTAGAAGAACGCACTCACTCTTTAAATAAACACCTGCTCGCACCATGTAGGCGCATTCCTAACACGAAACACACACACACGCACGCACGCACACATACACACACACACACACACACACACACACGCGCGCGCGCGCGCGCGCGCGCACACACACACACACACCCTACCTACATGGGCTACACATGTAAGAAAACAGCCAACATTTCCAGGCAGCACATCTAGACTAAATCTAGACTCTCACAAACCAGATAGGTGAGGCTAGCGCTGGCAGAATTGTACAGGGATGTAGATGATCGTCTTGTTCTATACCTGCGTATTTCTCTGTGGGCTGGCGATTGGGTGCCTGATAGGCGGGGACAGGGGATCTAACTGTTTGTCTGTCTAGCGCTGAGTGATTCCCCTTGGTTTGTGTATAAATCTAGACTCGGCTAATCTTGATATTTCTGTGGACGAGGGGGGTAAAAGAATGTGTGTCTCTTTACTTGAAAACATTTCCCTAAACTGTTTGACGACTGTCTTTCGGCGACTTGCGCTTTTCTGACCGATCTCTTTTACCACCTCACTGCCAAGCGGGGAAAGGTGAGCGTGATCCGACTTGCAAGAGACATAGATCCTCATGAGCCCCCGCGAATGCGGGGGCTCATGAGGATCGATGCCTCTTGTTGAGACTGCTGGATTTGTTTTTGTGGGACGGTTCTGGCTTGTGGTCGTTGCATGAGCCAAAGACTCCAGAAACAAAAAGATGTACGTGCAATGGCAAGATAAAGGCCCGTTAAGGTGGCGGCATTTGACGACTTCAGCATGCAATAAATCTAATCGGTCTTCCTTCCCGTCTCTCTATCCACGTGTCCGTCTGTCCCACCTTGCGTCTACCCATCCGTCCGTCCGTCTATCCGCCCAGGCGTCAGTCCGCCGTCCGTCTATCCATGCGACTGTCCGTCCATCCATCCATGCATCCCCCTCCCCCCCCCTTCCCCCGGCCAAACATTCTTTACAATGCAATGACAACGTCCCTTTTGGGAGCTTGGAAGCCCCCTCCCCCCCCCCCCCAAATCAGCTTTTTATTTATATTTCGGCGGTGCGTCCCCCCCCCCTCCCCCCCCCCCCCCCCCACAAAAAAAGAAAAAAAAAAAGAAAAAAAAAAGGTTGAACCTCCTTCTCCCCCGCCCCCTCCACCACCTCGATCCGCCCCTGTATTGGTCCATGTATATTCAAAAACTACGGCCTCACTGAACGAGACGTGCTCATGTCTGCAGGCACAGTTTTGGGATCAATAGGTTACTACGTTCGAGCGACACGGCCGTCGTATCTTAGAACTTCAACATAAGCGCTTAAGGGCTCTGTTTTACTGCGCAAATAGTTATGAACATGCCAGTATAAGTAATGGCACGATTTTTGCGGCGGAGAAATACGGTGTAGAGTTGTATTGGTGTCTACCGTCATACAGAAAGATAGGTGAGAAAAAAGGCGGTAAGCGCGGGATTCGAACAACGAACCTTTAAAATCATATCCACTAGGCCACACTAACAGCGGAAGCTCAGAATGCACTCTTTGTATACTGCAATAAGTTGTTTCCGTCGGCGAAAATGAGCAGAGAACGGGTGTCAAAAAGTCGAATTTTATCTTAGACTAGTTCTAAATAATATTGAAAAACAAAGTATACATTCATTAACGTTACAGATGGCCCACACATTCTTGGAATGATGCAGACACTGGCAATACGGGACGCATGGCTGATACTGACTACAGGTGATATCAGCAATGACTGCATGCAAAATTAAACTGACCAAAGTAGCTAAATAAGAACGATTAGAAAATAATAATAATAATAATAATAATAATAATAATAATAATAATAATAATAATAATAATAATAATATATTATTATTATTACAGATTATCGTACTGCATGCAGTAAATCTATTCGGCTCGCTGACTAACAACAGAGGATTCAAAAGAAAAAAACTACAAACCAAGACTTAAACCTGGATCGTCGGCGTACCAATTTAATTAGGATGTGATAACAAGAGGCATAGATCCTCATGAGCCTCAAAATCTGCGGGGGCTCATGAGGATCTATGTCTTTTGCGTGGTGGTGTAATTCACTATTTATCCGTGATGATAGGTGCATAAAAGCATGACATTTTTAGTTATTGTATCGTTATAAAAATGCTTACTCTTTTTTTTTAATTTGATGAATGTGTTTTCAAATATTACCATAAGCATTATGCGACTGCACCCCACCCCCAACCCTGCCCCACCCGTGCCCCACCCACCCCTACCCCCCTCCCAAAAGAAAAAGGAAAAAAGAAAAGGTTCTGGGGGAAAAGATGTTTTCAGTTCGTGCTTTACAACAATACAAGGGGAAGCAATTCACATCACATTAGGGTGTGATATGCTAAGTCAAACACTGCAACACCCCCCCCCCCCCCTATACCCCCCCCCCCCCCACACACACACACAATCCTACCTCCCTCCCAAAAAGAAAAAGAATAAAAAATAAAAAAGGAAAGGTTTGGGGGGAAAAGATCAGTTTTTAGTTCGTGCTTAACAAGGGGAAGCAATTCAAGTAGGCCCGCGTCTCATTACGAGGAAGCTTTCCTCGTAAGCAATCCACTCTTCTGTTTTCACCCCGATACGCTAATGCTTGAAATAAATGTGTGATAGTTCAAGGGTGGTGCCTGAGGCGCCACAGCTATTCTGGCACCACCCTTGAACTAACTTGTTCATCTGTCTCCTAATCTGTAACTGATGTAGCCTTAATAGGACATTAAGCAAATTGTAAAAAATCAGCCTCAGGGTGTGATAATATGTTAAGTGTGATATGTTAGGTACAATAATAATAATAATAATAATAATAATAATAATAATAATATAATAATAATAATAATAATAATAATAATGTACTAAGGCGCCTATACTTTCGATAGAAAAGCTCTAGGCGCCGTACAAATGACATACTAACATACATACACCATGCATCCTACAACACATATATATTCCCTAACATACACATTCACGCAGCAAGATATACAACAAAAATAAGAATAACAAAATGAACACACCAACAACAAAATGCTCACACACAAAAAGATATACGTGTACCATAAAAACTAATAACGGATACACTAGACAGCTCAAAAAGAAGAATTATAACGGTGAATGCACGTTTACAGGAATAAATGCGTCTTTAAAGACTGCCGGAACCTATTGGCTGATTCTAATGGTCTCTTGGCTGGACTTCGCGAACGAAGATTTTATAGGAGTTGCCCACGACGTCTGCAGGCTTGTTCGTGGCTGCGGAGGCCAATCCGGGACAGGCAGGTTCGACCGCAGTGGCTGCAGGGGAAGGTATGGCCAGAGTTCTGAGTTGCGGCATCTCTGTTCTTTCTCCTGAGCCGCTTGTCCTTAAGGCTAGCTCTGCGAGAGTCCTCAAAGGAGACAGCTGCCTTGTAAATAGTGGAGCGCCAGGTGTCACGGTCCACAGCAAGCGAAGACCACTGGTGGTGGTCGATTTGGCAGGCACTAAGTGACTTCTTGAGACAGTCTTTGTATCTCTTCTTTGGTGCCCCTCTGTCACGGTGTCCAGTAGCAAGCTCGCCGAACAGGGTGATCTTTGGTAGGCGATGATCCTCCATCCTGGAGACATGCCCCGCCCAGCGGAGCTGTGTCCGCAGCAGCAAAGCCTCGATGCTCACGGTTTCAGCCTGTTCAAGGACCTCGACATTGGTGACATAGTCACTCCAGTGAATGCCCAGGATGGTACGCAGGCAGCGCTGGTGGAAGCGTTCGAGGAGTCGTAGTTGGCTGCGGTAGAGGGCCCAGGACTCGGAACCATACAGCAGGGTGGTGAGGACCACAGCTCTGTACACGCTGATCTTGGTGCCTGTTTTCAGCTGTTGATTGTGCCACACCCGCTTGAAAAGTCGCCCGAAAGCGCTGTTCGCTTTTGCCAGCCTGCTGTCAAGCTCCTTGTCCAGCTTGGCGTCCGACGTGATAATGCAGCCAAGGTAAGTAAACTGGTGCACTGACTTTAGTTCAGACTCGCCGATGGTGATGTGAGGAGGGCGATACACTGTCTTGGGTGCCGGCTGATGGAGGACCTCTGTCTTTTTCAGACTGACCTCGAGTCCAAAGAGCTGGGCAGCGTCTGCGAAGCAGGACGTGATGCGCTGCAGGGCTCTCTCTGTGTGTGCAACGAGGGCAGCATCATCAGCAAAAAGCAGCTCACGGATCAGTTGGTCTAGGGTTTTCGTGTGGGCCTGCAGTCGTCTGAGGTTGAACAGGCCTGTTCAACCTCAGACGACTGTTCAACCTCAGGATTCTAATGGACTGTGGGTGTTTATTCCAAAGAAATGGTCCTTAGTATAAGAAAGACCTCTCGCCAAAAGACTTAGTTCTCATAGTCGGAAAACGTAATACTTTAATGTCTGCTGACGAACGGAGCTGTCTTGAAGGTGTGTACACATGAAGAAGCTCAGAAAGATAGACAGGGCCAGTAGAAGGAGGCAGACAGGTATGCCCGGCTAGTCAGCGGAACGCGATCACAACACAATAACAAGGTGGTGTTCAAGGGGGTGTTCTATTGGGTTCCGGACACCCCCCCCCCCCCCCCCGCACTCCCACCCCAGGCAATTTTTAAAAAAAAAGAAAAAAGAAGGGATATCAAAGATAGTGTGGACAGCCCCCCCCCCCCCCCCGCCCACCCCCGCTACCCGGCCATTAAATAAAAATGTTACATTGAAGTCCTTTTTTTTTTAGTTTTTAACTCCCTCCCCCTTCCCTCTTCCCTGCTTTTTGATTTTTCGGCCACTGGGAAGGAAGGTCAGATGCGTCGAGAGACCTGTTGTGTCAAGTTGAACGTCCCAAACAAAAAGTTGGACTCCCCCCCCCCCCACACCCCCTCTCCCCGCCCCGCCTGATGTAACTGACACGCCCCTGCTGTCATTTGTGAATCAAAATCAAGATTGGCGGACTTTCAACGATGTTGGGGGGGGGGCGGGGAGGGGGGAATAGAGGGAGGGGGAGGGGGTAGGGGGGATGAGGGGGGAGGGGGGATGGAGGGGGGTGGGGTGGGGGTGGGGCTCAGACAAATGGCGTTCAGTATCTACATATGCATGTGACCCTGGGTCATGTTACTAACAGATACCGCGCTCAACACGGACCTGAAAAACAACTGGAAACGGCCCGCCGTTTTCGTTATCTGGAAGTGAACCTGTCCAAACACCTTAAAGCCGTTTAAGTGCCGAGAAAATGTGAACACCACCCAACTGCAATAGGTACCCGCATGAGCCCCCCACCCCACCCCCACCCCCACCACCAGTTGCGGGGGCTCATGAAGATATATTCTGTGGCTGACACTACTTTAAATCCTCCTTCCTGGGACAGCTTCTTCTTCTTTTTTTTTTTGTCTTGAATTCACGTAGGTTGCAGAAACACGGCCTGCGTCAACTGGCAATAAAGCATTCTGCTCCAGGACCGAAATCCGCATAATTTCGCTGACTCGTTCCGCGTGTAAATACCGTCGTCTTACTGATCATCCTGGCCATATATCACCGTAGACTGATTTATCGTACCGCGGCGTGCTTGTGGGTTGCGTGTATTAAGTAAATATACCTTTGGTCACATAGATTGCAGAAACGCGGCCTGAGTCAGCTGGCAATAAAGCATTCTGCTCCAGGACCGAAATCCGCACATTTGAAGTTGTCCCCCTGAAGACTCTGTCTTACTCTTCCGGGACTGAACCGATCGAGCGTGATAGTTCAAGGGTTGTGCCAGAATAGTTTGGCGCCTATGGGCGCCAAGCTATTCTGGCACAACCCTTGAACTATCACGCTCGATCCATGTCTTTCCATGTGGCGGCGTGTCGAGCGGGTTACACCGAGAGGGGAAGCGTGTATTAACCCGCGCGACACGCCACACGGAAAGACATGGATCGAGCGTGATAGTTCAAGGGTTGTGCCAGAATAGCTTGGCGCCCACGGGCGCCAAGCTATTCTGGCACAACCCTTGAACTATCACGCTCGATCGGTTCAGTCCCGGATGTGTAAGACAGAGTCTTCAGGGGGACAACTTCAAATGTGCGGATTTCGGTCCTGGAGCAGAATGCTTTATTGCCAGCTGACTCAGGCCGCGTTTCTGCAATCTATGTGACCAAAGGTATATTTACTTAATACACGCAACCCACAAGCACGCCGCGGTACGATAAATCAGTCTACGGTGATATATGGCCAGGATGATCAGTAAGACGACGGTATTTACACGCGGAACGAGTCAGCGAAAGGTGAGCCCTTAGCCTCTTCACTGCTGAGAAAAAAAGTGAACACGATGCAGCTGCATGAGACACAATCCTCGTTAGCCCCCGCGACCGCGGGTGGGGCTCATGAGGATCTATGCCTCTTTGCCCAGACCACTTTGTATCCATGGTCAGTTCGGGGTTTAACGTCCACGGCACCGAAGTGATAATGGACGGCCCAGACGCCGGGGCGGGTTTATGGGGGACAGGGATATCTATTGCCTGTGAAGTGCGACCCGAACACTGATCAACTCAGGCGCACTGCAGCTGTGCCACTTTGATTTACCAGGACCTTTCAACGGACATGTTATGGAACAAGCCCGTCTTTTCCCCCCTGGATTGCGGGTCGAGCTACCGGGGCCGGGACGGGGATTGGAACCCACGACCCGGCGATTCCCTTCGCTCTCCTGCTCCG
Organism: Semisulcospira habei; assembly: GCA_036245525.1. Taxonomy (NCBI): domain Eukaryota; kingdom Metazoa; phylum Mollusca; class Gastropoda; family Semisulcospiridae; genus Semisulcospira; species Semisulcospira habei. The sequence goes on along the minus strand of BTPG01000001.1, from coordinate 105,228,278 downwards.
ACGCTGAGCTATTTTGGACTCTCACCCATTCGAGACGAACGGCACCCGGATACGCGGCTTAAGCGTATACCTTTATCTTTGTCTTGAAAAAAATTGTACTGTTTTGAAAACAACAACAACAACAACAACAACAAAAAACAACAAACTTTAGCCACTGAATATACACACTATCGAAACGACGTGTTATTTTCCGCCCCGGCCCACACTCAAATTCCCCAACGGCAAGTTTGAAAATTGATTTTTGTGACCAAATGCTTTTACCGTTGTAAAATAAAGGTTCATTGTTCATTGTTCATTGAACGTCGGGCTAAAAAGTTGTCAAACCGGTTGCTTTTATACCTTTATCTCTGTTTTGGACTGACGTGCTGGGGTATACATTTATGTAAAAGAGATCAAGATCGTCTTAACAAAGTAATACGGAAAGGGGACGGGGTGATTGGTAGGGCACAGGATACTTTGGACGCACTGTACAACAGACGGATTACGAACAAACTGGCTGACATTCTTGATGACAAAACACATCCACTTAGATATGAACTTGACAGCAGACGTATCGAACGAAGTGGCAGACTTCGAGTACCCAAAAGTAGTACGTGACATCACGTTATGCCAACTCTTTTGTCCCTCAGGCTGTTACCCTTTTCGACAGTAATATCAGTAGATAGTGTCTGTCAACATTCTTTAGTACTAGCCCTTTCAGTAGTTCACTGCAACATTGCTGACACCAGAAGCACAGGGGGAATCCACCATAAGTGTTTCTGATGCCAAAAGTGTTACATAGGTAACAGTACCTTTGTTGCAGTTCATCTCTTTAATTGAGAGTTATGGGTTATTTAATTATTTTAATAAGTGAATGATGATGTCATGTGTTGTATGGGCAGACAGCGAATTTCCCCACGAGGGATTCATAAAATATTATTGTATTGTATTGTATTGTATTGTATTGTATTGTATTGAATTGTATTGTATTGTATTGCATTGCATTGCATTGCGTTGTGTTGTATTGTATTGTGTTGTGTTGTGTTGTATTGCATTGCATTGCATTGTATTGTATTGTATTGTATTGCATTGTATTGCATTGTTTTGAAAAATTGTACTGTTTTGAGAAAAACACACACACACACACACACACACACACACACACACACACACACATACACACACACACACACACACACACACACACACACACACACACACACACACACACACACAAAAGAAAACACTTAGCCACTGAATATACACACTATCGAAACGACGTGCTATTTACCCCACACTCTCAAATTCCCGAACGTCGGGCTCAAACCTTGTCAGACCGGTGGCTTCTAATATCTTTATCTCTGTTTTGAAAAAAAAAATAGTGCGCGTGTGCTGGTCTATGATTTTGGACCTTACGGCCTCCGGCCGTAAGGTCCAAAATCACAGACCAGCGCACAGATAATATCAGTGCACGCCCGCGTAGACGGCATGTTATCTTCCATAGTGTGAATGCAATCAATGCGGAGGAGAGGTGTGTGTGTGGGGGGGGGGGGGGAGTGGGGAGGGGCGGTGTTGGTGGTGGTCGTAAGGGGGGGGGGGGGGGGGGTATGTGCAGCCTACTTTCTCGGCTTCTCCCTTTGCTTTCACTGTCACGGATCACGGAAATTGTCTCGTGTTAATAATTATGGAGACAATGCTCAAGACTCACGGATCGCGTAATACTAAGACAGCGTTAAAGAATCAAGGATCGCGATGTTTTCACGATTACGGTTCTTTCCGTGGGGCAATTTTGAAGAACTACGGATCACAACAGTCTAGCCACGAGTCAGGAAGACCAAACACACGACCTACCCGCCAAAACCAATCTAGCTATCGATCAATCTGTCAGTGGCTATTTGCTCACTCGCTTACTCACTTAGTCAACTCTTGGGTGTGCACAGTTTGCAAGTCATGCTTAAGTAATGAGGAAAATAAATAAGGGTACACAGGGGTGGATCTGGTGTGTGGGGAGTGGGGTGGGGTCCTGCCCCCCCTCCCCCCCTCCCCCCTAGCGACCCAAAATTCTTTAAAATGCCATAACAATTTTTTCGGGAAGGTCTTGCGTCGGGGACGCCTTTTGTGTGAGGTTGAAGGTCCCAAACAAAAGTTGGAAACCCCCCTCCCCCCCTCCCCTCCCCCGAGGTAACTGATCCGCCCCTGGGGACAAGGTGTATGTAAATCCTAGACCCCCCCCCCTCCAGACATACACACACACACATCTCCTCTTCCCCCCCCCCCACCCCTCCCTCTACACACACACACACACACACACACCACACACACACACACACACACACACACACACACACACACACACACACACACACACACACACACACAAACACACACACAACACGATTCTGCCTGCCTACTTATGACGCATGCACAAGTGATTGCGGTGGTTTGGCAATGCTCAGTCACGAAAAGCGGCCCGTGGCGCACACGACAGAGAAATCATTATGAACATAGTATTCAAAGAGGACCCATTTCCCAACATGCATTGCAAGGTGTCGTTAACCCCTTCACTGCCGGTGGCCGCAGATTGTGTTCCCGGCTGGAATCTTTGTTAACACATTCTGCCCCAGGACCGACTAAGTCCCCCAAATGTTGAAGGACTGCATTACAATTCTAGAGACAGATCCAGAATGATTAGTTCACGGGTGCTGCCAGAATAGCTTGGCGCCTATGGGCGCCAAGCTATTCTGGCACCACCCTTGAACTATCATGCTCGATCCATGTCTTGCGTGGTGTGTCTGGGGCTGAATGAGTTAATTCAACACTTTCCAAAGAGCCCAAGGAATATGAGCGACTGACTGACACAGTCAATAATAGGGCTCGGGAAGCTGACGTCATCACGCCAGTCGTGGCGGAGGCCATCTTGTGAGGATACGGGACTAAGCGCTCATGGGGGAAATCGCTGTTTTTGTAATGTCAGGAAAGTACTGACAAAGTCGAAAAGCAATAACAGCAAGTCTTGCCATCACCGTAGGAAACCGCTCACCAGAATCTGTTTTTGTTGGTTTCCAAAGAGGAAGAAAAATGAAGAAAAACGTGTTGAAACACCGTATTTCGCTACTGTCTCATGACTATGGTATCCTCTTAAGATGGCGGCTGACGCGCCGACTGCTAGGCAACGCGGGGAACTTCCCGAGCCCTATATGGGCACAAAGTGGCGTCAACAAGAGACATAGCTCCTCATGAGCCCCCGCAACATCGGGTGCGCATGATGATCGATGTCAGTCTCTTGCAGTTGTATCGTGTTCATCGTTTTCTCGACAGTGGGACGGCGAAGAGGTTAATATACCCGGGGGAGGGGGGAGGGGGGGAGGGAGGAGGGGGAGGGGGGGGGGGTAAATCCAGCAAGGAGGAAAAGTCGACTGACGGCTGCCACCTTGGAATCACAGTATCAAACGTTCGCGAGAAAGCGTCCTCTCTTTTTGATAAATTCGACTGGAATTCCCAGTGTCCCCAACTACCTGATACAAAACATCGTGCAGCTCCCAAACCGAAACTTGAGAACTTCGCTTATAACAAGGTCGGAAAAATCGGATATAACAACACTCCTTAAAGCACCATTACGCATCAATCTGAAGACACGTTTCAGCACCATTTGTGTTTATGTCTTGTCGACACACCTAATGAACTTTAACAGCAGTTTGGACTGGCAGCAACAGCACATGCGTAATCGCCCTTATTTATTCTGTGCGGCCGTTAGCGTTTCAAACTATTTTTAGCTGTTTCTCGTACTGATAGCACTGTATTAATAGAACGGAGTGGAATCATTGTCAGGTTACTCGATATTAAGACGACGTGTGCTGAACTGGATTCCCCTGTGTCTAAATGAACCATAACTAGACCTGTGTGTAGCGTTTCGTCAGCGTTTGTTACAGAAGTGTATCTTTGAACAGTTACGGCGGTAGTGGGCCTTTAAAAGGTCCCTATTGCGCACTGATTTTTGGCTCACGAGCGACAGCAAAAGTATAGTGCCATCCGTCGGCTGTTCCGGCGTGGCCTGTTGTAATTGATAAACTTAACAGCGATCTACTGCAGGCAATAAATGATTAATAGTTCGCCGTAATACCTTAATAAATATTTGTAGTATGCCTTACGGTAATACTGGACACACGGGCTGACTTCAATAATGATTTTTAAAATGTCGTAAAATGAAAGATTTTTTTCTGTTTTTCTTCTCCTGTGTACGCAGGAGAGCTCCTTCCGTTACGCTCAAAAGGCAGTGGTAAACCTCTGGTATGTGTGACATGGATTGACAAAAGAAGGAGAGACACGTGTTAGTTTAGGCAAGTCAGAGTTGATACATACCACTGTATCGACGTATTTTAGCTATCAAATCCTGCCGTGGAACAGATCGTTTTAAGGTTGTCTTTTCTCGAATACTACAAGACACAAACTATCTTTTTTAAAGAAAACAAAAGCTCCTAAAAGACAGGTACTCTCTCAAGAAATGTCTTGAGGGGCTAAAAGTGTCACCTGTCATTAAAGACCATCATTTAGGTGGCGACAGCCACAGTCCCAGCTACAGCCACAGTCACAGCTACAGCCACAGTCACAGCTACAGCCACAGTCACAGCTACAGCCACAGCCACAGCTACAGTCACAGTCCCAGCTATAGCCACCTAAATGATGGTATTTGATGACAGGTCTCTGGTAAGCGTGGTCGCTCAAACCATGATCAAAAGTGGTCCTAAAATACGGGTGATCACTCAAGAAATGTCTGGATGAGCAAAATTAAGTGTCACCTATCATTAAAGACCCACTAATGACAGTGACGAGGAAGAGAAACAAGAGTTCTACGACCGACCCCAGATTGTCGTGGACAAATGTGCGGAGCGAGACATCACCATCGTCATGGGCGATTTTAATGCCAAAATAGGGGAGGACAACACCGGATACGAAGAGGTGATGGGGAGATAGGGACTATGCTCGGAGATGAGTGAGAACGGGGAGAGGTTTGTAGACTTTTGTGCTCTAAACAGACTTGTCATTGGAGGCAGCATCTTCCCACACAGAAGAATACACAAAGCAACTTGGGTCTCACCTGAGCATACTACAGAGAACCAAATAGACCATATCTGCATTTGCAAGAAATTTAGAAGATCCCTTCAAGATGTTCGAGTGAGGAGGGGAGCAGATGTCGCCTCAGATCACCACCTGCTTACCTTAAGAATAAAGCTCAAGTTAAAGAAAAGCCGCACAGAGACAACAAGAAGACAGCGCTATAATGTAGGCCTCCTGAGAGAGACTGGAGTGAGAGAAGAGTTCAAACTGGTGCTGTCCAACCGGTTTCAAGCGCCGCAGGAGCTAGTAAATGAAGAGGAGGTGGTCACCACAGAGCAGCAGTGGAAGGCAGTCAGAGTGGCGCTGAACTCGACCTGCAAAGACACCGTAGGGTTCAGGAAACACCATCACAAGGACTGGCTGTCACCACAAACCTTGAAGAAGATAGAAGTGAGGAAGCAGAAGAAAGCAGTTGTCAACAACAGTCGCACGAGAGCAGCCAAAGCAAGGGCACAGGAGGAATACTCGGAAGCCAACCGCGAGGTGAAAATGAGTATCAGGGCAGACAAAAGGGCCTACACAGACAGCCTGGCAGCAGAGGCAGAAAAGGCAGCAGGCAGCGGCAACATGAAACAGCTCTACGACATTACCAGAAGATTGCCGGGCAAGTATGGCCATACAGAAAGACCAGTAAAGGACAAAGAAGGCAAGACTATTGCAGACAGAGCAGACCAACTCGACAGATGGGCCGAGTATTTTGAAGAGTTACTGAACAGATCCAGCCCACCCGGCCCCCCAGACATCCAGCCAGCAGAGACCGACCTACCCATCAGCTGTGACAGACCCAGCCGGGAAGAGATAAGAAGAGCAGTGTCATTTTTGAAGAACGGCAAAGCAGCAGGGCCAGATGGCATCCCAGCGGAGTCTCTGAAAGCAGACCTAGAGACAACAGTAGAGATGCTGTACCCACTGTTTGGAAAGATCTGGGAAGAGGAGGTGATGCCGGCTGACTGGAAGAAGGGGTTATTTAATCAAGCTTCCCAAGAAAGGCGACCTCAGCAAGTGTTCCAACTACAGAGGAATCACCTTGCTGTCAGTACCAGGAAAGGTCTTCAACAGGATCATCCTGGAGAGAATGAAGAGCTCCGTTGACCCCCAGCTGAGAGACCAGCAAGCAGGATTCAGGAAAAACCGATCATGTACAGAGCAGATCGCCACTCTCCGCATCATCGTGGAACAGTCTCTGGAGTGGAGCTCCCCGCTGTACGTCAACTTTGTGGATTACGAGAAAGCATTTGACAGCGTGGACCGAGAGACTCTGTGGAAACTCCTGCGACACTACGGTGTACCCACAAAGCTCGTCCGCCTGATCAAGAGCAGCTACGATGGCATGACATGTCGCGTGATCCACGAAGGGCAGTTCACCAGGGAGCTCCAGGTCAGAACTGGTGTCAGGCAGGGGTGCCTGCTGTCTCCATTCCTCTTCCTACTAGCCATAGACTGGGTCATGAAGAGGACCACAGAGCACAGACGAAGTGGAATACAGTGGACACTGTGGACACAGCTTGACGACCTCGATTTTGCAGACGACTTGGCATTACTGTCCCACACTTATCAACAAATGCAGGACAAGACCACGAGGCTTGCTGACATCTCGTCCCAAGTGGGCCTCACCATCCACAAACAGAAAACAAAGACAATGAGGCTGAACGCAACCAGGGAAGAACCAGTCATGCTTGCTGGCACCCCGTTGGAGGAGATGGAGTTCTTCACCTATCTTGGGAGCATCATAGACAAAAAAAGGCGGCACTGATGCAGATGTCAGAGCACGAATCGATAAAGCCAGAGCAGCCTTTCTCCAGTTGAAAAATGTGTGGAGTTCCAGAGAGCTGTCACAACACACCAAAGTCCGGATTTTCAACTCCAACGTAAAAGCAGTTCTCCTATATGGAGCAGAGACTTGGAGATTGACAAAAAACACAGTCAACAGAGTACAGATCTTCATAAACAGTTGCCTTAGAAGAATTTTGAAAATCCACTGGCCAGAGAAGATCAGCGACGTCAGACTCTGGGAGAGAACAGAACAGATAACAGCAGAGAATGAAATTGGGCGAAGAAGATGGGGATGGATTGGTCACAGTCTGAGAAAGCCAGCTTCCAGCATCACTAGGCAGGCATTGTCATGGAACGCCCAGGGAAAGAGCAAAAGAGGTAGGCCGAGAAACTCTTGGCGTCGAGACCTCCAAGCAGACATCAAGAGACTGGGAACCACCTGGAGTAAAATCGAAGGAGAAGCACAGGACAGGAGTCGCTGGAGGTCTCTCGTCGACGGCCTATACCCGGGTAGGGGTGACAGGCGTAAGTAAGTAAGTATCATTAAAGACCATCATTTAGGTGGCTACAGCCAGTCACAGCTACAGCCACAGCCACAGCTACAGCCACAGTCACAGCCACAGTCACAGTGACAGCTACAGCCAAGGCCACAGCTACAGCCACAGTCACAGCTACAGCCACAGCCACAGCCACCGCCACAGCTACAGTCACAGTCACAGCTATAGCCACAGCCACAGCTACATCCACAGCCACAGCTACAGCCAACTTAAATGATGGTCTTTAATGACAGGTGATCTATGGCAAAGCCACCCGGGTGGTCGCTCAGAATATGTTTTGCTGTACATTGAAATGGTTATTATTCTCGTTTCCTTATCTGCACTGAAAACACACGCATACGCGCCGCGTGGAAAATCAAGGCACCGTGTTCTTATGACAACACCAGACGACAGTTACACACAGAGTTTTACAATGAATATGCCTGACCTGTAGATCCCTAGATCACGAGTGTTGTCCCAGTGCGCAAAGGCCATCGGGCCGGGATCGGCCGCCGTTGGTCCCGCGCACGACCGTGCGCGGGGCCAACGGCGGCCGATCCCGGCCCGATGGTCTTTTGCGCATTGGGGGTGATAAAAAACGAGTTACAGCACAGAATAAACCAAGAGTGCTCAGTTCGAACGATGCAATGCAAGCTTTAGCTGAGCGCTAGCAATTCATAGTCACTGAGGTGTGAGACATCATTCAGTTTATGTGGTCGACATTTTCAAAGGATTTTAATCTCTGAATTAATTGACACGCTCTTTTCCTCTTCGAAGTGGTGCGGCCGCGCCACAGTCGGGGGGCTCTTATTTTACCCCGCCTCAGTGGCTGCACGATCGTTATAGATATATTCAGTGGCATTGCGCGGAAACAGTCACAAGTGCGGCGGAGACCGCGCAACCCGTATCACCACGCGTGACTTGAGACAGGCTTGGAGCACGTGGTCGGGAGAAGCGTGTAGCGCGAGTCGCACGAAAAGCCATTGATTGTGCCAGCGTGGGCCAAATACGTCCATGGACTTTTGCTTACACAGGGGCAGATATGGGGTGGTGGTGGCGGTGGTGGCGGGTTCGGGATTCACCCCCCCCCCCCACACACACACACACACACACCTCCCCCGAACCCATACTTACTTACTTACTTATGCCTGTCACCCCTACCCGGGTATAGGCCGTCGACGAGAGACCTCCAGCGACTCCTGTCCTGTGCTTCTCCTTCGATTTTACTCCAGGTGGTTCCCAGTCTCTTGATGTCTGCTTGGACTCCGAACCCATAATTCTTTAAAACACTATAACAAAGTCGCTTTTTGCGTAGCCCGCCCCCCCCCCCCTCCCCTCCCCCCCCCCCCCCACACCACACACACATCTCTTGGCAAATTTGGGAAGAGGTCCTTGGGCACGGTCCTACCCCGTTCGATATTTCGGGGCTGACAAAGAGGTTGTCAGACATGCGCACCCCGCCCCCCCCCCCCCTACACAAACACACACACACCCACCCCCCCACCCCCCCACCCCCACACACCTTCCCTGCTTTTGGGTTTTTCTACCACTGGGCAGTAATTAGGTTTAGTGTCAGGATGCATTTTGTGTGTCAGGTTAGTGAAGGTCCCAAACAACGATTTCAAAGCCCTCACCCCCAGTCAAGGTAAGTGATCAGCCCCTGACGATCCAAGCACGCGCCAGTTCGTCGGTCCGACATCAGCCGCAGTTGCCAGGCACTGAACTGTGGCCGATGTCAGACTGACGACCTTGTGCTTAATCTTACCCAAGTTACCGGGCAAAAATATGTCGGTGTTTTTTTCCTCGCCAATTTCTTCCGCTTCTCACCTTCTGCGAGAGGCGGAAGAAATGCTTTAGAAAACGCTGGAAAGTACAGTCGCTGTCAGGCTGAATCAGACACGACCGAACATCCTGCCAGTGTGCGTCCACTGACCGACTTTGGCCCGAGAATCTCTTGCGGCCCGAGGCGATTTTACCGACCTGACAGGATTAGGTCCAAACGGCTGGTTTAAAAATGTCACTCGATCAGCACTAAGGAGGACATCATGAACTGACAGGAAATGATTGATTGGTTGTACATAGTTGCTTAACGTCCCGACAGCAACAAGACTTTCTCAGGACGTGCCTGCACTGCTTGTTGAAAAAAAAAAACCAGAATATTGAATGTATGTCGCCAGCCGGTCCTATACGTTGAATAAACCTACGCCATGGGGCCTAAATAAAGCTAAGACCATTAATTAGCAACACACATCCAATATCAAGAGCTACAGGCTCCGCAGACGGTAGGGAGAGTTTTAAAAAGGCAAATACAGGTAAATGGACCAAGGGTAGATAGAAACATGACCTTGGGAACTAAAAATTAGTTAACCCCACCCAAGTCCCCCAGGACAGACCCGGGTAGGAAGACAGGAAATGAGGCTGAAAGAGTCAGCTTCGCTATGATCTTGGCGAAAAACTCTACAGTGTGAGTCTATACAGCGCGAATCTACCCTGTGTACATTTACCGCTGTTTCTCCAAGATTTGTGAGGTCTGTCTTTATATTAACTCATTCGCGACGTACCGCCTCCGGATACGCGGCTAACGCCGCGTATCCTGAGGCGGCACGTCTCGAATGAGTTAAGAAAAAGCAGTATGTCCGGGTTTTTTTTTTTTTATAGAAAAGCGAGATTTTCGATGATAAACAAAGAATATCTCGATTTTCTCAAAAAATGGACAGCCGCGTGGCTTTTGCCAAATAACAGCAGAGTTGGGTGGATTGAAGCGTGTGTGGATTGACACTAAGTGGATTTACGCTAGGTAGACTTACACCAGTTAGCTTTACGTCTAAATATGCGTGTGCGTTTAGCCGTTTAGACTGGGTCGATTTTCGCTGGTTGATTGATTAGTTCGGAGTGATAATGGACGGCCCTCAGGGGCAGGTTTCCGGGGGGGGGGGGGGTCGGGGGGACGGGGGACGGGGACAGCTATTGCCTATAGAACACGACCTGGAACACGATCCATCAGGCTCACTGCAAATAATTATGTCAATTTGATTTACCAAGACATTTGCTAGGGCGTATTATTATTATTATTATTATTATTATTATTATTATTATTATTATTATTATTATTATTATTATTATTATATTATTAGGAGTATTATTATTATTATTATTATTATTTATATTATCATTATCATTATTCTTATAAGATTATCAACCATTACCATCACTGTTATTATTATTATTATTGTCATTATTATTATAGTAGTAGTATCATTATTTTTTACATTATATTATTATTATTATTATGATTATTATACTGTCATTATTATTATGAATATCGTCATTATCATCATTATTATTATGATTGTTAGTACCATTATTATTAGTAATGTCATTACCATTATAATTATTATTATTATTATTACTTCTTTGTGATTATTTTTCACTTAATAATCACTTTACACGCTTGGCTGGGTTTCGTTTAACATAAAAGGTTTGAAGGAAAACGTTAACCCAGTCAGCCATGAAGCACCACAGCAGAAAATGGGTCGACCTTGATAATTCAAGGGTATTGCCAGATTAGCTTGGCGCCTGTCGGCGCCAAGCTAATCTGGCACTGCCCTTAAATTATCATGGTCGATCCATCTCCTGCAACTGGTGCATAGTCGTTAGATGACGCCTCCAAAATTTGGGACACAGGGCCGTCGGGCTGACTGTGTTAAACATTTATCTCTTCCCTGCCACGGGCCGAGGACTGTGCTTTCACATCTTTATTAACCCTTATCATTCGGAATACACCTGAGCATAAAAATAAGTTTGACCAAAATAGTTCAAGGGTAGTGCCAGAATGGCTTGGCGCCTCTAGGCGCCAAGCTATTCTGGCACCACCCTCGAAACTAAAGCCATTGGTCTATATCCTTCTCTGTAAGTACTATAATGTTGCTTGCATATGGCAGTGTACAAATTTGAAGCTTTTAGCCTCAGTATGATATGGGATAACTCAACACCAAGCCGGCCTAAACAACTTGGACACAGTCAACTGCAGCTAGGAACAGCATTATATGACTCATCTACGTTTCCCCTCTGCAGTGCTGTGTATTTAATTTCACCAACCACAGGGCCGGATCTATGGGGGGTGCTTTGGTACTACAGCACCCCCTCCCCCCCCCCACCCTCGGCTTAAAAAAAAAATCATTCACTACCAGGTCACGACATGGTCCGAGAATAAGGGGAGTGGTTTAATGTTATTGCAGCACCCACCCCCCCCTCCCCCACCCTCGGCTTAAAAGAATATCATTCACTACCAGGTCACAACATAGTCCGAGAAGGAGGGGGGTGGTTTAATGTTATTGCAGCACTCCTCTCCCCCGCTTTTAGGTATCTTCGGTCCCTGAAAGCACCCCTCCCCCCTCCCTCCCCCCGCTTTTCGATTTCTTCGAACCCTGGAAGAGAACGCGCCTTTTCTCTCTCTACCCCCCCCCCCCCCACCCCCCTCCCCCCGTTTTTCGATTTTTTCGGACCCTGGAAGCATGCGCCATTCGCTCCTGAACAGTATACAGTTTTTATATTGTCGTTCAGCACCTCCCGTTAACAACTGATTGATCCGGCCCTGAACCACGATCATTGCTGTGTCAACGGATCCCGTCAGTTGTATTAGCCCCCCACGCACAGCAGCAGGATGCGCATCGACCATGATCATTCAAGGGTAGTGCCAGATTAGCTTGGCGCCTGAAGGCGCAAAGCTAATCTGGCACTGCCTTTGAATGATCGTGGTCGATTCCATCCGTAACTAGTACACAGTCGTTAAGCGACACGTCCGAAATTTTGAAAATGTGGCCGTGGGGTTAAAGGGGTTAATTAACAGTTACAGCGATCTTCCCCAGGCAGGAAAGGGTTAAAAGCTCACAACGTCTGCTTTGTTTTATATTATTTAAATATTTTTTGGTCTGTCATGCAATAAATTATATTGTCGCACAGCATGCTTAATTATGGAGCTGTGGTGTCGTCACAACTAACGACTTCTCTGCTCTTCTTCATCTCTGCTATGCAGGAGAGTTTCCGTCTCGCACCAAACAAAACAAATAAGGGGGGGCAGGGGGGCAGGGGGGCAGGGGGGTGGTCAGTAGCATAGAACGCACGCATCTGTTAATCACGCGGCACAACAGTTGTGAAAAGATGGTGGGAAAGTCATGGTTGAGGCAAGACTGTGACAACATTGGGGACCCTGTGATTGGGCGAATTTCAGCCGAGTCCGCCCTGGCGAAGGCAACTTTAAAACTGATGTACGCCAGTCAGCCCCGTGTCAGTGAAAAAAGAGATCTGTCATAAGATTAATAATACTTAGGACAGTCGATACGTAGGACTATCGATACGTAGGACTATCAAAACGTAGGACTAACCTAACGATGGACTATTGATACGCAGGACTGTCGCTACGTAGAACTATCGGTACGTAGGACTAACGATACACACCCCCATGTATAGTAACATGTCCCACTGAGCCACAAGGCTGCATTTCCAAAATGTCGGAGGTGTCACAACAATTATGTACAGGAGCGCGATCGACCATGATAATTCAAGGGTAGTGTCTGATTAGCTTGGCGCCTTCAGGCGCCAAGCTAATCTGGCACTACCCTTGAATTATCAAGATCGACCCATCTCCGGCCTCCCCCACCACTTTCACTCTTCAACGCGTCCAGAACAATGCTGCCCGCCTCGTCCTCAGAAAGAAAAAAATCCGACCACATCACTCCCCTGCTCAAACTCCTTCACTGGCTCCCCATCCCCCAACGCATCCAATATAAGATTCTGTCTCTCTGCTACAAATCCCTGAACAACTGCGCTCCTGCCTATCTCTCCAACTTACTTCACCCCTACACACTTTCCCGCTCCCTCCGCTCTGCCTCCGACCCTCTCCGCCTCCACATCCCTCGCACCAAACTCAACACTTTCGGCCCCCGCTCCTTCTCCGTCTATGGTCCATCCACCTGGAACACTCTCCCACTCTCTCTCCGTCAGAAATACTCTCTCTCCTCCTTCCAGTCCACCCTCAAAACTCACCTCTTTCAACAGTTCTAGCACTATATTCACACTCCCCATCCCAAGCTGACCGTCGTAATGTATTTCACTTTTTGTGGTACGTGAGTCATTGTCTAAAGCGTGCGCATGCGTGCGCGAGTTGTGAGTGCGCGCTTAGAGTTATAATTATTATAAGATAAGCGCATTATAAATACCTTAATTATTATTATTATTATTAGCGCGTCGGGGCAATATGGAATGTATACACGTTAACTAACATAACGGTACTGGTACAATTCTTTTGGGTAATTGGTGGTAATACTGATCAGTGAACAATCGGCTGGCTCCTTTGAGGGTGGGGTGGGGGGGGGGGATGTACACGCCTGTACACTAAATATGTACATAAAACTGACAGGTTTACCTACCTTATTTGGGAGCAACCGTAAGGAAGGTTACATGCGCAACGACCGCTGTCAGTAAAATCCCTTGTAGATATCCTCTTGTGCCAGCTACGACAGGCTGGGTTCCGTGTGAGCGAGCGAGTGATCTCGACTAGCTGCTTCAAAATTGCAGAGCGGAAATTAGAGGTGAACCATCCAACCGTTGTTTTTTGTTGTTGGTTTGTGTGTGTGTGTGTGTGTGTGTGTGTGTGTGTGTGTGTGTGTGTGTGTGTGTGTGTGTGTGTGTGTGTGTTCATGGGGGGGTTCACCGCAGCGGACCCTTTGAAAAGAATTCAAGTTGGGTTTAGTTATGCACAATAATTATAGGCCTTCAACTCGGAGGCTCCGTCGCGACTGACTGAGGCGCGCTAAACTAGGGCCCTTAGTCGATTTCAACTCGCAAAGTTTGCACAACGAGGCACTGGCGATACTACGCAAATGACGCTGGTCAGTGACGCCACGCCGGCGCTTTGCGACACTGATGTACAGTGAAATGATAAAATTGTACTTCCTGGTCTTACATTCTTTCCTATTTTCAAGTCATTCAATTTCTATTCACGTCTCGTGACCTTCTGCCCCCTGTGCGGGCCTCCCCAACGCGGGGTACAAAGACGTAGGTAAAAGGCGTAAATTCTCATGGGCCCCGCGAGTATGCGGGGCCCCATGAGAACTTACTTTACGCCTTTTGCAGGTGAGTACCGTTTTCCGTCAACTAGCTGGTGTTTCGAAAGAAAGACCAACGTTATGTCCTCTTGTTCCACAGTAAAACCAGTTTGCTTGCGAAGCGCTGTGGCGGAATTCCGCAATCTCCGGCGCAGATCCGACTGCACATCGCCGGTGCATGTCTGGTTTTGCGTGATTTCACGAGGCGGGGGAGTGGCCGCGCGCAGGTAGCAATCAGATTAAAGCGATCTGCTGCAGGCAATAAAGGGTGAACAGTTCGCAATATCTCGTTTATAACGTTATTAACCCATTCAGCCCTGGCGCACTACAGCAGGAGATGGGTCGACCATGATCATTCAAGGGTAGTGCCAGATTAGCTTGGCGCCTGTCGGCGCCAAGCTAATCTGGCACTACCCTTGAATGATCATGGTCGATCCATCTCCTGCAACAGGTGCATAGTCGTTAAATGACGCATCCAAAATTTGGGAAATACGGCCGTCGGGGTGAATGAGTTAATACGTAGTTTGAGTGTCGTCAAGTGAAACACTTCCCTGCTCTGCTTCTCCCGTTTGAACCGAGGAGAGTTCCACCGACTCAAAGCAGTGATAGTAACAAACAAATAGGAATAATAATAATAATAATAATAATAATAATAATACATGATTGTAATAACACTACTAGTACTACTACATGTAATAGCAATACACCACTACTATTATTACTACAACTACAGTACTACTACTACTACTACTACTACTACTACTACTATATGTTTTCAAAACTCTGCTACGTCTGACTTCTCATATGGACTGACTGTGAAAAAAAGGGTAGCAAAGTCATAGAAAGACAACATTGACAACCGGCTGTTGTGTCTGCGATTTAAGGGTTAGCAGCCAAAGCCCGCCCTGGCGCAGGTCGCTTTAACTTGTCATAGTAACATTAGCACACTTGCAAGGTGCATCTTCGGGTGTCACCTCTGCGTAAACGTATTATCTTTTCTAATACTAGTAGTATTATGAATAACCAGGGATTGTACATAGTATAGAGTTCATGATTTAAATTGACGGTGAGTGGACTATTTAACGTATAGAATTCATGATTTGAATTCTCGGCGAGTGGACTATTTAACGTATAGAATTCATGATTTGAATTGACGGCGAGTGGACTATTTAACGTATAGAGTTTATGATTTGAATTGACGGCGAGTGGACTATTTAACGTATAGAATTTATGATTTGAATTGACGGCGAGTGGACTATTTAACGTATAGAGTTCATGATTTGAATTGACGGTGAGTGGACTATTTAACGTATAGAATTTATGATTTGAATTGACGGCGAGTGGACTATTTAACGTATAGAATTTATGATTTGAATTGACGGCGAGTGGACTATTTAACGTATAGAGTTTATGATTTGAATTGACGGCGAGTGGACTATTTAACGTATAGAATTTATGATTTGAATTGACGGCGAGTGGACTATTTAACGTATAGAGTTCATGATTTGAATTGACGGCGAGTGGACTATTTAAAATATTTTCATCGCCGCGCGATTGACGTCAAGCAGCCGTGCGATTATTATACATGTAGTAAATCTATATCCGTGTTATGGTACGAAGGGGGTGATCAGGTGTTCAGTGATACACTGAGCAGCCTATAGATTGTGGCACCGGTACAGCGCCGCATCGCTTTTGTTTAGCTGTGAGGTGTCGCGCACCTATTGCCGACACTTCCGTTGACTGGCCATCGTTTAACCCACATCATACTAAGGCCAAAAACTTCTCATTTGTACACTGCCATAGGGAAGCTACATTATAGTACTTACAGATAAGGATATAGACCACTACCCTTGAACTATTTTAGTGAAACTTATTTCACACACTGGTGTACTCCGACTGATCAGGGTTAACAGATGCAGCCAGTGAGTGTCTCGCGGCCTCAGCCTGCATCCGCCGACAGTGAACAACTTCCACCCGAGACAAACCTAGACTTTCAGCGTTCATTGTACAATACAGGGCCCTCCGTGCACGTGTGTTCTTAATGTGGAGGAGGTCCTTGAGCGTTCAGTATCAATCTAGTCTTACTCGCCACGATAAACATCTTAACCCATTCAGCCCTGACGCACTACAGCAGGAGATGGGACGACCATGATTATTCAAGGGTAGTGCCAGATTAGCTTGGTGCCTGTCGGCGCCAAGCTAATTTGGCACTGCCCTTGAATGATCATGGTCGATCCATCTCCTGCAACTGGTGCTTAGTCATTAGATGACGCCTCCAACATTTGGGAAATACGGCCGTCGGGCTGAATGGGTTATCCGGCACTAAAGTGAAGTGAGAAGACTTTTATTTCATAATAATAATACATGGTATTTATATGGCGCATTTCTCATATTTATAATATAACTCAATGCGCAGGTGAAAACGACGCACACACACACACACACACACACACACACACACACACACACACACACACACACACACACACACACACAGACACACACACACACACACACAGACACACACACACACACACACACACACGGCACACACACACACACACACACACACACACACACACAGAGTCTGCAGGGGGGGGGGGTGTACATCGTGTTCATATCGATTCTGCTCTCACACTAGTTACAGCCATTATCATTTGCACGTGTGGTTTTAATCATATTATGCAGGAGGTCATTCGGGGTCATAAGTGTGCAATGAAGTGTGCGTGTTGTAAGCCAAAGGTGTCAGATGGGGGTTTGGGCTGGTGACAAAAATATATCGCGGTTCACTGGCGGCGTCCGCGGTCGATCCTATTTCTTTCGGGATCAAAGGTCCCTCTCGCGGTATAGCTGGGATCGCGACTGTGAGGAATCGCGATATGTCGAGTCAGAGCTGTAGTAAGGTTTCGTTATCCGGGATCGCGATGTGAGGAAGCGCGCTATGTCGAGTCAGAACTGTAGTAAGGTTTCGATTGCAACGGGCGACTCCTAACAACGAGCGAGAGCGAAACCACTGGGGACTGATTCGGCCATGGACTGAATAGGGCTCGGGAAGTTCCCCGCGTTGCCTAGCCCTTATCATTCGGAATACACCAGTGTGTGAAATAAGTTTGACTAAAATAGTTCAAGGGTAGTGCCAGAATAGCTTGGCGCCTCTAGGCGCCAAGCTATTCTGGCACCACCCTTGAACTAAAGCCATTGGTCTATATCCTTATATGTAAGTACTATAATGTAGCTTGCATATGGCAGTGTACAATTTTGAAGCTTTTAGCCTCAATATGATATAGGCTAGAAGCGTCGGCGCGTCAGCCGCCATCTTAAGAGGATACCATAGGCTTCAGATAGTAGAGAAGTAGTGACTCAACACGTTTTTCTTCATGTTTCTTTCTCTTGGACACAAACAAAAACATATCCTGGTTAGCGGTTTCCTACGGTGAAGGCAAGACTTGCTGTTATTACCTATAGCACGTCAGGACTTTCCTGACATTGTCAGTCCTGACAGCGATTTCCCTATGAGCGCCTTAATCGCGAATCCTCTCAAGATGGCCGCCACGACTAGTGTGATGACGTCAGTTTCCCGAGAGGCATTGACTGACAACACTCCAAACATCTCCAAGAGGCATAGATCCTCATGAGCCCGCAGGGCTCATGAGGATCTATGCTTCTTGGAGATGTTTGGAGTGTTGTCTATGCTTACGGTACAAGCTGGTTACCCGCCTGGACTTCAGTCGCTCTCGTTCGTTGTTGAGAGTAGAGTTTCACGAACGAGAACTTACTAGCGTCAGTCACAGAACAAAATCGTTTTACCACAATAAACCATATACCGCAATAAACCACTGCGACAACCGCTGAGTCATGAAGGTCACAGCAAATTACTGTGAGTCGCACGTACGGTGACACAGCTTTTGAAGCTTAACCCCTTTGGCTGTCGGTAGCGCTTTTTGTGGAGGTGGAATAATCTGGACAAAAAACTCTACGGACAGCCCCAAAAGTAAGCCTTGCGGATTATAATTGCCACAAAGCATCTTTAAAAAAACAAACACATGTATGTTGGTGTTTTTTTTTTGGGTTTTTTTTTTTTCGTTTTTTTTTCTCTCGTACAGATGTGCACGTAGGTGTGTGCAATATAATATTATTAATAATAATATTATATTAATAATAATAATAATAATCATATAATACTAATACTATGACAATAATAATAATAATCTGATAATAATAATAATAATAATAATAATAATAATAATCTGATAATAATAATAATAATAATAATAATAATAATAATAATAATAATCTAATAATAATAATAATAATAATAATAATAATAATAATAATAATAATAATAATAATAATAATAATAATAATGAATACTTGATACAGCGCTTAGCCTCCGAAAGGAGCTCAGGGTACTTTACAATCAGTTCTACACTGAGGAGCAAAAGAAATGCGACATTTTTGGTTTTAAAAAATGTCGCATTTCTTTTGCTTCTCATTATATATACACGTACGGTACATGGGCAATAAATATACACCAGGAGAATGGACAATCCAGGACACAACTCTCATTCCACGAAAACGCTGGCGTGTGCATGCGCACACACGACCACACCCACACAGTAAACAGGCCGTCAATTGACAGAATTTAACTCATTCTACCCCAAGACCGAAATCCCCACATTTTGCCGTCGTCTTCTGAAGACTGCGTTGCAGTGCAGGACACAGATCGACCATGATAGTTCAAGGGTGATGCCAGAATAGCTTGGCGCATAGGCGCCAAGCTATTCTGGCATCACCCTTGAACTATCATGGTCGATCCATATCTTGCTGTGGTGTGTTTGGGGTAGAATGAGTTAACAGGTAGGTTTTTGAGAGAGCTTCTGAAAGAGTGACAGGACTGTGAACAGCACCAAGTATTTCTTGTGGGAAATTGTACAGGCCGTGTGACGTCAGGGCGCACAACGTTAGTGCCACATATCTCCGCAAAGAAAGACATTTCTGTACCACTTTAACAACAAACTTATTATTATTATTATTATTATTATTATTAAATTGCAAGAATGACAATAATTATTGTTATTAATATTGTTGAAGGTAGTATTATATATTATTGCAAGTATTATTATTATTATTATCATTATTATTATTATTATTATTATTATTATTATTATGACACGAGTTTTGTGGCAATCTGTCAGTTTCAAATGTGCTTGTAGGGACACCTAATCACAGCATCGATGGCGTTTGTGACAAATCCCCAAATGCGCAAAAGGCCATCCGGCGAACGTCAGTATGATTTGTTTTCTTTTGCATGGAGAATTGCGATCGATTTTTGTTGTGTAACTAGAATTTCTCTAACTTGTTGCAAAGTCCGAACTAGTTTAAACTGAAAGGTTCTGGAAAAGGCGCTATCGTTCTAGTGACATCAAGCATGACGTCAAAGTTTCATAGTACACATGTTGGCTACATTTTGTAACATTTACGCCGGGAATGTTCTTAGATGTTAGTGGACGATTGTAGATAGATCTAGAGTGTTCTTTTTAATGAGTATTAATGAGTTTTGGTTACCTTTTCTTTTCTGATTGGTTCAGTTATGTAATTTGCGGAATTGTTCTGGAAATCTGTAATAGTATAAAAGAGGGTGCTAGGAAATATGTGCGTGCATTGTATGGGAGACACAGTGTATCAAAATTGCGGATGCATTGTATGAGACAGACTTTCTACAAGACAATTTTGTGAGCACTTGGCCGTTTACGCAGCAAAGCTGTATCACACACGTGTGTAGGTTTTCCGCTCAAAGGCAGCAAAGACTTTAACCCTTATCGTTCGGAATACACCAGTGTGTGAAATAAGTTTGACTAAAATAGTTCAAGGGTAGTGCCAGAATAGCTGGCGCCTCAAGGCGCCAAGCTATTCTGGCACTACCCTTGAACTAAAGCCATTGGTCTCTATGATTATCTGTAAGTACTAGAATGGAGCTTGCATATGGCGGTGTACAAATGTGAAGCTTTTAGCCTCAGTAGGATATGGGTTGAGGAGGCCGTGTAAGAAAAAGACTGAATATTATGAGCCCCGAGTCTGTAGAGTTAATGAGACTCTTTGCTCTTGCAGTTGGGTGTGCCATTCGCATTTTAGGCAGCAGTTAAGTGGTTAATATACGCTCTTGTGAAAACGCTCCACTCAAAGTGACAGGCGGCGTACTGTCATCAAACAAATGACAAACTCAAGTATATGCCTAACGATTGTGCACGTATTACATTGGTTTTGGTAAGTTCGCGGTTTAACGTCCACGGCATCGAAGTGATAATGGACAGCCCTGACGGGCGGGTTTATGGGGGACAGGGAAATCTATTTCCGGCTATGGAGTACGACCACTGATCAATTCGTCAGGCGCACTGCAACTGTGGCATTTTTGATTTACCAGGAATTTTCAACAGGTGACATGCTATGGTGTATTACGTGTTGACAACCAACACAGCCACATATCAAAGTCAGTGTCTTTGTACAAACTCAGTCAGTAAAGCAAGTCTAAGCATTAATCTAAACACTAATAACAGTACATTTTAACTTCAACTCATTCTGCCCGCGACTCACCACAGCAAGGTGTGGCTCGACCATGATAGTTCAAGGGTGGTGGCAGAATAGGCTTAGCGCCTATAGGCGCTAAGCCTATTCTGCCACCACCCTTGAACTATCATGGTCGATCTGTCTCCTGAATTGTAATGCAGTCCTCAGAGGATAAGTCCAAAATGTGGGTATTTCGTAGCTCGGGCACAATGAGCCGTATGTCGGTGCCATGTATTCTAACTGCCTGCCGGGCCAACAAGACCGCTAATGCTCCCATCTTGTTCATGGTGCAAAAGGGATGAAGCCGGCACGCCAAAGGAAACCGAAGTTCTCGGAGAAAACACTCTGGAACCAGGCCCTGCTACTTCAATGATGCGTCATCTGCTGACCTAGACACTGAAACTAGGTAGCTGCTGGAGTGGAAGGTGGAATGTAACTGACATTCTTTGAAACTGAAACTCTTTGGTCTCGGTAGCGGTTTTTGTCGCGATGATTCCCAGGGGCGGATCTGAGGTGGGGGGGGGGGGAGGGTGGGGGGAGGACGGGTGGGGGGGGGGGGTGGAGGGGGGAGGAGGGGTGGGGGGAGGGGTTTAGGGGGGTTTCAGGGGTTTCGGAACCCGTCCCCCGCCCCCAGACCCAATTTGTTTAAAAAATATTATGACAAAATTCCTTTCTGAGGTGTTTAGACCCCCCCACCCCCACCCCACGTTTAAAATTTTGGCGATTTTGACACACGCACCTCCTCCCCCGAACGGTGAGAGTCTTAACACGCACTATCCTTCTCGCCACCCCCCTCTACCTCCCCGCTTCTTTTTTTTGTGCTTTTTTTTTTTTTTTTTTTTGATATTTCGGCCCCTGGAAACAAGGTCTAGCGTCCGTCTGGGAGGCCTTTTGTATCAGGTTGAAGGTCGGCCCCCAAACAAAAAGTTGAACCTCCCTCCCCCGCTCGAGGTAACTGATCCGCCTCTGATTCCTAAAGGAATTGGGTTGGTTGGATGTACATTGCTTAACGTCCTGATAGTAAGACTTTCTCCACGTGCCTGTGCTTCAGTATTGTGGAAAAAAACAACAACAGTAAACTGGCAGAGTGGAGTGAGCTATATACTGTTGCCAGCCGGTCTGATATATACTAAATCAACCTGAGACATGCTAGGGACATCATACTAATTTGTCGTCATACCCAAGTTTACAAAGGCTGACAGAGTAGAAAATCATTAGAATTACAACAACAACAAAAAATTACAGCGGGGAAATGGTCTATACACTGTATGTATACTGCCGGACTGACTTGCATTTTTTCAAAATTGGACAGAAGCTACTGCTCCGCCGCGGGGACGCGAAATAAATTTTCATACTAGTGCAACACTATGATGATTAACAAGCTCCTTATGTGTAGTAGTAATTTAAAAGTATTTCTTAGTGTAGTACTCCGGGACGCTAGTAGTAATTTAAAAGTATTTCTTAGTGTAGTACTCCGGGACGCTAGTAGTAATTTAAAAGTATTTCTTAGTGTAGTACTCCGGGACGCTAGTAGTAATTTAAAAGTATTTCTTAGTGTAGTACTCCGGGACGCTAGTAGTAATTTAAAAGTATTTCTTAGTGTAGTACTCCGGGACGCTAGTAGTAATTTAAAAGTATTTCTTAGTGTAGTACTCCGGGACGCTAGTAGTAATTTAAAAATATTTCTTAGTGTAGTACTCCGGGACGCTAGTAGTAATTTAAAAGTATTTCTTAGTGTAGTACTCCGGGACGCTAGTAGTAATTTAAAAGTATTTCTTAGTGTAGTACTCCGGGACGCTAGTAGTAATTTAAAAGTATTTCTTAGTGTAGTACTCCGGGACGCTAGTAGTAATTTAAAAGTATTTCTTAGTGTAGTACTCCGGGACGCTAGAAATGTATTATACCCCATACACCGACATTGTACCAACGGAAAACAGACGCCAGTCGCAGCCGGCACCGGCTGCCGGGACTCGACTAGTGCCTGAAACTTGGCGATTGACGACTGAGATAACGGCCGTCAGCTCCGCCGACTGACATCCGCGCTGGTCACAACCTGAGACTAAAAGAAATAAATAAACGGCAAACCTGCTGGCATTTTCAACAGTTATGCGTGATCTATTTACTCCGAGTAAACCGATCACGCATAGCGGCCTGTTGTGAAAATCACTGAGTCGGCCGGCCAGCACTCGGAGAAGGCGGTGGCCGCGACTACTGTACATCATCCGTCGACTCCGCGCTGACAACCTAAGAACTACCAATGTGAACAACTTGAGTTGAATGAACCTGCTGGCATTTTCAACAGTTATGCGTGACCTATTTACTCAACTGAAAGCAGAATATACTCAGTAGCACGCACGGTTATACAAATCACCCGGCCATGTCTTCATGGCCGACATTCGAACGGTCAGTCGGCTATGCGCCGCCAGGCTGAGTCAATCGATGACAACGATCAGTCGTCTGCATCAAGTGTTTTGTCTGAACACCGCAATCAGCAGCAACTAATGAATCATGACGCGAGGCACGGTTTTGTTTTGGACTGGGTACAACACTACATCATAACTTATACTTCCGAGTAATATTTGTTTGATATAGTGCCATTAACCGACAGATGTGATTATTTGTCCCCAATCGGCAAAATGTCCTCGTCTTACTACTCAGACATCAGTTTTGATTCGGGCCGGGTCTCGTAGTCAATCACTATCGGCACAGAAGTCAAGCAAAATGTTGTTCAGTATCATATACTTACAGGCTGCTTGCTGGCCCATTACTCATCAGTCCTGATGCTGATTTTGTAAAATTGGTTTATTGTCCTATGATCGAGGCTACATTACAGATTAGAAGATGGACCAACTGTTTCAGTGTCACCACCGGCCCTTGAACTATCAGTCAAACCGGCCGCGTTCAGTTATTTCAAGCAATGCGTGGGTATATCAGGAGTAAAAGGGTTCGCACACCCTCAAACTAAATGTTTTATTTTCCACTGTACTTAATGATTTCTTAAAACTGGGCTCAAAGAATGGAACACACGTAGCACCTAGCACACGAAAACAACCCGAGGGGCGGCCGCTCAGTCGAAACCTGGCTGTTCGGCGCCATGTTGATTTTCCTTTTCTCTCTCTCGGCGACTGCCGCTAAGCAATTTTTTGTTGTTGGTCCTGCCCTTTTCTTGTATAAATCAGACCTCGGTGCCATACTAGCGCACTCTATGTAACACAAAGAATATGATGATACAATACACTTGGAACATATCAATACATGTGGGCCTTAGTCGCTTCGAAATATATTAGTCCGTTGTGGAATATCGAACGCTGGCTTCGTGACCGCCATTGTAAATCATCAACAGCCAAAACGATTTGGGCTTCAAACCTTTAGCGGTCCGTACTTGCCCCACAGGGCGTATTAGTGTGAAATAAATCGACCATATAATAACTTGGTGCGGTAAATTGTACACAAGCGTGTGTTTTGGGCATGAATCTGTTACACTAACTGTCAGACGATGCCTTGCCTTGGACACGTAGTCATTCCTTTATTCAGCCCGAAAGCGGTCTTTCCACAAGGCTGACCGACAACAAAATATTTTCTGGATCTCCACCTTTGCACGTAAAACAACAATTTTTTAAAATTAAAACGTGACTGATTTAGTACAAACAATGTTTTAGCACATACATATTGAATGGTATGGTATGTTTTGGGCATAAAATACCGGGGAAAAGTTGTGGGCAGATGTGTAGCGAACACTTGTGAGTTTCCGACCGCCATTATACATTTCGGTCGCACTGATTGTCAACAATTGATCCCCTATCCCTTCTAGAAGATTTTACTAATAGTATGACTGTCGTGTTTAGACTATACCATTATTACTGAGATCATAGGTAGTCAACACTGGGTTTATTTGAGAGCAAAACAGCCCATGTGTCAAACAAGGTGTCGAACACCAAAACAATCTAAACGGTCCTGAATAGTGTTTCTCAACGGGTCACTCAAACTCAAAACACGATTTATTTCGCTGATCACAAATGTATGGAACAACCCATACATTGATTTTAAAAGTAGTTTTGTTCTATATTTAATATACAAATCTATCTTGGTACGCCTGCAGTGACCAAAGTTTTCAATCTGACACGACCGGCCGACAGGCATTCCGCCATCTTTCAACATTGTACGCGGTTTGCAGGTCCAATTTTTCAAGGTGGAGAAATCAACATAAATTCTAATATCCGAGATGAAACACATATCACAATGATAGAATCGAACTTGTAAAACGTGTCAATGCCAAATGTGTGCTGTTATAATGATTATTCAGGGTAGAAAAGACTCTTGCAAATTGTAGTAACGATAAAGAGGGAAACGCGAAATGGGGGCCAGACCGAAAATTTGTGTTTTAGTCGCTTCAGAAAACTGATTATATACTAACGCAGAAGTACATGCAGGGCAAACAGACAGTTGTGCGCAGTCAGACGTAATGTACTACAATTATTTATATTAAGATTTTGTGTGTGGCATCCTTTAAAATATTATTTTTCATGCGATTTGTGGTGTCTACCATTTTACGTTGGCCATTGAACGCGCGCATATTTGCTAATTTCTCTACGGAAAAACGACGAACACGCAAACCCGTCTCTGAAAATGTAGAAAAAGATCCGCTCTTTCAAATGGTGTATCATGGTCGTGTGTTACTTATGCAGTTCGCATTTTATTTGCTTGTAAACGGATGTCAACAAACACAAAATCGCTTGCTCGAGGCTCAGCGAGGGCAGATTTGTGTGCGAGCGGGCGTTGCTTTCTTTGCGGCCCGCGCCGCGGCTATATAAAGCGTGGGTGAAGCTGTGGCAAGTCATTCGTTGCTACTCGCTCGTTCACAGCAGTTGCAAAGTCTTCTCGCTCACGTTTTTCGTCGCTCCGCTTCGTTCAACACATCTACAATGGCTGATGTTGCTGTCGCTCCTGCCGCCGCCCCGGCAAAGTCTCCCAAGAAGGCCTCCAAGCCCAAGAAGCCTGCAGCTCCCGCGGCTCACCCCAAGTACAGCGTCATGGTCGCTGCCGCCATCGAGAGCCTAAAGGAGCGCTCCGGTTCCTCCCGCCAGGCCATCCTGAAATACATCATGGCCAACTACAAAGTGGGCAATGAGATCAAGTCTATCAACGCTCGCCTCAAGACCGCCCTCAAGGCTGGAGTCAAGGCTGGCTCCCTGAAGCAGTCCAAGGGCACTGGTGCTGCCGGCTCTTTCCGCCTGGGTGAGAAGAAGGCTGCTGCTGCCAAGCCCAAGAAGGCAAAGAAGCCCAAGGCCGCCAAGAAGCCCAAGGCTGCCAAGAAGCCCAAGGCCGCTGGAGCCAAGAAGCCCAAGAGCCCCAAGAAGGCTGCTGCCAAGAAGCCCAAAGCTGCTGCCAAGAAGCCGAAAACGCCCAAGAAGGCCAAGTCTCCCAAGCCCAAGGTCGCCAAGAAGAAGACTCCCAAGAAGGCTGCCAAGCCCAAAGCTGCCAAGAAGTAAAGCGCTTTACGTCGGCCAGTCTCTTGAGGGGCTGTCTCGCGTCCATCACCAAGTCGGTTTTCTGACTAACGGTCCTTTTCAGGACCACCACTTTTTCCCAAGAGTGGACAGGTCGTTTTTCCAAGATCATGGTCATGGTTTGCTTTATGTTCCTTGATTTAAGGGAATTCTGTTTACCATTTCCCTCATTTTAAAATTATTTCCCACCTCCACCATAACCCATTTAGCCCCAGAAGCAGGTGGATTGACAAATAATATAGTTCCAGATGAGCATGGTGCCTTCAGGAGCCAAGCTCATCTGGCACTACCCTTGAATTATCATCAATGTCATTCAGTAACATAACCCAAAATTTGGGAAAAGCACCGGTGGGGCTTAAGGGTTAATGACCTCATTTAGGGATAACCTATTTCTGTATTGTCAGGCCATGATTTATTACTGCAGTTCTTTCAGGATATTTTTCTTCACACATTCAGTCCCATCAATCTCTCCTTTTGAACTAAAGTAAACGTAGCTTGTCATGGCTACTCTGCTCGAAAAATATTTACAGAAAAGCTCAGCTTTTGGGCTGTCAACATTTTGTGTCGTTGATTCCTGTAGGAAGCCACAAAGCACTACAATCCCATACGCAGAAGTCGAAAACCGAATTTTTTCCACCCGGCCAAAGCTGTTCTTTCTATGACTAAATTTACAACGAATAACTCGAACTTATCATCCAACGTGTTTCTCCTTCTGAAACGAACTAAAATCCAGTTCCATACGCCGCCAAGTCAAAGACATATGTCGAAAACGCCTGTCGAACCAGTTTTTTTCCTTTCTTCCCGCCCCCTCACCCGCCTTTTGATTTTTCGGCCATTAGAACTTGTAGCGTCGCGCAGAGACCTTTTGGGTCAGGTTGAAGGTCATATACACTTCACAGCAGACTCCTTGAAAGTTTTGTTCCGGGATGTTCCCTCGGACAAAATCTTCAATTTCTTGAGAGAATGCAATATTTTTACCATTTCTTTATTTTACCCTTTTTGGAAGTCTGTAGACATTTCTTTTAAAGACTCGTGCGACATTTTAGCCTGACATATTTCTAAGATATATTTACATCTTGTCTTAAGACCTTGCTTTTAGTCTGGATGACCAACTTTTTACCCATCCCGCCGTGAGATGACCTTAGTCGCCTGCTCGGCGTTAAACCCAAATAACCAACCCCCCCCCCCCCCCACCACCTCTCTCCCCAGTACATTTCTGCAGCCTATTTTATTTAATATATATTTTTAAATAAGACTTGGCTTCTGTGTACCTTTCGTCTTACGTTGACGAATGAGTTAACCCATTTAGCCCCAATGCCCTACAGCAGGAGATGGATGGACAGATGGACCATGATAATTCAAGGGTAGTGCCAGATTAGCTTGGCGCCTGAAGGCGCCAAGCTAATCTGGCACTACCCTTGAATTACATAATCGCTGTGACACCTGCATAATTTTGGAAATGTGGCTTTGAGACAGACTAAATGGATTAACGGATCAGTCCTGTTCTCTCTACTTATATGTATGTGCATGTGTAGATATTTTGTAGTTGTAGTTTTGTAGTTTGTAGTTGTTAGCAACGGCAGGTTTGTAAAATGGCTGTGTCAATGACGATGTCAATGCCTTAACTGTTGTAAAATAAAGTTTCATTGATTCATTGATTCTCACACACACAAGCACAGCCAGATTTACATAATAAAAGAGCACTGAGCAATGTCAACTGTTATGCAAACAAGAAGGCACTTTATCTCAAATAACACACGTTAAAACAACGTCCAGGATAATGTTCGCTTTTAACTGTCATAGGTCAGAAATCAAAAGCTAACTGCTTGAAGCCCAACTTAACCCCCTTCAATGCCGAGAAAAAGAGAACGCGATCCAGCTGCAAGGGGCTTAGATCCTCATGAGCCCCCGCGACTGCAGGGGCTCATGAGGATCTATGCCTCCTGCTGAGACCAGATTGTGCCCATGTTTTTTGGCCAGTGGCGGCTTTTGGTCGTTCAGTGGACGCAGGTTTCAGAAACAAAAATGCACGTACGCTGGCAGGCGAGGGGTTAAGCCGTGTACAGGCGGCTCTATCATTTCCAGCTGAAGTGATATAGTCGCCTGTTATACAGTATACGCTGGGCTTTAACCCCATATGCACCATCTTGGAGGTGTCACGCGACGACCATGTACCAGTTGCAGGAGACGGCTCGACCATGATAATTCAAAGGTACTGCCAGATTAGCTTGGCGCCTGAAGGTGGAAGCTAATCTGTCACTACCCTTGAATTATCGTGGTAGATTCACCGCCTGCTCTAGAGCATCAGGGTTAAACTTTGCGGCACATCGCTCTAGACTGCACAGCAAGTTTGTCTTAACCTTCCTAGCCCCGGATCCTGGCAGCAGGAGATGGCTTGACCATAATTCAAGGGTAGTGCCAGATTAGCTTGGCGCCTGAAGGCGCCAAGCTAATCTTGCACTACCCTTGAATTATCATGGTCAAGCCATCTCCTGCAACTGGTACATATCTGTTAGGCAACACCTCCAAAATTTGAGAAATGGGACCTTGGGGCTAAAAGGGTTAAGCATGTGTCACTCATGCTGTGCACACATTCAAGCTGTTTATCATACATTATGACAAGAGTGCATGTGCACCCATTCTTTTAGTCAGGGTAAAACTATGTAAAACTACCTTGGCTTCTGCTATGGGTAATTTTTGGGTTGGTGTGTGGCCTGAACTCATCTGCATAAATGTCTAGGCATTTGTGTAGATCACTTCAGTCACATGAACCAAGACAGAAGCCCAGCTAGGTTTGGAAATGTACAAGTATGACTTCAGTGTGTACTATGAAAAAAATAATTTTTCGTTTAAAACTCAAATTTTCCTTTCTGGGACGACAAAGTTGTCAATGTTTAAATAATCGTGTTACAAATGCTAATAATAAAAGTATAATATAATAATAATGATTTAAAAAAAGAATAATTTACACAATTTTGGCATGAGAGAGACACAAACAGCACTCACTTTGGACAAACTCACAATGTACACCAAATGTTCACACACACTGTAAATACAAGCACATACAACAACGATTTACAAGGAGCAAAAAACTCAAACACACACACACTCACACATGATGAGACGGCAGACAAAATGGTCTTTAAGTATATGCAACAGAGAAAAGGTGTATTTTAGGCTTGGATTTGAAAATGGAGAGAGATGATGAGTGACGCACATCAGCTGGGATAGCGTTCTAGTACTTACAGATAAAGATATAGAGGAATGGCTTAGAGCATTATAGTATTTACAGATAAAGATATAGACCAATGGCTTTAGTTCAAGGGTGGTGCCAGAATAGCTTGGCGCCTAGAGGTGCTAAGCTATTCTGGCACTACCCTTGAACTATTTTAATCATACTTTTTTCACACACTGGTGTATTCCGAATGATAAGGGTTAACAATAAATAATAGGAGATGGTTACAAAGACTTCAGGGGATACAGATGAACCCAGACATATCAAGAGTAGTGCTAGATTATGGCGCCAAGCTAATCTGGCACTACCCTTGAAATGCATGGGTTGATCCATCTCCTGCTTTGGTGCCCTTAGGATGAGTAAACAGATCAAATGAAAAAGTAAATGCCTGCATGCTGGAATGATGTCAAAGGAGTGTGTAGCAATACCAGTGTTCCCCATGATTTTTTCCCCTGTGAAAACAGATCAAAGATGGCCTTGGCTATTGGTATACAATAGACAAACGGGGAAAAAAACATCTTTCCTGGGTATGTCACAGATGGAATGTCCCGTGATGGAATTAACAAAAGCTCTATACATAACATTCAAATAATTTTCAGTACAACAATCATATATCAAATACACAACTCTCACTGTAGCACCGCCCCCCCCCCCCCCCCCCCCCCCAACATTGCTTGGCGTTAAACCTAAATAGCTAACTAACCACCCCCCCTGAAATCATCAGAAAGGACAGCAAGACAAAAAAAAGATCCGTCCGAATCCGTGCTGAGCGGTCTTCCACTCTTCCCGTCCCTGTCAAAATTTGTTCATCAAATACAGAGAATTATCCATTAACCGTTG
Organism: Semisulcospira habei; assembly: GCA_036245525.1. NCBI lineage: Eukaryota > Metazoa > Mollusca > Gastropoda > Semisulcospiridae > Semisulcospira > Semisulcospira habei. The sequence goes on along the minus strand of BTPG01000001.1, from coordinate 105,197,623 downwards.
TAGCCCCAAGGTCCCGTTTCTCAAATTTGGGAGGTGTTGCCTAATGGCTACGTACCAGTTGCAGGAGATGGCTTGACCATGATAATTCAAGGGTGGTGCCAGATGAGCTTGGCGCCTTCAGGCGCCAAGCTGATCTGGCACTACCCTTGAATTATCATGGTCCATCCATCTCCTGCTGTAGGGATCCGGGGCTCAAAGGGTTACAAAGAGAGCCGGCACGTACATCATGATCTTCCCCAATCAGTCCTTTCATCCCTCAACCCAGCTTGTGGAAGGTATTCGGGCTGACGCTGGCTGCGATTGTGCTGTGCACGAGCTAACTACGGCCGACGTCAGCCCGAGGACCCTTTGCCTGCTGGTGATCAATTCATCCGCTAGGAACACCCACACACACTCACTTTCATCACAGGTTGTATCAAAAATTAACCCTGTAGCTGTTGGTGGCGATTTTTTTTTTGTCATGATGATTCCTGCAGGATGTGACGACGTTGCTATTCCTGCAGGAATCATCATGGCAAAAGCCGCCACCAGCAGCCAAAGATTTGGCGTCTGGTCAATTTTGCATATATGTGTGATGCTGCAGGTAAAAACACTAGATGTTTCAGAAGTACTGACAACACAATCTCTACATAAAGTACTCTGCTCAACCTATTGACCCCCCGTCGTCAAAATCTACAGTTGTCAACTAATGACTTTGCACCAGATACAAGAGATGGATCGACCATGATAATTGAAGGGTGGTGCCAGATTAGCTTGGCGCCTTCAGGCGCCAAGCTAATCTGGCACTACCCTTCAATTATCATGGTCGACCCATCTCCTGTATTGCGTCAGGGGTGATTGGGTTAATAATAGCAATAAAACATGTTACAATGAATCTTATTGAATTACTCTGTTGACAGTAAACTTGGAATATAACATGAAGAAGTTTGGGGCCGCCTGACATTTTGTTACATTAAATCATTCAAGGCGCCCCACATAAATAGCTGCGATAGTGTGGCACAGCGACGATGACTAAAGATAATGACGCAAAACCCCAGTCAGTGCAATGTCACAAGGCCATCATCAGCTGTCTCTGGCCCATGCAGGGCAGCGTGCAGGTCAACAGCACCCGAGTCTGCACTTGCTTGGACACTATTCCTCATCGTGACACTCAACATACAATCAACAAGCAACGTGTAAACATGAACAGGTACATTTCAACTGGAATGATAGATCTGGTCACATAAATACACTGCAATCAACTTCTCCGCCCCCCCCCCCCTCCCCCCCAACCCCCTCTATGTCTCTTGCAATTGAATTATGTGCACGTTCTCTTGGCAGCGAAGGGGTTAAGGGAAGAAGCCGAGGCAAGTCATTCAGACTCAGTCAGCTGCCACAGATGGACGCATCTCACCACGCCTGACTGCGCACGACTGCACTACACCTTGCTATGCCCGACTGCGCACGACTGCACTACATCACACGCCTGACTGCGCACAACTGCACTACACCAAGTTATGCTATGCTGTACCAAGCCACACAACGCAGACCACGAGATAGCCTCTCTTGCTGGTTATGCTGAGCCATTATTGGGTGAGCAAGCGAGTGAGTGGAGTTGAGAGGACTAAGACAAAAAGTCTTCTGTCTTAACTCATTCTATCCCAACATCAAATTCTTTAGATCTTGCCGTTGTCCTCTGAAGACTGCATTGCAGTGCAGGACACAGCTCGACCATGATAGTTCAAGAGTGATGCCAGAATAGCTTGGCGCCCATAGGCGCCAAGCTATTCTGGCATCACCCTTGAACTATCATGGTCGATCCTTATCTTACTGTGGTTTGTCTGGGGTAGACTGAGTTAAGTCATTCCTATAATAGGCCGTTTGACGTTGGAGCGCACAACAGATTTTCCAAATATCTCCGTAAAGAAATGCTTTTGTGGACCATTTTAAGAACAGTTATCAGTAAGTGTCAGGTAACCTAATATGAGCTATTTTTACTGAACTTTATGAATTGTTGATTTCACTGTACAAGAAAGCACAAGAATAAACCATTTTTAATACACTGATAGAGCCCCCATGGGAAATGGCCAGATTTAAATATCCAGGTCAAGCATGCAGTTTTAATACACTAATATAGAGCCCCATGGGAAATGGCCAGATTTAAATATCCAGGTCAAGCATGCAGTTTTAATACACTAATAGAGCCCCCATGGGAAATGGCCAGATTTAAATATCCAGGTCAAGCATGCAGTTTTAATACACTAATAGAGCCCCCATGGGAAATGGCCAGATTTAAATATCCAGGTCAAGCATGCAGACTTCATGTGTGCCAGAGCTGATTCAAGTTTGGAAACTTGGTTGATTTACTCATTCATGTGAAAATGATTCTTTAAAAAAAAAAAAAAAAAAACTGGGCTAAATATATCTGGGCACATTTAGGGATGTGGAATCAGTCTTTTCATGAAAAACTTCTGAATTTTTTTTTTTACAATACAGCACAACTGACACATTGATCGACTTTCTTGAAAGTAAATCGAATTAGGTCAGCCGGCCCTGAGTGATATTTGTTCTAAGATTGCTGTAGAAAAGTGGTTCTTTGCGAAGATGTCTGCGATAAAAGCTGTGCGCTCCAATGTTAAACGGCCTGTAAGTGTGTTTTCTGTTAACCCTCCAGCACCAAGGTCCCATTTCTCAAATTTTGGAGGTGTTGCCTAATGACTATGTACCAGTTGCAGGAGATGGCTTGACCATGATAATTCAAGGGTAGTGCCAGATTAGCGTGGCGCCTTCAGGCCTAATGACTATGTACCAGTTGCAGGAGATGGATTGACCATGATAATTCAAGGGTAGTGCCAGATTAGCTTGGCGCCTTAAGGCGCCAAGCTAATCTGGCACTACCCTTGAATTATCATGGTCAAGCCATCTCCTGCTGTAGGGAGGGTTAAACTGTTTCTTTGTCAAGACTATATTAACACCTTTACATCCGAGACATTAACATCCAACGATTTTTCTTTCATGGTTATCTTTCTGCATTATTTTACACACTCAGTAGTCGCTTTTTCGATCTGAAATTCACCCTACAGAGCGATTGTTGAAAACATTTCTTTGTGCTGAGTTTTCTGTCCAACTGCATGACTGCTGAAGATTCCTTTTCCTCCCAATCCTGATGCCGTATGCTAGCAGGCGGCCGGGGAGCTGAACTTGATAAAATAGCGACATTTCTCGTCTTCGTGAATGCTGATCACATGATCCTCTAGGCCGCATAGGAACCGCAACTGTGACAGGAAAAGTTTACGAAAAAATTAACCCCCTTGTACACCCTGCCAACGGTACTGTAAAGAAGGATGAGTGGATGCACACACAATGAGGTTCACTAACATCTTCGCTACCTGCGGATGCACAATGTGTTTCTGAAGACTTTGTATATTCAACGTCACAGAGACCCCCAGTTGTTCAAGAAACATAGATACAAAAAGGTGTCAGAAAGAGGCACAGATCCTAAAGCGCCCCCGCAACTGCGGTAAGTTAGTGCAACTGCAGGGGCCCATGAAGATCTGTGCCTCTTTTAGTTAGATGATGTTTACGTTTTCTCAGCAGTGAACAGGTTAATAATAACAAAAACAACCCCCTCCTCTCCCCCCCCCCCCCCAAAAAAAAAAAAAAAAAAAAAAAAGAGTAATAATAAATAAATAGAAAGATTACAAAGTAAAGTAGGTAAAAGCACTGTCAGGGGAGAGAAGTGTGCATATCTTCCTAAAATATTAGCACTGGCAGTCTCCCCTTTTCTTTTCATTTATTACTACAATATTGACTGCAACCCTATCCCCCCTTTTGTAGGTTCTCTCTTAGGGTGCATGGAAATTTAGCTCTAGGTGGAGGCATGGAATGTATGCTCCTGCAGACTTACTTACTTACTTACGCCTGTCACCCCTACCTGGGTATAGGCCGTCAACGAGAGACCTCCAGCAACTCCTGTCCTGTGCTTCTCCTTCGATTCTACTCCAGGTGGTTCCCAGTCTCTTGATGTCTGCTTGGAGGTCTCGACGCCAGGAGTTTCTCGGCCTACCTCTTTTCCTCTTTCCCTGGGGGTTCCATGACAATGCCTGCCTAGTGATACTGGAAGCTGGCTTTCTCAGACTGTGACCGATCCATCCCCATCTTCTTCGCCCAATTTCATTCTCCCCTGTTATCTGCTCTGTTCTTTCCCAGAGTCTGACGTTGCTGATCTTCTCTGGAAAGTGGATTTTCAAAATTCTTCTAAGGCAACTGTTCATGAAGATCTGTACTCTGTTGACTGTGGTTTTTGTCAATCTCCAAGTCTCTGCTCCATACAGGAGAATTGCTTTTACATTGGAGTTGAAAATCCGGACTTTGGTGTGTTGTGACAGCTCTCTGGAACTCCACACTTTTTTCAACTGGAGAAAGGCTGCTCTGGCTTTACCGATTCGTGCTCTGACATCTGCATCAGTGCCGCCTTTTATGTCTATGATGCTCCCGAGATAGGTGAAGGACTCCACCTCCTCCAACGGGGTGCCAGCAAGCAAGACTGGTTCTTCCCTGGTTGCGTTCAGCCTCATTGTCTTTGTTTTCTGTTTGTGAATGGTGAGGCCCACTTGGGACCAGATGTCAGCAAGCCTCGTGGTCTTGTCCTGCATTTGTTGATGAGTGTGGGACAGTAATGCCAAGTCGTCTGCAAAATCGAGGTCGTCAAGCTGTGTCCACAGTGTCCACTGTATTCCACTTCGTCTGTGCTCTGTGGTCATCTTCATGACCCAGTCTATGGCCAGTAGGAAGAGGAACGGAGACAGCAGACACCCCTGCCTGACACCGGTTCTGACCTGGAGCTCCCTGGTGAACTGCCCTTCGTGGATCACGCGACATGTCATGCCATCGTAGCTGCTCTTGATCAGGCGGACGAGCTTTGTGGGTACACCGTAGTGTCGTAGGAGTTTCCACAGAGTCTCTCGGTCCACACTGTCAAATGCTTTCTCGTAATCCACAAAGTTGACGTACAGCGAGGAGCTCCACTCCAGAGACTGTTCCACGATGATGCGGAGAGTGGCTATCTGGTCTGTACATGATCGGTTCTTCCTGAATCCTGCTTGCTGGTCTCTCAGTTGGGGGTCAACGGAGCTCTTCATTCTCTCTAGGATGATCCTGTTGAAGACCTTTCCTGGTACTGACAGCAAGGTGATTCCTCTGTAGTTGGAACACTTGCTGAGGTCGCCTTTCTTGGGAAGCTTGATTAGGTACCCCTCCTTCCAGTCAGCCGGCATCACTTCCTCTTCCCAGATCTTTCCAAACAGTGGGTACAGCATCTCCACTGTTGTCTCTAGGTCTGCTTTCAGAGACTCCGCTGGGATGCCATCTGGCCCTGCTGCTTTGCCATTCTTCAAAAATGCCACTGCTCTTCTGATCTCCTCCCGGCTGGGTCTGTCACAGCTGATGGGTAGGTCGGTCTCTGCTGGATGGATGTCTGGGGCGTCGGGTGGGCTAGGTCTGTTCAGTAACTCTTCAAAATACTCGGCCCATCTGTCGAGTTGGTCTGCTCTGTCTGCAATAGGCTTGCCTTCTTTGTCTTTTACTGGTCTTTCTGTATGGCCATACTTGCCCGACAATCTTCTGGTAATGTCGTAGAGCTGTTTCATGTTGCCGCTGCCTGCTGCTTTTTCTGCCTCTGCTACCAGGCTGTCTGTGTAGGCCCTCTTGTCTGCCCTGATACTCCTCTTCACCTCGCGGTTGGCTTCCGAGTATTCCTCCTGTGCCCTTACTTTGGCTGCTCTCGTGCGACTGTTGTTGACAACTGCTTTCTTCTTCTTCCTCACTTCTATCTTCTTCAAGGTCTGTGCCGACAGCCAGTCCTTGTGATGGTGTTTCCTGAACCCTACAGTGTCTTTGCAGGTTGAGTTCAGCGCCTCTCTAACTGCCTTCCACTGCTGCTCTGTGGTGGCCACCTCCTCTTCGTTTACTAGCTCCTGTAGCGCTTGAAACCGGTTGGGCAGCACCAGTTTGAATTCTTCTCTAACTCCAGTTTCTCTCAGGAGGCCTACATTATAGCGCTGTCTTCTTGTTGTCTCTGTGCGGCTTTTCTTTAGCTTGAGCTTCATTCTTAAGGTAAGCAGATGGTGGTCTGAGGCGACATCTGCTCCCCTCCTCACTCGAACATCTTGAAGGGATCTTCTAAATTTCTTGCTAATGCAGATATGGTCTATTTGGTTCTCTGTTGTATGGTCGGGTGAGACCCAAGTTGCTTTGTGTATTCTTCTGTGTGGGAAGATGCTGCCTCCAATGACAAGTCGGTTTAGAGCACAAGTCTACAAACCTCTCCCCGTTCTCACTCATCTCCGAGCCTAGTCCCTGTCTCCCCATCACCTCTTCGTATCCGGTGTTGTCCTCCCTATTTTGGCATTAAAATCGCCCATGATGATGGTGATGTCTCGCTCCGCACATTTGTCCACGGCACTCTGGAGTCAGTCGTAGAACTCTTGTTTCTCTTCCTCGTCACTGTCATTAGTGGGCGCATAACACTGGATGACGTTCAGCTTGAGCTTTTTCTTGGTTCTAAAGGCTGCTGTGATAATTCTTGGCCCAAGAGGTTCCCAGCCCATCAGCGCTCTCTGTGCCACTGGTGACAGCATGAATGCTACTCCTTCTGTATGGGGGGCATTCTCCTCTTCATGACCTGAATACAGAATCATCTCCCCACTTAACAGCCTTTTCTGGCCAGACTGCGTCCATCTGGCTTCACTGATACCTAGCAGGGAAAGGTTGTACTTTTGCATTTCCGCTATCTGGGCGGCCTTGCCGCTCTGGTACATGGTCTTGACGTTCCATGTGCCCATGGTTGTGTCCCTGGATAGAGAGAGGCGGCTCGGTCCTGTGGCTTCTGAAGACTTCCGGCTTTCACCACAGGACGTCATAAGTCTTCTGGTAGAAGAACCTTCCTCCTCCAGGAAAGGAATTACTGTTAGTCTTTTCGTCGGCGTTTTTGTAGCTATTTCCTTTTTTGCAGGGTGGGGAAGCTACCCCCACGCCCAACCCCCTTACTAGGAGGACCAGGGGTTTTCTGTCGGGGTCACCTTCCCTTAGACCATGTTGGTTCACAGCACCTTATTTCATTCGGTGCACCCCTCTCACGAGGGACCCCCTATCCACCACCCAGGGGACGCGCCTCAACGCCATATGGTCCCAGCGCGAGGGCCCCTGCAGACATCACAGTAAAATGTGGCCGTCTTTGCAGGTAGGCAAAAGTTCCTGCCTTCCACCAGTATGCCGAATGGTGTGCTGATGAGGTCGCCAAGACCGAAACAGCTGTCCACTCCAGCTACATATCTGGACCCCCCTTGGGGGACCTAGATTTAAATTTCCATGCACCAAGGGGCTGGAACAGTGGGATATGTGATATGCTCCCCTTCAGGGGGGCTTCCATATGCATTGCTTCCACTGTTCCAGTCCCTTTCTTAGCGCACCCCCTCTTTCCTACCTTTTGTTTTGTGCTTTGACCACAGTGGATCTATGATCACTGGTCGATCATGCACACTTCTCTCCCCTGACAGTGCTTTTACCTACTTTACTTTGTAATCTTTCTAAAATATTAGCACTGGCAGTCTCCCCTTTTCTTTTCAAATAAATAAATAAATTAAAAAAAAACAACAACAGTGAGTTTTGGCTATAACAAGAAAGGCAAAACCCTTATGGCTCATGTGCATGACCAATTTACATATGTGTGACCTGTGTCACAATAAGTTAAGGGCTGGCTTCAGCACTAGCAAAATTCATGTTTTCTCAAAATTTAAGCATTTCCACATATATGTCAATCTCCAGTGACCCTTGAACTTTGCGATGAGGTGACTAAATTAGTACGCATAGAAAGATCTTGTCATTAGCTACCTTTGTGCCAAATTTGATCAAAAAGTTTGAAAAAAAAGTTGATAATAACTACAATTCTATTAATAATTGGCATTTTACACACATTTACTCACCTCTTGTGACCCTTGACCTTTCCGAGGGGTCATCTAAATTAGTATTCATAGATAGGTCTTACCATCTGGTATCTCTATGCTAAGTTTGGGTTTGAAGTTGTGAATAGTATTTGAGAAAAAAAAAAATCTTTTGTCAAAATATGGCTATTATTTCCTAATCTCTTCTGACCCTTGACCGTTCCGAGGGGTCAACCAAATTAGCATGCATAGAAAGGTCTTACCATCAGGTATCTTTGTACCAAGTTTGGGTTCAAAGTTGTGAATAGTATTTGAGAAATTGTTTTGGGGGTCAAAATATAGCTATTTTTTACCTATTTCCTGATCCCCTGTGACCTTGACCTTTGTGAGAGGTCACTCAAATTGGTATGTTTAAAAAGGTCTTGCCACAAAGTATCCTTGGGCCAAGTTTGAGGACTGTGTCTTGAATAGTTTCCAAGAAAATGAAAACATTAAAGTTTACCATGGATGATGGATGGACGACCACTGGTCCAGAATATTGATTCACTTTTGCTTCGCACATGAGCCAAAAAAACAACAAAATACCAAAATATTTTGGTCTCTATATCCATAGTTTACTACAAACCAATTAATTTATATACACAGGAAGCATGTGCTGTGAACAGTAGGCCAAAACTTCTTATTTTAAGCTATGAAGTATGAGGTCATTTTGTTTAAATCACCGTCATGCACTGGAATCTAGACTTGTACCTGTGTTTGTCGCGGCTGACCGTCAGGACAGAGAGTTGCGTCACCACCACCCATGGTCAAAAGGAAGTCGCCTGGCTTCTGCTGTGCCCACGCTGCGCTGCGTCCTAATACTGTGTTGGCCGTGCTGCTGAATGCAGTGTTGCTCTGCTTGACAGACTGGAAGGGGCAGACGACATATTTGTACTCGCGAGTCGCGTGCTCGTAGCACTGTTGGCTTAGCAGGTAGAAAATGCCACCAGGTCCGTAATTCTGCAAACATTACAATAACTACAAATAAATAAAATACGCAATTAAACAATAGTTAACAACTAATATCACTTTATGCATCAACCGTTGATCAACTATATCCAATGTTGGCTGGTTATAGATACCATCTGAGTATCCCGGCACAGTCGCACGTTTGTGTACAAGCCGTGTCTCACCCAAACAACACACATTTTCTCCATTCAAGGGCGTCAGGGGGGTTGTTGTTTGCAGGGGCTCATGAGGGGGCTCATGAAGGGGCTCATGAGGGGGCTCATGAGGGGCTCATGAGAACCTATGCCTCCTGGTCTAACCCATCTAACCCCAATGCACTATGGTAGGAGATGGATCGACCACAATAATTCAAGGATAGTGCCAGATTAGCTTGGCGCCTTGAATCACCCTTAAACACAAAAGCAGCATGGTAAAGGCACCAAGCTGTTCGGTCATTATCTTTCAACTTTCATAGCAAAGACACCAATCAAATATGTACTCTGCTCGGGCCTCACTAAGAGTACACAGACATAATAATAATAATGAGTATTTATATAGCGCTTAATCTTAATCAAAAGCTCTAAGCACTTTACAATCTGTACACAAAAATAAAAATATGACATGCACATAACAAACAAAACACAATACCCGAACACACCACTTTTAAAATAAACTAAACAACAATGCATACATAATAATTCATGTTCTAATTAACATTCAGTCTAAGGAGGATTACAGAACTACAACTAAGGCATCAAACACTGGCAGTTATTCAAAGTAAAGCTTGAAGAGGTGAGTTTTCAACGACCTCTTGAGGCAATAGATGAGATACTGAGGGCAGACACAAAGTAAAGAGTTACAATAATCTAGCTTGGACAGCACAAATGTACAAACTAGTGTTTTAGTGGCTTCCACGGTGAGCAGGCGACGAACTGAACTAATGCAACGAAGTTCCATATCTATTTATTCCCTCATGTTAACCCATTTAACCACATGGCCCGCTTTGGAGGCATCACTGAACAACCCCACGTACCAGTCGCAGGAGATGGATCGACAGTAACTCAAGGGTAAGTGCCAGATTAGCTTGGTGCCTGATGGCGCCAAGCTAATCTGGCAATACTTACTTACTTACTTACGCCTGTCACCCCTACCCGGGTATAGGCCGTCGACGAGAGACCTCCAGCAACTCCTGTCCTGTGCTTCTCCTTCGATTCTACTCCAGGTGGTTCCCAGTCTCTTGATGTCTGCTTGGAGGTCTCGACGCCAGGAGTTTCTCGGCCTACCTCTTTTCCTCTTTCCCTGGGGGTTCCATGACAATGCCTGCCTAGTGATACTGGAAGCTGGCTTTCTCAGAATGTGACCGATCCATCCCCATCTTCTTCGCCCAATTTCATTCTCCCCTGTTATCTGCTCTGTTCTCTCCCAGAGTCTGACGTTGCTGATCTTCTCTGGCCAGTGGATTTTCAAAATTCTTCTAAGGCAACTGTTCATGAAGGTCTGTACTCTGTTGACTGTGGTTTTTGTCAATCTCCATGTCTCTGCTCCATATAGGAGAACTGCTTTTACATTGGAGTTGAAAATCCGGACTTTGGTGTGTTGTGACAGCTCTCTGGAACTCCACACTTTTTTCAACTAATCTGGCAATACTGTTGCATTATCATGGTCGATCCATCTCCTGCAGTAGTGCCCGAGGGCTAAATTCACTCTCCATGTTAGATGTTCAACAGTTTGGCCTTGCAAGGTGTCCGATCCATGCATTTAACCCTTTTAGCCCCAAGGTCCCATTTCTCAAATTTTGGAGGGGCTGCTTAACGGCCATGTACCATTTGCAGGAGGCGCCAAGATCATCTGGCACTACCCTTGAATTATCAAGGTCAAGCCATCTCCTGCTGTGGGGATTCGGGGCTAAAAGGGTTAAGGTGCCGTAACTGGTGCATTTCAGCATCAGCGATGCAGGTCAGCGGCCACTCAGGTCTCATCAGGGTATATATTTCAAGGGGGGGGGGGGGAGGGCAGCGGGTAATTCGTTGTTTTCACAACCACACAAATTTCAAGTTAAATTAGGCCTACATTACGTGTTCACATTTTGTTCTTACTGGTGTCCAGAAATATGCATAGATCAAAAGTTATTGAAAAAAATAGGCGGCAAGCTTTGCTTAACCTGTTCAGTGCTGTGAAACTTTGAACACCACCCAACTGCAAGAGGCATAGATCTTCATGAGCCCCCACAATTGCGGGGTTCATGAGGATCTATGCCTCTTGCTGACACCACTTTCTTGTTCTTCTTCAGCGTTCCTGGCTGACACACACTTTAAGATCATATTCCTGGGAAAGCTAGGACAATTCGGGGTTGAATTAACAGAAAATGCAGACACAACCTGCATCGACTGGCACTGAAGGGGTTAAACGGCTGTACCTGTTGTTCACGATGTGACAGTTGTTTAGCAGCATCTCTGTAACGTTGTTGCAGTGTCAAACCCTGCACACGAATCCGCCGCTCATCTGCCATTAACTGTTTGAGATCTCCGCATCGGTCAGTACACGGAGTGTGGAACACAGCACCTCTCTTGCCTGAAATACACACACACACACAGATTTTTCCCATGATGGTGCCATAGTGTCCAAGGATTGCGTTCTTGGCTTGGTCCGTGGGCGTTTCCTAAAGCCTGCGCGGTGGAGCTTTTTGGTGGAGTGCAGTGTGCGCAGTACTGGCCCCACCCTTTAAACCCTTGGTTCGTCTGCCATGGCCTAGCACGCTAGGACGGTGGCATCGAGGTCCTCGGGTCGTAGGTTTTATATCAGGCTGTCCTTGTCCTAGTCTCTGGCTCAAAAACCTTCCCCGGAGACACGGGGGCTTTGATGTCAGGGTTTTCCTCCCTTAGCCTTTCCGCAGCCAAGCGGCCAGTCCTGCAAGGCAGCAGGGGACTCGTGGAGGGCGGGGTCGTCTATGTCCCGTGCAGAAGTGAACATCTGCCCACTGCCCCTAAGGATTGCGTAGACAGCGTTATAAAACAAATTCAAACTGTGATGAAATAGGAGTTACATTATTTACAACAGTTATAGCTCGAGGGTGTGTGTAGGGGAGGGGGTGGGGGGGGGGGGTGGAGGGGGATGGGGTCGTGTGTGAAGAATTCCCAAAATTTTCGAAAGGGGGGGGGGGGGGGGGGGCGTCCAAACACCCCAAAAAGAAATTTTGGGTCAGGGGGGGGGGGGGGAGTGTTCTGGACCCCCCCCCCCCCCCCCCACCACCGATCCGCCCATGTAGTCCAAAGGTGGTGCCGAAACAGCTTGGCGCCTTTCGGCGCCATGCTGTTCTGGCACCACCCTTGAACTATCCATGGTCACATCTATCTCATTAGAGTGTATCAGGACTTAAGGGCAAAAAGTTGCTTGACAGCCAGTCGTGGACAAATACGGCCCAAGTATAACAAGATTTCATTCAGGGAAGGCCAAGAGGTCAACGGCATCATCCCAGCGAAAAAAAGGAGGTATGAAAAAAATACACAGGAGCTCAAGTTGTACAATTCATGAGGAGGTCTGCCATTACTTGCAAAAGTGGCCAGCATGTCCATTGTTGAGAAAAGCGAGATTTTAGTTGTATGACAATAATAATGACAAAAAAATGAAACATGTTTTTGAGGGACAAAAACAAGTCTATTTTTATTACACTGTTTTGTGCTTGTCCCATCAAATTGTGGGTTTTTTTGTTTGTTTGTTGCCTACCAGTATTTCTTTGCACCTTATAACTTTTACACACTTGGCAACCACCATTTCGGTCTGGATTCAGGAGAAGGTGTGGACCAAACCATACCTCCGGATTCTGCACCACTAGGTGACAACCCTCTAGTGTACAACACTGCGTCGTCAACACCTTACCTTTAAGTTGTATCAGTGGTGGCACCTCCTGCCCCGCCCATTCATCACTCCCATCACAACAGTCGCATATCCCATCATTTACCTTGCTAGCGTGCACCCACTGTGGACCTTGCTGTGGCAGCTGAACTTGGCAGAAAAACCTGCCCACAAAAATCCACCAAGTCTGTGCACGTTTTCATTGCCACGCCACTTCTGTTAGTACTAACCCATTGAAGTCTGTGCGCTTTTTCATTGCCACGCCACTTCTGTTAGTACCAACCCAGTTAGCCCCGACGCCAAACAGCAGGTGATGGATTGACCGTGATAATCGGATGGCACCAAGCTAATCTGGCACTACCCTTCAAGTTCAATTATCATGGTGATCCATCTCTTGGAACTGGTTAGTTGTTAACCCATAATCATATTGAGGCTAAATGCTTCAAATTTGTACACTGTCATATAGGATACAGACCGATGGCTTTAGTTCAAGGGTGGTGCCAGAATAGCTTGGTGCCTAGAGGCGCCAAGCTATTCTGGCACCACCCTTGAACTATTTTAGTCAACCTTATTTCACACACTGGTGTATTCCAAATAAGGGTTAAGCAACATATTTTTATACAATTTGCAAAATGCAGCCTTGGGGTCAGATTTGTGCAGCTTTGATGACAAAGTGAATTGACTTTTTTGTACTGTATCATATTGCATTGTACTGTGCCCGGGTTCCACATGTCAAGACATGGTGATGGTCAAAGCGGGAAATGCATTATATGTGTATGATGGCAAAATAATCAATTGGAACATGTATACTTGTGTTCATATTGCAATTATTTGCATACTATTAGTATACTATGCCAAAGATACTTTCAGACTCTATGCAAATGTGTGTATAAAAATTAAAATCCGCAAATACTGCACGGAGAGATTCACACACGTCTCTGGTACAACTGATACTTGTCACAGATGTACCAATATGTTGAAGTCAGCTGTATTAGTAGACTTAGTATATTTGTGTGCGTGCATGCGCGTACAAGTCTACAAGCGCAGCACCTCCTTGAATGAATGAAATATTTTTGAAAGGTGATTGTACACAGATTGTTTAGAGTGTGTTTATTTTTGTTTTTCAAATTTGTATGTACTTTTTTTGTAAATTGCATTTTTGTAATTAGTTATTTTTGTACAATTAGCTTTTGTTAAGCTCCTAGAGCTCTAATTTCTGAGGATAGTCCCCATACAAGTAATCATTGTTATTTCATTAGCCCCAGCAAGTGCAACCTCCCAATTTGTGGCTTAGGATTTTCACTGTCATTTGTAAGTCTTGTGTATGCTCAACATTAGTGACAAGGACTTAGCCTACCGTCCGTCTGGACAGGCGTTAGTGCCAGGTTCATCAGTAGAGTCCCGACAGTCACAGTAGTTGTCATTCACACGCTCCAGTGGAATTTTCTCCTGAAAAGATCATTTCATCAGCAATCGAAGCAATCAATACTGTTTACAGTACCGATGACTGTATGCAAAAAGGGGGTAATTTTGCCAATGTAATTCACTACTAATAGGAGATTTAATTGCTTTACAATGCATAGTACTTTAGTAGTACTATGCATTGTAAAGCAATTAAATCTCCTGTGCCACAAGCAGTTTACTTAACCCCTTCCCTGCCACTGAACGCACATTTTGTTTTCAAAATCTGTGTTCATTAACCCATATCATACTGAGGTTAAAAGCGTCACGTCAGATTTGTACACTGTCATAATGCAAGCTACATTATAATTTATAGTACTTACACAGATAAGGATATAGACCAATGGGTTTAGTTCAAGGGTGGTGCCAGAATAGCTTGGAGCCTAGAGGTGCCAAACCAGTCTGGCACTACCCTTGAACTATTTTAGTCAAACTTATTTCACACACTGGTGTATTCCAAATGATAGGGGTTAAAACCCATATCATACTGAGGCTAAAAAAGTAAAAGCTCAAATTTGTACACTGCCATATAATGCAAGCTACATTATAGTACTTACACATAGTTATTTGGGTTTAACGCTGAGCGGGCAACCAAGGCCATCTCACGGGCGGAGTACTTACAAATAAGGCTATAGTCCAATGACTTTAGTTCAAGGGTGGTATTAATATTTTAGTCAAACTTATTTCACACACAGGTGTATTCCAAATGATAAGGGTTAACCAACCACAAGCCACAACCGTCCAAGGAACATGCATAAAGACTGTTTTCCACAACACCCAAAGATCTTCATGAGGATCTATTATCTGTACTTCCTGCAGTTTGGTGGTGTTCAATTTCAGAAGTCAATGGCTACAAATGTAATTTAATGCACAATATTTACACTTTTGAGACGTGTCACATTCCGGATTCACAGCTGTACGCCGCGAATCTGGTTGCAGCATGTCTTGAAAGAGTTAATAAATATTTGGCCTGGATTTGAAAAAGAAAAAAACCCCTCTGAAATAGACGTTTCTACCTACAAAATTGTATAATTTCTCCTGTGAAAACAGTCTATTTTCAACCCTTTTCATACTGATACTCCTATCGCTTGAAATAAATATGTGATAGTTCAAGGGCTGATGCCAGAATAGCTTGGCGCCAAGCTATTCTGGCACCATCCTTGAACTAAAGTGCTCAATCTATCGCCTTATCTGTAATGTAACCTTCATAGGACAATAAGCAGCATTTTAAAAAAAAATCAGCATCAGGATATAATGGGTTAAGTACTAAGAATAGATGTCAGACACACAGGTAGATCTAGTTAACCCTCTTAGTCTTAACCACCATGGCCGCATTTCCAAACTTTTGGAGGCGTTGTCTAACGACTATGTACCAGTTGTAGGAGATGGACTGATCATAATAATTCAAGGGTAGTGCCAGATGAGCTTGGCGCCCAAAGGCGCCAAGCTCATCTGGTACTACCCTTGAATTATCATGATCAGTCCATCTCCTGCTGCAGAGTCCTGGGACTAAATGGGTTAATTTGATCAATGAATGTAAGCCATAAATAAATAACACAAGTCACACCGGTTGGCCTCAGACCCCATAGCCCAAGCCCCAATCCCTAAACATGGCCCGAGACCCCAATCCCTAAACATGGCCTGAGACCCCAATCCCTAAACATGGCCTGAGACTCTAATCCCTAAACATGGCCTGAGACCCCAATCCCTAATCATGGCCTGAGACCCCAATCCCTAATCATGGCCTGAGACCCCAATCCCTAAACAATCACCCTGCACCCAGGGGGTTGGGTCAACCTACCTTGGACTGGAGACACTGGAACATCCCCATCAAATCCTCCAGGTACTGGCTTGCAGCGGATGGATGGACACCCCTGGGTACTGGGATAGCTCGTGGGAGCTGCTCCACTTTATCCACCATCAAAGCTTCTGGTGAATCATGTACAGGCACTATTAATGCCTGCGGTAAATCCGCAGTTTTCCGGCCATCTTGTACAATGACCGGGATATTGTGAGACTGAGAGCCGTGTGAACCATCTGAACCCTTCTGGCCCTGGAATGTGTTCAGTCTCGCGACAGTGAACAATTGCAGGAGAAAATACAGGACAGCGATCACAGCAAGCAGGCCGAGAGTTTGAACTTTCCTCTTGCGGCACCTCCCTGACCTTAGACAGTCCATGTTAGACAGGATGTTTCCATGTACTGTCAGGCTTGCACGAGTTTATGGAACTGGTAGTTCAGTATGCACTCACACAGTTCTCCCAAGGCGTGGTGCGTAACAATCAGAACGCACGGTCTGGTCATTTCTCCTCCAAACACTCTCAGTTCACCCTCTTTCTATTATGCGCACATTTCAGTTCTAACGCACAGATCTCAATCGTGTGCATAATGCTGACGCACAGATCTCAATCGTGTGCATAATGCTGACGCACGTATTGTTAAAAACAGAAATCGTGAACTTCACTTAAAATTTCTCTAGGGAACACTAATTTCAACTGAGCTTTGAATTCCGACAAAACGAGAGCATCCAAATCTAACACAGGGGTGGATCCTAAACCGACTACCGGTAAATCTTTGAAAAAGACGTTAACATGTGACACTCCATGCAAGTGTAGTATGAAATACACAGCAACTATGAAATATCCAACGGTGAACTTTTGTACAGCGTTTTTCTGCTAGGTAGTTCAAATCCAATAAATGAAAATGGGGCAGCAGGTTTGTTTACGTCTTGCCATGGACGCCGCCATTTTGTTCAGAAGTGTCACTTTACCACAAGATGAAACATTATTATTGACAAAGCTCTGGTAGTTGCAAGGGACCGAGATGTGCGCCTGATTGTTTTCATGTTCCTTTGATGTGGGGAGTGGTGTACAATACTGATGACTTCGAAAACAGAGTCCAGACAGTAAAGGCGTCCTACCGGTGCACAAGTGGCAGGCTGACATAGGCCTACACTCAAATATCCAAAATAGGTGTCGTCTGAGAGCCTTTCGCTTACTGTTTTAATAGTAGTAGTAGTAGCGTGTGAGGACAAAATAGGCTGCGAGGCCTTTGCAAATGTCTTCTTTCTTTCTTTAATTACTTTATGGGTCCGCTATGCATGCAATTTCCCTATAAATCATTCATCATAGGAATAGAAAATCTCAGTAAATTTTGTTAATTCGTCCAGTTGGTTTTTAAAAGAATTTATGTTAGGCCGTGCTTTTTTTTAATGAAACTGGTAACTCATTCCAAACAATGTTAACTGTTAGAAAAACAAAACTTCCGCAGGTTAGTGTTGCAGTGCCTTACAAAGATTTTACCTTCAGAGTTTCGAAAGACTTTTAAGTTAGCTTTTGTGTTTTTATGTCAGGGATGCCAGAAAAAAATGTCCACCAGTGCACAATAAACCCGTATACATTAGGCCCAACACCCTACAGCAGGTGATGGATGGACCATGATAATTCAAGGCACCAGATTAGCTTGGCGCCTTAAGGCGCCAAGCTAATCTGGCGCTACCCTTGAATTATCATGGTCCATCATCGTCCATCTCCTGGAACTGGTACATAGTTAAAGGGGCACGACCGACCTTTTTTAATGCTTCAGTTCGCAAAAAGCTTTTACTGGGCTTCAGTATAAATACCCACTTAGACAGTGAACACCGTCTTCGGAGCTTAAGGGGGCGGAGCCGCCGCAGCATCAGCAACAACTTCCACTCCCTCCATCCGCTCCTCCAATGCAGCATATTTGTTTTGAAGGGGGACATCAGTGTTCCCCTTCTGGGCCCGTGCGCACAGCGGTCCCATTGATTTCTTAGACTTCTGGTCCTGAGCAGCGTTCCTGCCGCTAGAGTTAGCGGACTAAGAAGGCTGACCAGAGCCAGAAACCTTTGGCGTTGACAAACTAGTAGGTTTGAGTGGGGGCTGAGGCTTAGGGGCAGCAGAAGGCGGTGCCACCGTACCGGTATCGTCCGCCTTCTGCGTTCCCTGGCTCCTCATCACCACCGGAGGAGGGTTACTCTCCAGGGGGGAGAGGATCCGAGGCTCCGCCCCCAACCAAGAAGTTGGGGTTTGACAAGAGAAGTCTTTGGTGGGGCGCTTGCCTGCCACCGCAGCACTGAAAGTTTACACAGAGGTGTCATTTGAGTTTGGCGCAGCCTCAGCTGTTGGGCCCGTGCAAAGGACCAAAAGCTCATGAGTATTTTTAAAAACCAATCCAACATGGTAGGACCTGGGTTAGCACAGCTCCTTAAAAACCGGACCAGTGAAAAAGACTGAACAACATATCTGCTGACATCAAGTCCTAATCCTGGACAAAGATGGCACCCCTCTGCTAGCCCACTCAGTCAGGGACCGAGGGGACTACCTACCCATGCCACGTGGAGGCCGGTGCCCAGTGGGCAGCAACTATGGTGGCGACGATTCCTGCAGCAATCACAAGTCACTACAGACAACCAAAGGTATCTCCTTCAGCATGGGCGATGCTGGGGTGGTGTATACATGCGTTTTTGTGACCCCCCCCCCCCCCACCAGAAAAAAAGTTCCAGAGCAAAAAATGTGAATGCAAGAGGAACAAAGTTACCCCCCCCCCCCCCCCCCCCCCCCCCCCGCCACAAGCGTTTCAGTGCAGAATCTTCGATCCACCAACTGCCACCCACAAAATGAGTTCAAGTCAATATATGTCAATGTTTTTATTTCAATTTGTTACCTAAAATACCAATAAATATTACTCTGAAAATGAAATAACAAAATCTCTGTTACCTTTGTCCCTGAGATTTACAAAAACTTCTTGATGTGATGGCTCCGAGGAACACCAAAGCAAATGCATCCATTAAGTGCATGCTGATGCAGTGCATTATTCCCATTTTTTAAAATCCTATTCAGCATCAACACCCTACAGCAGGAGATGGATAGACCATGATAATTCAAGGGTAGTGCCAGATCAGCTTGGCGCCTGATGGCGCCAAGCTGATCTGGCACTACCCTTGAATTATCATGGTCGATCCATCTCCTGGAACTGGTACATAGCTGTGAAGTGACACTTGTGCAATTTGGTAAATACAGCTTAACTGAACCCTCACATGTATCTGTGGAACAGACATACTGCGTGAGTAGAAGGTTGGAAACTATCAAACATACACCGGGACCCTTGGCTCTGTTCCTGGAAATGCTTTCTCTGGTTTATCATGACGTCTGATCTGCCCATCTTTAGCTCTTGTGTCATTTTTGCTTTGTGTTAGCGAGGTTGTCCGCTTGATCACTGCCCTGGACTCCTGCACGTTTTGGGCAGCAGACCTACAGACCTCTTTAAAGTCCTTTACTGGCCAGTTCTACTGGACAATGCCGACCTACTAGGATTGTCCGGTACTGTCAGAGTATATTATGTTGAAGTTTAAAATAAATATCAGTGTACAGCATTCCCAGAATATTTTTGTAAACATCGTGTGAAAAAACAACAACACCATAGATGGTTAAAACTGAAAATCTCCATGACTATGTATTGAAGTCAACTATTCTGTAAAAGTAAAGCAATGAACAAACAAAACACGGCCTGCCTGCAGGAGCCATAGCGTTCTGCGAGCACCTGCAGCTCAACAGCTCGCCAGAATCCGTCTCTTGTTGGTCAAATTTACAATGATGTTGAGGAAGATTGATTAATTGTACATTGCTTAACATCCCGACAGCAACAAGGCTTTCTCAGGATGTGCATGCACTGCTTGTGAAAAAAACCCCAGCTAAACAGAACATTGAATGTATGTCGCCAGCCGGTCAAATACGTTAAATAAACCTAACACATGGGGCCTAAATAAAGCTAAGACCATTTAGCAACACACATCCAACACAGCTACAGGCAGTGCAGACAGTAGGGAGGGTTTTAAAATGGCAAAATACAGGTGATTGGACCTAGGGTAGACAGAAACACATGCCCCAGAAAAGAGGAAAACCCACCCTGTGGGGCTGACCAGGGTGACCCTGGGAACTAAAAAGTACCTAACCCCACCCCAATCCCCCAGGGCAGACCCGGGTGAGGGGGGAGGAAGATTGAGGTTTGCCATGATTCTGAGATAGACAAACTAAGACAGACCTAGATCTTGATATACTGTGGGGACACTGGCAAAGCAAAGGGGTTCACATAATGTTATACTCAACTCATTCAGCCCGACGGCCGTATTTCCTAAATTTTGGAGGCGTCATCTAATGACTATACACCAGTTGTAGGAGATGGATCAACCATGACAATTCAAGGGCAGTGCCAGATTTGCTTGGCGCTGACAGGCGCCACGCGAATCTGGCACTACCCTTGAATTATCATGGTCGACCCATCTCCTGCTGCAGTGCATCAGGGCTGAATGGGTTAAAACGTCAAATCATAAAATAAAAAATTCACCCCCTTATGCACGCTGCCATCTGTACTGTAAACATTACTGGCAGCTGCAGGCACAATGGGATTAACCCACAAAACCCTTACAGGATACGACAGACTGTTGACTGACCATGATAGTTCAAGGTTCATGTCAGAATAGCTTGGCGCCTCTAGGCGCCAAGCTATTCCGACACCATTTAGAACTGCGAGGCAGACCATAGAGGATGTTTCCAAAATTTGATGTCGCCCTCAAGGTTTGATGCAAGGGATAATACAACATTGGTTTCAGGTCCTGAAGAAATAAATAGAAACACGCACCAACTGTCCCACAGCAATACAAGTTAGCCTCAGCATATCACGACACCTGGGAGCTGGAAAGTCGATCAGACCACAACTTTGCATGAACCTATTATCTAACCAAACGGCTGCATTTCCCAAAGTGTAGAGGTGTCATCCAATGACTACCGGCATGTACAAGTTGCAAGAGATGGATTAACCATGATAATTCAAGGGTAGTGCCAGATCTGGCACGACCCTTAAATCATCATGGTTGATCCGTCGCCTGCTGCAGTGTTCCAGAGCTCAATGGGCAATGTGGTGATGAGTTTACCTAGGCTTGTGAAGAGAAACTTCCTCGGGCCGACATCAGCCTAACTGCTGCTTTATATGTCCCACAAATGACCAATTAAGGCCAACATGAGCCCAATGAACTCTTGCTCACCCAGTGTTTGCACACAAGCTAAAGCTTGTCCATCTTCTACCTGCCTTCATATGTATGCACGACGTACACGTGACCCTCTCTCACAAAATCGGTCTCAACTCGCATTTTGGATGTTTTGACATACATACATTTCTGAAAACTACAGTGTTTGCCGATTAATTTGATATATGACTGTATTCTGTAGTGCAAAAATTGTAGAAGTGATTAATGTTTAAAGTTGTTACAGCTTCTGGCGGCCATTTTGTGAAAACAGCCATTAAAGTTTCTGTGTGCAGCATAATTGAGGCCAAGCTCAGACTTTAAAAATCATTTTAACCTATTTAATGGCATTTTTTATGATAAAGATTTTAACTATACGATACTTTGGTGTATGTAGAATACATTTTCGCAAAAAAGTGAAAATGACCCAGACTGACCCCCCCACCACATATTACTGTGTGTAGCGCTGATTGGCTCGCTGCGAGTTAAGACTGGTTTCGTCAGAGAGGGTCACATAATATGTGACCCTCTCTGACGAAACCAGTCTTAACTTAAGAATTACTTATTTGGTTTCACATCTTGCTGAGCATCAATTGAAAATCCTGCACATAAACTGTGCCACATCAGACAAAGAGCTTGATGAACATTATATATCCGAGTAATTTGAATCGGGTGCCGACAGAGCAGGATTCAAGTTTCATAGGATAATTCATGTGCATGTAAGCTAATTACTGATAACCACTTGCATGTGAACAACTAAAATATATCAGCCATAAATATTTGCGACAGCAAATGGTCGCACATTACTATAATTTTCATGCAGCTTGAATCACGCACCGAGAGCACAAGTTTCATATCAGATATGTCGATCGAAAGCAAATTACTAATTTACATTACCACACACTTACATGACAATCACATGACATGTATCAACCAAAACCTAAGCAACTCATTGAGCCCTGAGCCCAAACTTTCTAAAAATTGGAGTTTTGCTCTGATGGTTTCAACCAGTTCACCGAAGTATAACATGCACAGTGACCAGCTTTTCCACACATCTTTTCGCATTCATCATCCGGACACCACAGTGCGAGATGGATCAGCAATGATAGTTCAAGGGTGGTGCCAAATTAGCTTGGCGCCTGAAGGTGCCAAGCTAATCTGGCACTAACCTTGAACTATCATGGCTGACCTGTCTCCCACTGCTGGTACACAGTCTTTACAGACACCAGCCACAGGTGCACACATGTTTAGGTGCAAATGAGATACACAGGGGTCACTGTACTTCCCATCAAATATTTATTTCATCGCCGTCTTTTAACTCAGAATAAAAACACATCAATATTTCACACATGAATGCCCTTTGGAATGTGATGGCCTAGTAGGCAAAAGGTCCTCTGGTCTGCACCAGGGGTCAGCTGCATAAGTGAGCATAGGCCTGCGCCAGCTAGTAAGCAAGGTACTCCACTAGAGCGAGCACCTTGCTTAGTGGCTAGCATAGGACTAAGATCACTCATGCAACCAGCCCCTGGACCTTTTGTCCACCAGGAAGAACGGTTCAAATGTTTATCCAACGATCGAGACGTGGTCATTTAAAAAAAGTCGGTTGTCAAAATCCCTCGTCTCCCTGCGATATGATCAAATTTACAACACCGCTCCTCTATCTACAACAATCGCCTGCTCTGCAAGCAACAGGCCCTCAGGCTGATGTTGGTCCACACACAACTAAAGGCTCCCAGGCCAACGTCAGCTCATGCACAGCCTTCACGGCGACATCGGCCCGAGGACGGTGCTTGGGCCAAAGTTGGCCTGGTGACCTTTTATACGTGTGGTAACTGTACTCTATACGTGCGGTAATTGTACTCTGTGGTGAAGATGACAAACATACGCACTGATAGGGCTGGGCAACTGGTGTGAGATTTCTCATAGCATTTTGAAACAGCATTATGGGACAGTCCCATAAGCCAGTCTCTCTCCAGTGTGCAAAATGTCATCAAGCCGTCATTGGGCTGACAGGCGCTGTTGGCCCACGCACAGCTGTGCGCAGGCCAACGGCGCCTCATGGCGGCCGATTAACCTTTGCACACTAATGAGGCAAGACATACAAGCATGACAAGTCCAACGCTCAACTTGTGGGCCCTCCGATGTGCGCTTTCCAATGCACTAAAATGTTGTTATTTCAAACTGTGTCCTGAAAATAATAATACAGTTAACCCTTTGCGTGTTGGTGGCAGTTTGTCATGAATCATCGCGACAAAAAAGCTACAAACATGCAAAGGGTTAACATTTTGCTGCAATGGACAACACACATCCGGGAGCCCACAAAGTCACACTTCTGATACCTTCAGTGTCCCTGCTCAATCGAGAGCTTTCATACAACTATTACACAGTGACTTGTGGGAAAGCCCCATAGGAGACAGAAACATGTGACTAGTACTCGAGGGGTGAAGGGTGGGGAGGGATTGTGGACAAAAATAAAGGGACAAAAATAAAGGGACTCAACACAAATTGTCCATCAGCGCTCAAAGAACTCAGTGTAAAATGCAGAGATCTGCGACCAGTAGTTGTACGCCATGGCAGACAGCATCATGGCGGCCGACATGTACAGTGGGGGGTAGATGCTCGACGTCGTGTACTCCACCGACGTCTGCGTGCAGTGAAGCGCAACATCACAAACCTGGCGTGTCCGCTCCGCATTTGGGTCATCTGCAGGGATTCGACTGGCAATCTGCAAAGAACACACACATATCAGTTAATGCTAATTTGACCCTTTCAGCTCACAGCACTGTATCATGAATACTCAAAGTGATGGCCACTGTGCATGGCCCTGAACTTCAAATATTGATGGTACAGGACTGTCAATGCTTTTTTATCGGCTGTATATGGGACTGATAGCTCTTTGCCTTCGGCTGGCAGCTCCAGTTGCCGCGAGTCAACTTCATCTAGCACACTACGGGTGGCGAGATTTGTCCAGCCGAAGTTCGCTTGCCCTGCGTGTGCTTGGCTATTTTTAGTGCAGAATGTGTTGTTACAAGCCGCTAACTGGCGCACGTGCACACCAGATCCAGAAAGGAACTCTTAACTCTTTTTGACCTGATACACCCACTGCTTGAAATAAATTTGACTATGATTGTTCAAGGTTGGTGCCAGAATAGCTTGGCGCCTGTGAGGCGCCAAGCTATTCTGGCACCAACCTTGAACTGAAACGGTTCATCTATCTCCTAATCTGTAATGTAGCCTTCATAGGACAATAAGCAAAGTTTAACCCTCATTCGGAATACACCAGTGAGTGAAATAAGTTTGACTTATATAGTTCAAGGGTAGTGCCAGAATAGCTTGGCACCACCTCTAGGCGCCAAGTTATTCTGACACCATCTTTGAACTAAAACCATTGGTCTATATCCTTATCTGTGAGTACTGTAATGTAGCTTGCATATGGCAGCGTACAAATTTGAAGCTTTTAACCTCAGCATGATATGGGTTAAAAAATCATCCTCATGGTGTAATGGGTTACCAGAATTACTTAGTGACAGAGTAAATAGTACAGAAAAGTTACTTAATAATAGGCGAACAGTTCATTAACATCGTCTGATCAACTGCTGATTGGCTAAACTCGTGACCGTTACCTTCTGAGTGAAGTGATGCATGATGGCCTTGACCTTCTCAATGGTTGTTGCTCCCATCATCATTTTCACCGCCTCCCCCTTGCGGATCTTCACCACACCCGTGAACACACCCGGGTTGTCATAGCAACGCTCCAGCGTGGCGATGGCCATCACCTGTGCACAGATGCTTACAGTACAGTCAACTTCGTGCAAGTACCAAAAAATGACAGGCCAGCACACAGACCAATAACACTGTAGTGCACCGGACTACAAACACGCCTTGTAACCCCCTGCCAGGATCATCGTGACAAAAACCACTACCAACAAGCAGTCAAAGGCTTAATTTGGCTGTTGGTAGCGGATTTTGCTGCAATGATTCATGCTGGAACCAACACGACCAAAATCGCAATTGGCAGCCAAAGGGTGAACACCACTGGTTGCAAACTTTGTTTGAGAATTCTTTGTTAAAACCCTTATCATTCGGGATACACCAGTGTGTGAAATAAGTTTGACTAAAATAGTTGACGGGTAGTGCCAGAAAAGCTAGGCGCCAAGCTATTCTGGCACTACCATTGGTCTATATCCTTATCTGCCAGTACTATAACTAGCTTGCATATATGGCAGTGTACAAATGTGAAGCGTTTAGCCTCAGTATAATATGGCTTATTTCAATGCCCCTGTGTCCAAGGAACATGGCTATGAAGTGGGGCGAGCAACTGCGGGGACCCCATGTAGATCTAACATGGCTATGAAGTGGAGCGAGCAACTGCGGGGACCCCATGTAGATCTAACATGGCTATGAAGTGGGGCGAGCAACTGCGGGGACCCCATGTAGATCTAACATGGCTATGAAGTGGGGCGAGCAACTGCGGGGACCCCATGTAGATCTAACATGGCTATGAAGTGGGGCGAGCAACTGCGGGGACCCCATGTAGATCTAACATGGCTATGAAGTGGGGCGAGCAACTGCGGGGACCCCATGTAGATCTAACATGGGTATGAAGTGGGGTGAGCAACTGCGGGGACCCCATGTAGATCTAACATGGCTATAAAGTGGGGCGAGCAACTGCGGGGACCCCATGTAGATCTAACATGGCTATAAAGTGGGGCGAGCAACTGCGGGGACCCCATGTAGATCTAACATGGCTATGAAGTGGGGCGAGCAACTGCGGGGACCCCATGTAGATCTAACATGGCTATGAAGTGGGGCGAGCAACTGCGGGGACCCCATGTAGATCTAACATGGCTATGAAGTGGGGCGAGCAACTGCGGGGACCCCATGTAGATCTAACATGGCTATGAAGTGGGGCGAGCAACTGCGGGGACCCCATGTAGATCTAACATGGCTATGAAGTGGGGCGAGCAACTGCGGGGACCCCATGTAGATCTAACATGGCTATGAAGTGGGGTGAGCAACTGCGGGGACCCCATGTAGATCTAACATGGCTATGAAGTGGGGCGAGCAACTGCGGGGACCCCATGTAGATCTAACATGGCTATGAAGTGGGGCGAGCAACTGCGGGGACCCCATGTAGATCTAACATGGCTATGAAGTGGGGCGAGCAACTGCGGGGACCCCATGTAGATCTAACATGGCTATCAAGTGGGGCAAGCAACTGCGGGGACCCCATGTAGATCCACATTTCTTGCACTTAAATTATGCCAACATTTTATCAATAGTGAAGAAGGGGTTACATTTGGCTCCACTGCCCTCATCACCACACGAGACTTGTCGCGCAGTTTAACTCATTCAATGCCAGCCGACGCGGATTGTGTTTTAGCAATCTTCGTCGATTCAACACCAACAAGCCCTAACCGTCCGAGGAACATGGAGTCAAAGTGGTGTCAGTAAGAGGCATAGATCCTCATGAGCCCCCGCAGTTGCGGGGGCTCATGAGGATCTATACCTCTTACAGTTGGGTGGTGGTCAGATTTTCTCAGCACTGAACAGGTTAATATGCTCCATATGGAGCCTGACTTTATCATGAAATTTAAAGAAGAAGATGAAAAAGATACCTGAGGAATGGCGCAGAAGTTGAAAACAGACTGGTTGTGAAGGCGAGACATGTATGTGATGCAGTCAGGTACCAGCTCCAGAGCGTTGGTGATCAGCTCGTTCAGACAGTGAACGGCGAGCATTCGTTTCTCCGCTAGTGCCAAGTCTTCAATCCGCTCAGAATATTTGCTCCACACCTGCATTTACACACAGCCCAGTAAGCAGTCAGCCCATGCACAGCAGTAATTAGCAAAAGGCCATCTGGCCGACATCCGCCCTTCATATGGCCGAGTGTGGGCCAACTTCAGCCAATATAGGCCTGATGACATTTTGCGTACTGGGAATCCACAATTCATTTTATTAACTTTAGGAGTGCATTCTGAGAACATAAAAATCCAAGGTTGATGTTAGTCACGGTTTAAAAAAAATTGTTTAACCAGGTCAGTGCCAAGAAAATTTGAAACCCAACCGCAAGAGGTATAGATCCTCATGAGCCCCGCAGTTGCTGGGGCTCATGAGGATCTATGCCTCTTGCTGACACTGCTTTGACTCCATGTTCCAAGGACAACTAGGGCTTGTTGATGTTGAACTGACGAAGACTGCACAAACACAGTTTTCCGTCAACGGGCACTGAACGGGATAAGCATGCACAGGTACGCAACAATCGAGTAGAACCTGCGAGCAATCGCCTTTTGGGGCAGAAAACATGGTCTTTAACCCATTTAGCCCGACGAAAGCATTTCCCAAATTTTGGAGGTGTTAACTATCAACTTTGTACCAGTTGAAGGAGTTGGATCGACCATGATAATTCAAGTGTAGTGCCAGATTAGCTTGGCGCCTGAAGGCGCCAAGCTAATCTGGCACTACACTTGAACTATCATGGTCAGTCCACCATCCTGCTGCAGGGCGTCGGGGCTAAATGGTTTAAACACAAGTGCTTCTCAACGGAAGTCTAGAAAGGCACAAAGTGTCACCAGGTGGCTACATGCAGCCACCCAAATGATGGTCTTTATTGACAGGTGACCCGTCATGAAGGTGATCACTCAAAACAGGTTATACTGTACAGGCACACACGTTAACCCGTATCATTCAGAATACACCAGTTCAGATAAAATAGTTCAAGGGTGGTGCCAGAATAGCTTGGCGCCTCTAGGCGCCAAGCTATTCTGGCACCACCCTTGAACTAAAGCCATTGGTCTATATCCTTATCCGTAAGTACTTACTATAATGTAGCTTGCATATATGTGGCAATGTACAAATTTGAAGCTTTTAGCCTCAGTATGATATGGGTAAACAGGCAACTTTGAAGTATGCAGCAATACACGCAGAGACGCACACGTGACCAGCAATAGCAACCATAACCCCTCTGTGCACGCACGCATCCACCACTACTGTTTACACCAACCAGTGGCCACGCCCATGCACAGGAGGGTTAACCGACACAATGAACTGACTCACAGCCTTTGGCCAAAACTGGCGGCCCTGTTGCACGTCTTCAAGAAAGTCTCGGATGATGTTGGTTTTCTGCAGAAACAAGCCCATGTTGTTGGCTAGATGAGTGTCCTTGCCGACGTCAGCCTTTTCAAGATTTGATGCTGCAAATAACTGGGACAGTCCGATCCCCACTAGGCCCGCCACGTAGTGACAGTACTGAAACACGCAGGAAACCGATTCAAACTGAAGAACGTAGACGTGAAATTTCTTTTTCCCCATCAGTGGAAGACAGAGTTGAGAAATTTCCATACGCAAGATTTTTAATTTGTTGATTTCCGTCTTTTTCTCTGGCAGCTTTCATCCATGCTCACAGGCATACCACTCTTTCATTATGTTAAACTGATGATGCATTCATACGCAATGATTATTGCTGTCTTCGCAAAGCAATTACGCCAACATAAATATTTAAAAGAGAACAAACATTTTTTTTCCACTTTGCCAGTGTGTTTGTATACAGAGCCATTAGGCTACTCCGAAATATGGGGAGTTGGGCTCTGCATGAAGACTACATCACGGCACAGATAAAAATACCATCCATGCAAATTCAAGGGTGGTAACAGAATAGCCTGGCATTCCAATACTGACCACGATAGTTCAAGGGTGGTGCCAGAATAGCTTGGCGCCTTGCGGCGCCAAGCTATTCTAGCATCACCCTTGAACTGTTTCGAGATTGATCAACTTTTTGATGTTAATGCATCAGGGCTTAATGCACATGCACTAGTAAAACAGATCAAGCGTACTATGCATAAACTAGACTGACTGTTGGCACGATCTAAGCCAAAGTTTTAGCCTAATGTCATATTGGCGTAGACCTGGCCAATGGTTTCAGTCCAGGTGCATGCATACCACTCCATGCATGCACTTACCTCGTTCCACTCCTCCAATGTGTTGACATGCCCATCAAGGAAGACCGTCATGCCTGAACCCATCTTTTGGCATATATCGCTGATGACAGACTGGAAGGCCGGCGCTAACTGCTGGAACTCATGCGTGATCTGCAACAGGTTAACCCTTTGGCTGTCAGTAGTGGTTTCCTTCACAATGATTCCTTGGTTGTCCGTAGCAGTTTTTGTTGCGATGATTCCTGCAGGAATCATCGCAGCCAAAAACGCTACCGACAGTCACAGGGTTAATTATAATCATTATCTGCAGCATTAACCCCTTTGTTATATGCAGCCATCCATACACCATGTACAGTACCACTACAGTTTTGTCGCCAGTGAGAAAAATTAATTTCATCAGGCTGATGTTGGTTGCAGTTAGCTGTGAGGACCTTTTGCTTGCAGCGAGGTGCTTGTAGCGTACAGGTTGGTAGTGTCTTTAAGTGCCCCAAGGCCATAGGGCCGACGTCAGGTGCCTTTGACCCGCTTACGGCTGTGTGCGGGTCAACTTCGGCCCGATGACTTTTGTGCATTGGGAATATATTGACACGATATGCTGGAGGTGCATTGCTACCCAAATATTCGACAAGACTTGCAAAGCCCTTATGGCTCACATGTATAACCGATCCAAAACTTTGATAAAAACTAAATATTTATTCTGTCCCAAAACTGGCATTTTTATCACACTTGTCAACCTCTTGTGATCTTTCCGTGGGGTCATCCAGATTAGTATGCATAGGAGGTCTTATATTATATTACCATCAGGTATCTCTGTACCAAGTTTAGGTTTAAAGCTGAAAGTAGTATTTGAGAAAACACAATTTTTGTGAAAATATCAATATTGTTGACCTATTTCTGGACCTCCTGTGACCCTCAACCTTTCTGGGGAGTCAGCCAAATTAGTAAAATAGAAAGGTCTTACTGTACCAAGTCAAAAATAGTATTGAGATAAGACCGTTTATGTCAAAATATGGCCATTTGTGGATCTATTTCTCGACCACCTATGGCCTTGACCTTTGAGCAAGGTCACGGAAATTGGTATGTTTAAATAGGTCTTTCCATAAAGCACCCTTGGGAAAAATTTGAAGATTGTAGCTTGAATAACTTCTGAGAAAATGATAACGTTAAAGTTTTACGACGACCACTGGCACATTGCACAGATTCACTTTGCTAGCACACGTGAGCCAAAAACTGATGAAAACACCCGGCTTATAAACTAGTGCATGGCAACTGCTGGGTGTAAAAACTAATATCTGGCAGATACTGGGTGTTAACTCTTTTCATTTTGATACACTATTGCTTAAAATAAATTTGATTACGATAGTTCAAGGGTGATGCCAGAATAGCTTGGCGCCTGAGGCGCCAAGCTATTCTGGCACCACCCTTGAACTAAAATGGTTGATTTATCTTGTAATCTGCCTTCACAGGATGAGAAATTCATTTTACAAAATCAGCCTCAGGATGCAATGGCTTAATCCTGGCAGCAGAATAATAATAAATAATAATAATAATGATTTCTATGGCGTCTAACCTCAGGTAGAGCTCTAGGCGCCTTACAAATTAAAAAAAAAAAAAAAACAATTACAAAAACTGTACACAATATTACACGCACACACACATTCCAGGCACCACAGCAAAACTACAACAGAATCCTCAGCAGTCAATGATTAATCAGTGGGGTAATGGAGTTGGAAAAGGCGTGTTTTTAGCACAGAAAAGTGAAGAAACTACCAAACTGTAATCTACAAGCACCTTCCAGCAAGCAAAAGGTCCTCGCAGCTGTGCGTGGGTCAACTGCGACCAACGTCAGCTTGATGACCTTAATTTTCCTCACTGGGTACAGAGAACTGCACCGGACCCTACGAGCAGCTACGTACTGTAGGAAAGTCCTCGAGCACTATACGATCCTTCTCCTGACTGTCGGTGAAACACCACTGTGGATCTTGCAGATGTGTGTAGAACTTCTGCAGCATGGGGATCTTGACGTCATTGGGTATCGTCATGTCATCCTCCACCGTGTCAAGTGCCCGCAGCACCAGGTAGAATATGCAGATGGCGTTTCTGCACCAACAACATTTAACCCTTTCAGCCCTGACGCTCTACAGCAGGAGATGGGTCGAAAATGATAATTCAAGGTTAGTGCCAGATTAGCTTGGCGCCGGTCGGCGCCAAGCTAATCTGGCACTGCCCTTGAATTATCATGGTCGATCCGTCTTCTGCAACTGGTGCATAATCATTAGATGACACCTCCAAAATTTGGGAAATACGGCCGTCGGGCTTAATGAGTTAACACATTACTCAACATGTCATGTAAACCCTTCGACTGTTGGCAGCGCTTTCTAAACAAAAATCACCGCAAGAAAAAGTGGTACTGACAAAAGGTACACAGACTAATTATATCACAAAAGTACCAGTGCGCTAGCTGGCTTGACCCTTCGACTGCTGGCAGCGCTTTCTAAAAAATTCACCTCAAGAAAAAGTGCCACTAACAAAAGGGCATCACTGACTGATCACAAAAGGACCAGTGCACTAGCTGGCTTAAGCCACTGTTAATGTTTACCAGCATGCACAAGGGCATTCTTGCCAAGCTACATATGATATTATTAGTTGTATTATGAGTTAGGCTTTGTCAGTGGTTCTCATCACCTCAAGGGTCTGGTCAAGGGGGTCAATGTTGGAGGTGAAAGTCTAGAGCTTTTAGCAAAGCCTAAATCATAATACAATGATTATGTATACCCATGAAAAGACCCCAAACTTTAAGTTCGATATAGATTCAGGGGACATAAATCTCCACACTTCCGACTATCAGTGAACAACCTTGTTAGAACTGCATTAGCCTGGAATTTCTCTCTCGGGTATTTTTTTAAAAACATTTAACACATTTTCAGCCATTCTTTTGTGTGAAATTGGTAATATGCTGAACACAACGTGCAGTTATATTGTTGTGTAACCCCCTCAATTTTTATTTATCCAGCTTTTTTGTTTCTTCGCTGTTTCAAATATGGTCAGTAAGTGATAGGGCCTTCACTTCAGTTGAATTTTCCTGTCCTTGATCATTGTCCAACTTATCCAATTATTCAGTTATGTTTTGTATGAAACTGGCATGGTACCGAGGGGTATCACAGAACACCTACATATAGTTCTTTTCGTTGTGTAGCCCCCTAAATTATTAATTTATTGACATTTTTGTTAAGAGGTTTGACTGAATGAAGATTAGGGTATGTTTGTACCAAGAATGTGACTGGCCAAAGATTTACTTGAGGGATAATGTTTTGCTCAGCAAGTAATGTTGTCATCATAACATGTAATACAGGAGTCTACTTATTATATGTTACCTTGGTAACATGTGACAAGAAGGGGACTCCCGTTGCCGGACGACCAGGGAAAAAAATCGAAGAACCAGGCCAATGAGAAAAAGTGTAAAGGGACTGAAAGGAGACAAGTGACAATGCTTTGTTTATACGCTTGATGGCCTAGATTACAATAGAACAGGCCTTTCCATAGAGGCACACAATGCTGACTATGGATTAGTGCCATGGGGTTTTCCCTTAGCTCATTACATCCCGACGATGAAATTATCTTTTTTTTTTTTATAGATCTATGTCAGCTGAAGTCTACGTCACAGTTCTGGAGACAGATCGACCATGATAGTTCAAGGGTTGTGTCAGAATAGCTTGGCGCCTATAGGCGCCAAGCTATTCTGACACCACCCTTGAACTATCATGGTCAATCCACATCCTGTCACAGCATGTCAGCGCTTTATGAGTTAGACAAGTAAGCCAATGACTCCCCCCCCCCCCCCCCCCCCCCCCCACCAAAAGTAACAAAAAAAATGTTGATTGATTGTACATTGCTTAACGTCCCGACAGCAACAAGGCTTTCTCAGGACGTGCCTGCACTGCTTGTGAAAAAAACCCAACTAAACAGAACATTGAATGTATGTCGCCAGCCGGTCAAATACATTAAATAAACCTAACACATGGGGCCTAAATAAAGCTAAGACCATTTAGCAACACACATCCAATATCAAGAGCTACAGGCAGTGCAGACAGTAGGGAGAGTGTTAAAAAGGCAAATACAGGTGAATGGACAAAGGGTAGACAGAAACACATGCCCCAGAATAGAGAGAAAAACCCACCCTGTGGGGCTGACCAGGGTGACCCTGGGAACTAAAAAGTACCTAACCCCACCCAAGTCCCCCAGGGCAGACCCGGGTGGGGGGAACAAAAAAAAAAAAAAAAAAAAAAAAAAACCCCAACCAAAAAACCAACAACAAACAAAGCAAGAACTATACCTGAGTTCTCCATCCAAAGCCTGGATCACAGCAGCAAAACTGCGGCTGGTCAGCTTGAGGTAATCATAGCATTTCTTCAGAGTTGGACTTGTTTCATCCTGCATAGTTAGAATACAAGCTGTACACTTTCCTAAAGATGAATTAAACTTAACAAAGCTATGGGCTATGGGTTGCAAGTGTGTAACATCACTAACGCCGAGTTGGCATACCTCGCCCTGTGCCTTGGTGACATGCACCAGTGGCGCCATTGTTGCTATTTTCACACCTGACCGGCTGCTCGGATCGGTCCTTTACACCAGATCGGTTTCGAGCATGTGCTCTCTGCACTTGAAATGAGCAATCTAAAAGAAAGAATCACGTGACATTTGATTGCTCCAAAATAAGATGAATAAAGAATAAACCATTTTCCATAAACAATCCGGCAATAATGCATACTTATGCTAGCACCATGAAACATTACACGATTTGGCAGCAGGAATTTGAAATTTTTTTTTTCTTCCACAATGGTGGTGATTTTGCTACATCTGCGTCGCTTTGCACTCCAGCTGAAAGCACCGTCACAGCCATAGTAAAAGAGACAAGTGCACTACAAAGGACTTGATTCAGGAACACGCAAGTTCTGACTAGAATACCCCTGGAGACCTATCTATTTCCGGTAGGGGCGTACACCCTTGAACATTTTATACTTGGGGTGGAGGGGGGTGGGGGGGACGCTAAAACTGGAAACGCACCGTTTTTCGACTGCAATCACAATCTTCCGCAGAAACATATGAGACCACACTACAAGTGCAGAAGCCTACCTGCGCGCGCAGTTCTGGCGCACAGGACCGATGCAAAAATCGCAGTAATGGTGCCACTGGTGCGTTTAACCTAGGTACAGGGCGAGGTATACCAACTGAGCATCACTAACACATCTATAAAACGAATAGTGCACTCAAAATCAATTACCATAAAATACTGAATTGTTTTAAAATACAGTTAACTTCAATTATGACTTATGTTATATTCACTTTTTAAGAGGTCATGACAGCACTCTTTCTATGTAAAGTACTCACTTATA
Organism: Semisulcospira habei; assembly: GCA_036245525.1. Taxonomy (NCBI): domain Eukaryota; kingdom Metazoa; phylum Mollusca; class Gastropoda; family Semisulcospiridae; genus Semisulcospira; species Semisulcospira habei. The sequence continues at coordinate 105,163,035 of BTPG01000001.1, read as the reverse complement.
ATGAACTTCAGTTATAACAATATAAACTGGGAACCCAATTTATATTGTTATCATAGCTGACGTTCATTAGCGAGTACTTTACATAGAAAGAGTCCTGGTGATTTGTTATATAATCCTAAGTTTACTGTACTTAGTCCCTGCCAGCAGATTTGATAGTCCTATGCAAATGTCCTATGAACTGACAGTTGTATGGTCAACAGTGATGATTATTACGCAGAAATGTGCGTATCTCACGTTCTAAAGGCACCTCTGACGCACTAGAGTTCAGAGCTCTGCGTCAGACTGATGTAGACAAATTTACTCTGACGCACTAAGCTTTATCTTTACGCACTGCAAAACGTACCAGAGCGTCACCGTGAACACGTTTCACAGCTGTGCGTGCCGAGCAGAACAAAGCTTTTGTGCCAATGCAGCAACAGTACCGCATGGTTCTGTTTGTGTGTGTGTGTGCGTGTGTGTGTGTGTATTACAAAGTATGTGATCATCTAGTCATCATTTCTGTGACCCCCCTGAGAAATCCTGCTGACCCTCTGGCAACAGTAAACTTAATCTGCCGCAATAGATCTGACCCCCTATATTTAAGAAAATAACACTGGTCGATCAATCTGCATTTCATATAATTGAGGGATGTATATGATGGTCTGGTTCTTTACCTGCGTATTTTTCTGTGGGCTGGTGACTGGGTGCCTGATAGTGATAGGCGGGGGCAGGGGATCTAACTGTGTGTATGTCCAGCGCTGAGTAATTCCCTTTGGTATGTGCATCTCATAAGCATCAATAGTCAAAAGCAACTAAAAAGTGTTGACCATGTTGGTTGACACTGACATACAACTGTCAGTAAGGATGATAGGGACTCCTAGAATTAACCCTTTGACTGTCAGTAGCCACTTGTCAAGATGACTCCTGCAGTAATCCAGTTAGCCGGCCAGTCCTGCATGAATCCAGTCAGCTGGCCAATCCTGCAGGAATCATCCTGACAAGTGGCTGCTGACAGTTGACAGGTTAATCCTGAAGACTCTGGATACACAGCACTTTTGATAGCCAGGGACTATCATTATCGACACCATTTTTAGGACCATTGACACATACAGAACTTAACCCCTCGACTGCTGAGAAACAGTAAACAAGCACATGAGACACAGATCCGCATGAGCCTTTGCAGTTCTGGGGCGCATGAAGATCTATGCCTATTGTGGACATCACTTTGAATCTATGCTCCTGGGATGGTTTGGGCTCTTTGGCATTGAAATAAAGATTGTAGCAGAAACACATTCTGTGTCAAGCAGCAGTCAAGGGTAACCCCAACAACAGCGTTGTCAATACTCATTACAATGTATAGGAGCCACATGACTAAGGTCGACTGAAATGATCAAGATGTGTCAAGCGGCAGTCAAGGGTAACCCCAACAACAGCGTTATCAATACTCATTACAATGTATAGGAGTCTAGGAGCCACATGACTAAGGATGACTGAAATGATCAAGACTATATATACCTAGCAAAGTAGCAGTCAAGGGTAACCCCAACAACAGCGTTGTCAATATTCATTACAATGTATAGGAGCCACATGACTAAGGATGACTGAAATGATCAAGACTATATATACCTAGCAGTCAAGGGTAACCCCAACAACAGCGTTATCAATACTCATTACAATGTATATAGGAGCCACATGACTAAGGACGACTGAAATGATCAAGACTATAACTAGGGGCCAATAAGCAAAATGTCCCCATGCCAACATCGGCCACTGCTCGTCCATGCAATGCAGTACCTCGTCAGCCTGACGACAGTTTTCAGGGGTCAACCTCACAATATTAGACATAAAATTCTTCCAAAGCTCAAGGTCAACACTGTATCCCTCCCCCCCCCCCCCCCCCCCCCCCCCCCCATGAAAGGCTTCTCCAGAAGCTAGAGGCCTATGGTGTGTGTGGAAACATTTCTAACTGGATGTTACGTGGTGGAGTTGTAGTCGTAGTATGATAAACACACCAGACGCACGCACGTAAGGTTCTTTTAAATAAACCTCATTCAGCTGCAATCCGTCAACCGTGGCTTAGGGATGTAGACAAAACTGGAGAAACAGTTCCAACAATATTTTAATTCAGCGATGCGATCTCCACACAATGCAATTCCAAATGCACAATCACTGATACAATGTCTCTTCTGCAATGTCCATGCTCCGACACAAAGTTTATCATACTACGACTACAATCCCACCACGTAACACTGGATAAGAAGTTTCTTACGTGAAAGAGAACAAGTGGTAAAGGTTGGAAACGCAAAATCAGACAAAATAAAGGTACTGAGCGGTATACCTCAAGGAAGCACCCAGGTAGGACCTATATTATTTACTATTTTATAAATGACTTGCCAGACTTTGTTAATGTGCAAAATATTCACAAACAATACTAACATCTATAATGAATTGAGCAATAAAGACGTGTTGTAGTATGATTTGGAACACTTGCAAGAGTGGTTTGACACATGGGATTTGCATTTAATGTAGAGAAATGCAAGGTCTTGCATGCTGGAAGGATCAATCCTGAACATGATTACTTGATGAAAGTTAACTGTGACATTAAAAAGGTGGTATCTTGTGAGGAGGAATGAGATTTAAATGTTGTTTTTGATAAAGTTCTATCTTTTGACCCCCCATATTCAGAGCTGTATCAGTAAGGACAACAAAATGGTTGGAGTAGTTAAGAGAGTCTTTAATTATATGAATAAGGACATTTTTAGAAAACTGTATAAATCACTAGTCAGACCACATTTAGAATATATGCAAACACTGTGTGGTAGCCAGGTTTAAAGGGACAATCAGTTGCACTCAAAAGGGTACCGAGACGAGCAACAAAGCAGTTTAAAGAATGTAGAAATATGACTTACTTAGACTCAAATATTTTGGACTACACTCCTTACATGGACGTAGAATACGTGGAGACCTAATCCATGTTTTAAAATTTATAATGGCATCGATGACCTAAATTGGTACGACTTTTGCACCGTTTTGTGACAGAACCTGAAACTTAGAAAGGAAAATCTTTGTACAGCACTGCAACACTAGCCTGCGGAAGTTTAGTTTTTTTCTAACAGAGTTGCCATTGTTTGAAATGAGTTATCACTAATATCAGCTTCATTAAAAAAAAAGAAGAAACTAATATAATTTTTTTTTTAAACCAGCTGGATGAATTACCAAAATTTAAAGGGATTTTCTATTGTTATGATGAATGCTTGGTACATTTCGCTGGATAGACTGACCCTGGGTCAGAAAATAATCCAACGTGGGGCCATCTTTCACAAATATATTGTGATAGCGACCCTTTCAGCCGTATCCCCCAGGCACCTGCCACCAAGACTATAAGTGATGAAATACAATGATGGCACATCACTCACATTGATGCACTTCGGCAAAACAGCTTCACATCCGCCCAGCTTGAAGCGCAGAAGTGCATATACTTCGTCGGGATGGGCAAACGATTTCAGGATATCCATCTTGACTTCAAAGAAATGCCGGCAAACGCCGGATCAGGAAAAATTCGTCTGCACGGAGACAGCACTCGTTAGTTGTCGGTGGTTACGTGGGAAACGACATAACATGCCAAGATAGTTTCGCCGACCAAAAATCTCAGTCTCCTTTATTCACGGAACAATACTCTACACTGATTGTATACTGTCGATGCTTTTTCTTCTGTCAAAGATCGCCTGAGAGGCATCAGAGGCATCCTGCGACAGCTGATTCGGCATAATCATGCAAAATCGTTTGCGATTGGCTAAAGCCATTCAGGAGATTCCAGAAATATCCAATCAAAACAGATTACTTTCTGTGCCTTAGCCTCTTTCACAGAAGCACTAGCGATAATGCATTTATTGCGTGGTTTTGGAAGAGGTAATCTTTACGGAAATCAGCGGAAAGTCCCGAATCTGGCTACACAAGGGAAGCTATTCCTTTAAACAAAGAGAAAGTAATAAAGCATCCACGAAAATGTCTTATCCTTACCAGGTAAACCGGCTTTTTGTCTATTTTTCCCTTTCAGTTACACGTAGAGGGATGTGATACGTTTCTCAAATATTTTGGTTAAACCAGACTTATGACAGAACAATCTTTACTTTCCCACGAATGCATGTTTTAGTGGCGTACATCATTTTATAAAACGTGAGTTCCTGGTTTCCCCATTGTACTGTGGTTTTACAGTGTTTCGCAAGTTCACACCCTTTTCCCCGCAAGAATAGCAGCTTCAAAGACGTGTAGTATCAGGCATAGATATGAGCGGATTCCTGTGTAAACCTAGATCATCCCCAATGTTCATATCCCTCAATATAGTTCTAATGAAGACCTACTGATCAAGCTTCCTCCATCATGATAACTTTAGGATAAAGTTTTGTGTCAAAACTGAAAATCATGTTTTGTTGTGATGTGTCAGCGCTAAATAGATCAGGACACTGAATGCAACAATAAATATAATTTTGTATTAAATTTTTCCAATTTGTTGTGCAGCAACCCAGTGGTTATGCCGCACCTGGCTATATTGCTGCACCCCCACGACCAGGTTACCCAGGTGCCCCAGCCCCAGCAGGGTATGGTGGTGCTCCCCCACCAGCTGGATACACAGGTGCTCCCGGGGGGTATGGAGTGGCACCTGCTGGGGGGTATGGGGCAGCACCAGGCGGGTATGGTGCTCCAGGGGGTAAGACAACCAGAGTTTTATATTTGTATCCTGTTGTGTCATGGTCAGACCAATAGGAGGGATTGGTTGTGTTAGTTCGGGGTCCAAAGCATTGGAGTGATAGCGGACAGCCCTCATGGGTAGATGTTACGATTGTGGTTGTGTTGTTCTGTGAGAGCATGCATGTGTTAATTGTAGGAAACGATCTGATATTTATTTCTGCTATCATGGTTGCGTATCACGTACCTTTTTAGTGAGATTCTCTACCGTTCGTGCATGATAGCGGATTTGATTTTGTTATGATACGCTAAGATTAGTCTGGAAGTTTCTAGCGAAGTCACAAAGAGAAGAGCGGTTGATTTTTGGAATGCGTAGTTTTGCTGAGAATAGATAGAATTAGAACGTTCAAGTGGGGTCGGGCTCTGTCTAGTGACCTTGTGCGTGTGACGTCAAAATGTAAGTAACATTTTAGTAGAGCCGCTCTATATTTAGTTATAATTGTTTTTGTGCGTGTGAAGTGAACAGCCGGTCATTGTGTATTTCATTTATGAAAGGTTGTGAATGTCGTTACACACTAGGATTTGGGGCTGAAATGAGCAGTCACATTTTTGTAGACTATTGTAGTATTCTTGAAAGTTCTTTTTTTTTCATTAATATTTTTGAGTTCCAGTTACGTAGATTATTTTGATTGGTTGTGTTGTGTGATTTCATTAGATTATTCTGGAAAGTCGTTTTACTATAAAAGATGGTCCTAGGAAGCATGTGTGTACATTGTCATGCATTGTCAGTTGTAGGGACACACAGTTTATCGTAGGTACGTGGCCCGTATAGGGTGTACATTGTGAGAGACGCAGCGTAACGGTGGTGTACGTTGTATGAGAAACTTTGTGTCGCCAGTGTTGACATTTGCAGAAGAGACATTGTATCAGTGTTGGTGCATTTGGGAATGCATTGTGTGGAGATCGCATCGCTGGATTAAAATATTGTTGGAAGTGGAACTGTTACTCCAGTGTAGCCCACATCCTTAAGCTATGTGTGATGGGTTGCAGCTGAATGAAGTTTATTTAAAAGAACCTTACGTGCCTGTGTCTCACTGTCTGGTGTGTTTGTTTCCTCAAAAACATTACCGATGACATGACTTTATGGAAATGTCTACTTCTAGCTCAATTTTAGCCTACTTACCCGTTGTGTGCCCACACAACCCGGGAGGCACTCGGGGAACCCCCCCTAGAGGGGCCGAGAGTTGTCTCCCGTTTCCCGCCTTACCAGCTCCGGTCACGAGACCGGCCAGTTTTGCTACTTCGCTCGTACAGAGAAGACGTGTCTGGCCTTGCTCTCGCGCCGCTTCGACCGGTCCTTCTCTTGCCTACGCTCGTTGCCTCTTCGTGTGCTCTGCGCCTCCTAGCGCTGACCGGCCTTCTTGTGCCCTGCCTCTGCTGGCGTCGTTCTGCTGCTCTCCTCTAGGCTGTGGAGGTGTATGACTACCCTTCCCCCTGTTCCCGATTCGTCTCGGAGGTAAGGTAGTGGTAGTTTCCCACAGCCGGCCCTCGGGCCGAGAGCCGGCTACCGTTGGGCTTTCCTTTCGGCTTTGCTACTACGTGGGCGCCAGTTGTTGAGCTTACGCTTCGGCGCCTTGCACGACCTTTTTTTTTTTTTTTTTTTTTACGAGTCTCCTCGAGGGAAGTCGCCTTCTCTCCTTTGGTATTTCACTGTTACGAGAAGACGTTGCCTTGTAGACTAGGGTTTCTGTTCTCGTACAGCCTTCGGGCACCCACACTCCGTGCGTCTACCTTAAAGGCCCTTTAGCTCTGGGAGACTGTAGCCACTATTTACGCGCCGGTGGTTACGGCGCTTGGAGTACCTTGGTGTGGGGCTAGGCTCCCTTGTCCGCCTTTGCGACCTTGTGCTCTTTGTCTGTTGCAGGAACCAAATGCTTACCTGCGCTCAATGCGGCGACTTCAAGTGGCCGACGGACGACCATGCGGTCTGCCTCCCTTGCTCGGGCTGCGCCTCGGATCATCTCTGCGATGTCTGTGCGACCTGGCCGGAGATCCGTTGGTCTGACCTCTGGAGTTTTTACCGGCGAGAGCGACCTCCGTCTGCTATCTCTCGTCCCACTCCTGTTGACGTCGCCCCTGTGGTAACGACCGCTCTTCCTCGCCTCGGCCTCTCGGAACGGATTGATCGTCGGGACCCTGCGTTGTTCGCTGACCAGAGGACTGCCACTGCTGCCACGCCCGCTGACCCTTCCGGAGGGTCTGTTTGCCGGCAAAGCGCCCGCCTCACTGAGCCCGGCCTGCAGCAGTTCGCCACGAGCCGTCCCACGTTGACTGGCCTTGCTCCTCTCTCTCTCCACGATAAGCCCGCTGATCCTTCCGGAGGATCTGTACACCGGCATAGAGCCCTTCTCACTGAGTCCGGCCAGGAGAGACGTCAGCCTCAACCTACGCGACACAGTCGCGCCCCCGACCTTTCCCGTTCCACCGTCAGTGCTAGACACTCGCGCTCGCCCCGCGAGCGCCGCCGGAAGGATCGTTCCCCCCGCCGGGAGCGTCGCCGCTCCCCCCGCCTCTCCTCGTCGCGCGCTCGGTCGCGCTCGCCTTCGCACCGTTCGATGCGTTCGCCGCGTCACCGCCATCGTCGACCTTCTTCCCGTGATCGGCACTCCTCTTCGGTTGTACGCCGTACTTCACCCAGACGTCGTTCCCGCGCACCGGACAGGACCCCTCCTCGCTCCTTCCCGCGTTCGCCTCGGCGATCCCCGCCTCCGTCGTCGCTGCCGGCTCATGCCCGGGCTTCCCGCGAGGTTCGAGATGCGCCCCCGCCCAAGCTTCGACCTTCCGTGGTGCCTCACCCGCCTTCTCGCCACCCCCTGGACGAAGAAGCCCTCAGCTTGCTGCCCGAAGACTCCGTCTCAGCCCTGTTGGAGGAGGATGCTCGCTCCCTTTCGCCCTCCGACGTCGGTGATGATGTCCCCTCGACCCTTCCGTCGTCGTCCCGGGCGGAGACCCTCCTAGCCTTGGATGAAGCCGCCAGGATCATCGCGGCCACTCTGCCAGCGGACTCCTGCCCAGCCTCTCCCCCCCTGAAGAGGAAGGTCTCGGCCTTTGTGGATGCCGAGCGTCAGGTGAAGAGGTTCAAGTCGCTTCCCCAGCCGCCTGGATTTAAGGAGCTGCGAGATGTCTTCTCAGCGCACCTGCAACTTCCAGCGTCTCGAGAGCCGGTGTTCTTCTCCGATCGTCGCTGGCCGGCTGGCCTGGACATCGCCTTCCGTCGGGATTGGTATGCCGGTCATTCCCAGGCTTTCTCCATCCCTCTTCCTGCGATCGACCCCCCGGCCGTGTCGCAAGCTGGCGGCTCCGCCCTCCTTCGCCGTTCTTTCCCTCGTGGCCTGGATTTGACTGCGTCTCTGGTGCGGAACACCTTAGCCTGCGCTGGGTTCCTGGAGCTGCTCACTCAAGCCCTGGTTCGTCGTGTGGAAGACGCTTGGCATCCTTCTATCACGCCTCTCCTTGGGGATTTACTCGTCTTAGCGGAAGTCGCCAACCGAGCCGCCTACCACTCGTCCGTTAACGCTATGGCTGCCTCCGCCAACTGTGACCTGATGCGTCGAGACGCCCTTCTGCTTGCCTGCCGAGGGATACCACCTGACCTGCGTGCGCAGCTTCGTCGTGCTCCGCTGGGTGGCCCCCTGCTTTTCGGCGACACCTGGTCATCCGTTCGAGCCTCCAACCCCGACCGCTGGCCTGTGAGTGCTCCTCCTCCCCGCCGCTTTCCATCCTCCCGCCAGGCTAGGGGTCGCGCCTCGCGGTCGGTTAGACCCGCTGCTGCGTCAGCCCCTGCTTCGGCCCCTGAGCAGGCCCCCGCCTTTGGCCGTCCTAGACCCTCCAGGGCCCGTGCCCCCGCTTGGCCCCGTCCCGCCCGGCAACCGGGTCGCGGGCGGGCTGCCTGACTGCCCCCCAGCCTTGCCCCCACCGACCACTTCGGGGTCTCCGGTCGGTGGGAGGCTAGCCTCTTTCAGCGGAAATTGGCTCACACTCTTTCCCGACGACCCCTGGATTTGCGACACCGTCTCGGCCGGCCTCCGGATCGCCTTTCGCAGCCCGCCGCCTTTGCGTCGCTCCCCCCTTTGGACCGAGATCCCCAGCGATCCGTTGAAGGCCTTCGCTCTTCGGGGAGAGGTCTCCTCCCTCCTGAGGAAAGCCGCCACGGAGGTGGTACGCGTCCCCTACTCCCCAGCCTTCTACAGCCGCTTGTTCGTCGTTCCGAAGCCTGGAGGGAGATGGCGACCGGTGATCGATCTCTCGGCCCTGAACAAGTACATTACGGCCCCCTCCTTCCGGATGGAGACTGCTCGAGCCCTGAGAGCCGCGGTCCAGCCTCTGGACTTCGCAGTCAGCCTGGACCTTTCAGATGCGTACCTGCATGTCCCGATGCACCAGGCCTCCAGGAAGTTCCTCCGCTTTGCGATCGACGGTGTGGTATACCAGTTTCGCGCGCTCCCGTTCGGTCTCAACCTCAGCCCCTGGGTGTTCACCCGGCTGATGGACGCCGTAGTCGCCAAGGCCCGACAGTCCTCCTCCAGTCCGACGTTGAATTACCTAGACGACCTCCTCCTACGCAACCAGTTAGAGACCTCGCTCGCGTCGGACAGGGATGCGCTGCTACGGCTTCTGGCACACTTGGGCTTCCTAGTGAACGACGGCAAGTCGGATCTCTCTCCGTCCCGCCGCTTCGTGCACCTGGGCATGGAATTTGCGACCGACCTCAACACGGTGCGCCTCCCAGCCCCTCGGATCCAGAAGATTGCGGACCTAGCAGGTCAGTTAGCACGACTGGACGTGGCCCCCGCCAGAGTCTGGCTCCAGCTTTTGGGCCTGCTGAACGCCGCAGCGGACCTTATCCCCCTAGGTCGTCTCTACTCCCGGCCGATCCAGCTGCATCTTCTACTCCATTGGCGCCCGTCGTCAGGCGACTTAACGACGTTGGTTCCGGTGCCCCAGATGCTGCTGCCTCATCTTCGTCGGTGGACCGACCACTCTTGGCTAGCGTCGGGAGTTCCCCTGGCCGCCCCTCCTCCCCAGACCTCGCTTTGTGTCGACGCCAGCCTCACTGGGTGGGGCGCTCATCTCCTTCCTCGGTTCCTCTCGACTTCGGGGCCCTGGCCCGCGGACTTAGCGCACACTCACATCAACTGGCTGGAGATGCAGGCGGTGTGGCAAGCCCTGCAGTTCTGGGAGGATCTCCTCAGACACCAGGAGCTACTCGTCCTCTCGGACAACACGACTGTGGTGGCTTACTTCCAGAAACAAGGTGGCACTCGCTCTCCCGACCTTTGTATGCTCCTCTACCGGAGGATGCGTTGGTGCGAGGACCGGGGTATTACCATTCGAGCCCGACACATCCCCGGACACCTGAATGTCTTCGCCGACTCGCTGTCTCGCCGCGGCCAGCTCCTGCACACGGAATGGACCCTTTGGCAGGACATCTTTCGGATGATCTGTGCCCGGTGGGAGACTCCCCAGGTCGACTTGTTCGCCACAAGGTGGAACCTTCAGCTGCCGCTCTTCGTCTCCCCGATTCCCGATCCACTTGCCTGGACTGTCGATGCACTCTCCATTCCCTGGGACGGCCTGGTGGCTTACGCCTTCCCCCCGACGGTTCTCGTACCCAAAGTCCTTCTCAAGCTTCGGGGATGCTCGGCGGTCCTGCTGTTAGTTGCGCCGTTCGCCTGGAACCGCTCCTGGACCACCGACCTTCTCAGCCTCGCCACGGACCCGCCCCTGCTGCTTCCCGCCCCACGCACCATGCTCAAGCAACCGCGTCAGCCGCTGTTCCACCCCTGCCCGGAGCGGCTCCTCCTTCACGCCTGGAGGTTGTGCGGCAAGCCCTCGGAGCTAGAGGCTACTCGGGTGCAGCAGTGGAGGCGATCGCTTCGGCCCGCAGACCTTCCACCATCCGAGTCTACGAGGGAAAGTGGCGAGTCCTGTGTTCCTGGTGCTCTGAGCACGGCCTGTCTCCCACGGAACTGACTAATCCTCAGCTGGCGGACTTCTTCCTCTGGCTCTTTCGAGACTTAGGCCTGGCCCCCATCACCGTGAGGGGTTACCTGTCCATGATCGCTGACACTTATCGACACCTTGGACACCCAGACCCGGGCGCCTGCAAAGACTTAGCCGACCTTATGGGTCACTTCGGCATCCAGCGCCCAACACACCGCTCACTCCTTCCCCGCTGGGACCTGCCCTGGGTGCTAACGTGGTTAAATTCTGACAGATTTGAACCCTTAGCTTTGGCCCGTTTCGCAGATGTGACACGAAAGACGTGCTTCCTGCTGGCCCTTGCTACCGCCTCTCGGGTGAGTGAGCTACACGCACTCTCGGCGCGGCCTACCTGCCTACAGTTCCGAGCAGACGGGTCTGTTCAACTCCTCACTGACCCTGCCTTCCTGGCCAAGAACAGGTCTCCTCTGACGGCACCTCAGGTTATCACCTTACGGCCGCTAAGAACCAACCCTCTGTCTCAGGAGACCAGGCAACAGGATCCCGTGCGCGCCCTTAGAGTTTATCTGCGACGATCTAAAGCCTTCCGCAGAGGGCGTTCGCGCCCCTTCCTACCTCTGAGACCCAGCAGGAATGACATAACAGCCCAGACGATCTCGTCCTGGCTCCGCTGGGTTATACGCTCCGCGTATCAAGATATCTCCCCGCAGGGAGCGAAGAGGCTGCACATTCGCGCACATGAGGTACGAGCCATGGCCACGAGCCTCGCATTTGACCGAAACTGCGCTGTCAAGGACATCGTGGCAGCCGTGGGCTGGCAGACTGAATCTGTATTCGCCCGCTTCTACCTCAGGGACCTGGCAGGCCAAAGAGAGAATCTCGCACTAGTGGGGGACATCGCCGCGGCGCAACACTCCCTCCCGGCGCCACCGGCGCCGTAGGTATGCACTTCGCTAAAATTGTCGGGAGGTTGCGACTGGGAGGACGGCGCTGTTACCATTAAGAGTTGCGCGGCACCCTCCTCCTCATCGCAATTCTTCCATAAAGTCATGTCATCGGTAATGTTTTTGAGGAAACAAATTCATTTTTCTCTCAAAGGTATTTTTTCGAAAAATACTTACCGATGACATGACTCGGAGGACCCTCCCTCCTGCCCCGCTTGCCGCTTTCGAGCGAAGTATCACAAAAAACTGGCCGGTCTCGTGACCGGAGCTGGTAAGGCGGGAAACGGGAGACAACTCTCGGCCCCTCTAGGGGGGGTTCCCCGAGTGCCTCCCGGGTTGTGTGGGCACACAACGGATAAGTAGGCTAAAATTGAGCTAGAAGTAGACATTTCCATAAAGTCATGTCGTCGGTAAGTATTTTTCGAAAAAATACCTTTTAGAGAAAAATGAATTTATCATACTACGACTACGACTCAACACGTAACAGTAGGTTATGGGGACAGGGGTAGCTTTTGACTTTGGAGTAGGACCTGAACACTGGTCAATTCATGTAGTCTCCAGCAGTGATTTGCCAGGACTTTCAATACATGTACATGCTATATAGGGCAAGCCCGTCTTTTTGCCTGACATGTCAGCACAAACAAGTGGTAATGTGCTTACCATTATATGGCAAAAGCCAGTATGTCTAGCTATACAATGAAAATCTAACTGTACTAAAACAAGGGAGATGTTAGTTTTGGCCCTATAACACAGTAATCTTGCCCCCTTGTGCATGCAGACACTGGTCCATTTCAGTTCTACCTCCTTCACAGCATGAGGGTCGTGTAGGTCCCCTGACCTGTCAACACATGATTGAACTTGACCTGATGCCCCTGCATTGTTTAAGCCTTTGTTGATATTAATGTTTGTCAAGGTGACTCATGCAGGAATCACAGCCTGGTCAAGTCTCGGCCTGGAGAGATAACTCAGCTTAATCCATTGCATCCTGAGGCTGATTTTGTATAATTTACTTATTGTCCTATGGAGTCTACATTACAGATTAGGAGATAGATCAACTGTTTTAGTTCAAGGGTGGTGCCAGAATAGCTTCGCGCCTCAGACTTTATAGACTTTATAGATTGTTTATAGAGTGTGTTGTATTTCGTTTTTAGTACTTTTTGTAAATTACATTTTTGTAATTAGTTATTGTTGTGCAATTAGTTTTTGTTAAGCGCCTAGAGCTTTATTCCAAGGTTAGGTGCTATACAAGTAGTACTCATTATAATTATTATTATTATTCTGGCACCACCCTTAAACTATCAGTTAAATTTATTTCCACTTAGTTATTTGGGTTCAGCAGGCAACTAAGGCCATCGCACAGTGTTAAATTTATTTCCAGCAGTGGGTGTGCCAGAATGAAAAGGTTTAAGGAACAGTTTGAGAGCGAATGACATAAGCAAGATGTGTAGATTTTCAGGTGTTTTTCAGACAACATGGACTCATGAGTATCCATCATTCCATGCTTCCTGCTCTACTTGTTTGTTTACATACATGAACTGCTTGCTCGAGACAGGGCCAAAGTTCGGCTACAGCCGGTTACAGCACTGGCAAGTGTTGTTGCTCTGCCTCCCTAATAATAATGTTAGGATGCATGCTGGCGAATGAAGAAAGACTGGTTTGCAGGATCAGTTGTTGCATACATAAGAGAGGGTTACGGCATAAATATGTGTGTCATAGACAGGCATGTGTCAGGAAGATCTTATTCTGGCTTTCACGTTTTATAAATATAACTTTTTTCATGGGTCACAGGGATTCAACAGTTGATGTTCTGAACTCGGAGGTGGGTGCACAAGTTTCGATCAAAACTGCACGAGCTTTGACAAAAACAGTGGATTTAAAGCCAGGACAAACATGCGATACCGCTTTTGATCCACTGTTTTTGTCGAAACGTTTGCAATTTTGACCAACTTCTGATTTCCGGAAATCGTCTGTTGCCAACATAAATCACAAGAACTGAAAAAGGCCAGTCAGGCATCACAGTTTTAGGGCATACTCTACCCTGTTTGGACGTCCATAAAAGCTTTGTTATTCGACTTTTCTATGTTATTAAGCAAAGTTGACTGTGCGTGTGTGTTTACTGAACTGTATTTACCTGTCTGTACTTACCTGTGCAGGCCAGTGGGGTGGAATGGACCCACAGGTGGTGCAGTGGTTCCATGCGGTTGATCAGGACAGGTCAGGGCGGATCACGGCCAAGGAGCTGCAACAAGCACTAGTCAATGCCAACTGGTCGCAGTTCAACCCAGAAACCTGCCGCCTCATGATTGGTATGATGAGAATTTGTTGTAGAAATAATTGCTTTTGAATGCAGCTGTTGTTACTGTTGACAATATTGGTGGATCCATACACAAAGGTGTTAACCCGTTTAACCCCAACAGGAGATAGATTGACCATAATAATTCAAGGGCAGTGCCAGATCAGCTTGGCACCTGAAGGCACCAAGCTGATCTGGCACTACCCTTGAATTATTATGGTCAATCCATCTCCTGCAACTGGTACATAGTCGTTAAATAGCATCTCCAGAATTTTGCAAATGCGGCCTTGGGATTAAATAGGTTAGAATAGGGTACTAAGAAATGTGATTTGTCGAACCCTGTGGGTTTGTACAGGGTCTGGAAAGGTCTGGAAAAATGACCTAGCAATTTAAAGGACCATGAAAGTTATTGAAAATCAGACAAATACAACTGATATTCTTGAAAGTTCTGGAAATTTGCCACAAGGAACACAAATATTTTGGGTCACTGAAAAGATTAAAGCATAACTTATATTACAAAAAAATCAAAGGTCAGCAACCAAATGCTCAATTTGCCGTTTTCTGGAATGTTTACTTTAGCTTTTTGCCGTAAATCATAAGTCGATAATCTCCCTTTCTTTATTTCGTTCACTTCCGTTTAAATTGACCGGTCTTCTAAAAGATTTCTTCTTTCCATTTGGGCCGCCGCCTTCAGCATCTTGAAAGTTTTGAAGTGATGCCCGGAAAGTGTGTTTTTAACAATGTATTAGAAGAAGCTTAAAGAGGCAGAGAGAGCTGCACTGAAGAGGAAGGCTGTGGATCAAGAACTATCAGGCCTAAAGAAAAAGTGGCAGAAGATCACAGATGATGCCAGATCTCTGCAATAGTCGGCAGACAGATTGGCTTTGGACGCTGCTGATCAGAAGAAGAAGTCACTCCTTGTCGAATCAAATGCCCTTAGAAAAAGATCCAAAGAACTACAAGAAGAAGCAGAGAAGCTGAAGGGTGTAATCAGTGAGAAGGAATCAAAATGAAAATACCAGTGCATGTTAGATGATGTGAAGGGTAGATAGTGAAGTAGATCTATGCAAAAACTTGTCTCAATAATTTTGTTGTTGTTGATTGCTTCACAATATTTTAAAACATTTTTTGTTATTGTGCTTACTTTACTTAAAGAAGTACCCAACGGAGAAAGAAACATGCTTAGAAAAGACGGGTACAACACAATTGTGTTGTACTCATCTTTTCTAAGCGTGTTTCTTTGTCCGTTGGGTACTTCTTTGCATTTTACATGCTTGGCAGTCACCTTTTTGGCCTGGATTACTTTACTTATATATTAGTCACAAAGGAAGGATATGTAGTGAAGAGATCTTTGTAATATTAATGCCTAGTAGTAGTACCCCAGCAGTGATATCTTCTGATCAGTAGTTGCCACCAAACTTGTTGTCTCATTCTGTCTCGCATTAACTACTGCAACCCTCTCTTTTGAAACCCCAGCAGTGAATGTCTTGAGGTATTTATAATTTACAGATAGCTATTGATTTATTTTAAAGCACCTAACATCACAAAAATGCAAAGCAGACAAATCAAAACACTTTTTTTTTTGTTTCCTTGTGAGTGAAATTGTGTGTTATTACATTTACGCATCATAATATTCACTCTGTCCACTATCTTGCTAATATGGACCACTGATTTGACTATTGAAAAGTATTTTGGAATTTTTAACTATTGGTGTATAAAGATTATGGAAAAGTTATGAAAAAGTTATGGAATTTTGTCTTAACTATTCTGTATGAGCCCTGACCCTGGTCATCCTCTATTACATGGGTTAGAACAGGGTGCCAGAAAGTGAGATTTGCTGAACCCTGGTCATCCCCTTGTGTATGCAGCCACTATCTTAACCCTTATCATTTGAAAGACACCAGTGTGTGAAATAAGTTTGACTAACATAGTTCAAGGGTGGTGCTGGAATAGCTTGGAGCCTCTACTAGGCGCCAAGCTATTCTGGTACCACCCTTGAACTGAAGCCTTTGGTCTGTATCCTTATTTGTAAGAACTATAATGTAGCTTATATGGCAGTGTACAAATTTGAAGCTTTTAGCCTCAGCATGATATGGGTTATGTAAACTGTAGGGTTAGATGCAAGCCTCAGTGTGATATGGGTTATGTAAACTGTATGGGTAGATGCAAGCCTCAGTGTGATATGGGTTATGTAAACTGTATGGGTAGATGCAAGCCTAAGTGTGATATGGGTTATGTAAACTGTATGGGTAGATGCAAGCCTCAGTGTGATATGGGTTATGTAAACTGTATGGGTAGATGCAAGCCTCAGTGTGATATGGGTTATGTAAACTGTATGGGTAGATGCAAGCCTCAGTGTGATATGGGTTATGTAAACTGTATGGGTAGATGCAAGCCTCAGCATGATATGGGTTATGTAAACTGCATGGGTAGATGCAAGCCTCAGCATGATATGGGTTAAGTAAACTGTATGGGTAGCTGCAAGCCTCAGTGTGATATGGGTTATGTAAACTGTATGGGTAGATGCAAGCCTCAGCATGATATGGGTTAAGTAAACTGTATGGGTAGCTGCAAGCCTCAGTATATGGGTTATGTAAACTGTATGGGTAGCTGCAAGCCTCAGCGTGATATGGGTTATGTAAACTGTATGGGTAGATGCAAGCCTCAGTGTGATATGGGTTATGTAAACTGTATGGGTAGCTGCAAGCCTCAGTGTGATATGGGTTATGTAAACTGTATGGGTAGCTGCAAGCCTCAGCGTGATATGGGTTATGTAAACTGTATGGGTAGATGCAAGCCTCAGCGTGATATGGGTTATGTAAACTGTATGGGTAGCTGCAAGCCTCAGCATGATATGGGTTAAGTAAACTGTATGGGTAGATGCAAGCCTCAGTATATGGGTTATGTAAACTGTATGGGTAGATGCAAGCCTCAGTATATGGGTTATGTAAACTGTATGGGTAGATGCAAGCCTCAGTATATGGGTTAAGTAAACTGTATGGGTAGATGCAAGCCTCAGTATATGGGTTAAGTAAACTGTATGGGTAGATGCAAGCCTCAGTATGATATCGAGGGTTGACTGCCGAAACGTAGTATATCACTTTTTTGGAGATTTTGACTTTTTGGTATCATCAGACTCAGGAAACGATGCTCTTTTGTCTGATCTATTTCTTTTTTTAAAAATTTCATTAGTTTTAAAAATATTGATTAGAACCGAAAACATGTTCAGGCAAACAGAGAGAATCAATCACCGCCGAAACATAGTTGCTGAAGATACGGCTATACGGTCTTATTATCTCACGAATCTTTGCAGAAAAAGTGACTGCCGAAACCAAGTACCTGGAGTTAAGCTGTGTTTGCTGTCAGCTTGTTTAGTTGATTAAGAGTGCAGGGAAAGCGTATCTCAAAATACGACCTGCAGTATATCTGTTAATTCCAACGCCCGCCCCCGCTGAAATCTGGTATATGTTAGCTGCTGCCTTACCGCTGTCAACACTGTTGATAACACCGACAGGAAGCCAGCGCCCGCATCTCATGGCACTGGAGTACCGTTATCATGATGTCAGTTTATTAGGATACTAACGAGCTACAAATCCTTTTTGTTCCACATCCTACCAAGAGTGTGGGATGTTTTATCCGAAAGACCCCAGTTTTCATACTACTCTTCGCAAGTGCAGCATTCCCGGGCAGTGGAGTATTTTGGATCGGACAGTCAGTGGCCTCACAGTGTTCTTGCAGGTAACATAATTTCTGTCATCTATACTATTTTTGGAGTGCAGTATTCAGTACAAATGTAATCGTCACCATTGACTGTTAAATTTGGGTAGATTACTGGTAACATACTCATTGCAATTTATTATTGATTATCATTAAATTATTTTAGAGGCAGGTTAGTGTAAAATGATAATTAATGTAGTCTTTTTTAAGTTCCCCCCACCCTCAGCCCGGCACAATGCTATTAAATGTCATTTACTACTGTATCTGATCCATAGTCATTTACAAATTGCACATCTTCACAGAATGAACAGCCAACCAAAGAATGATGCTGAAGGCAATGTGTACCTAAATCTGGCCACTAAATGCCACTGTCAATTCTGAGCAACTTCGAATGAGTATGGTCAGTTTTGTGGCTCACAGTGTACTGAGACTTGTCGAACAGATATAAGTTACGGGTTCTTGTTTACAATTTACTGTTATCAGCGATTCCCTTTAGTTTGTCTTGAACTCTATCTGTATCACTATCATTATGTAAAGCCTAGCTACTGAATTGATGTGCGCGTGTGTACCGTTATGTGCCCCCCCCCCCCCCCCCCCCACAACCCCAACACGCACACACGCACACACACACACACACACACACACACACAAACACACACATCAGTGCACGCACGCACACACACCCCCCGAACATAAAGACTGATGATAACTGATTTATTTTAAATATGACTTGTCAACAGTCCAGAGTCATCCAAGAAGATTGCAACTGGTGCCTGTCTGACGATGAGCCCCTTCAAGCCTCCAAGCAACTCTTCAAGCAGCCAGGGCAAGAGGATGCAAGTTGGTGTCATTCAAACCTGGAGCCTTTATCAGCAAAAATCAAGGGTGCACGGTGGTCTTGCTCGGATGACTATGATGAGCCCTTGATAAAGAGCAAACGCCTGGACATAACCTACTTGACCACTAAAGAAAATGAGAGTTACAATGACAACATCATCAAGCATCCCACTTACAGTCCAGTCACTGAATTACCTCAAGCTGATGTAGTGCCGACGTCTTTTAATGAGGATTAAAGTGACGAAAATACGCCTTTACTTTCACTGACAAAAACGCAAACACACATTATCCAAAAAGCAGCAATATAGAGCTGGCCAAGGCAATGAGCAAGCAGGAGATGAAGCGACACCAGAGAGAACAAGAAGTGCACAGAAGTCGGCTTCAGAATCTGCTCTCAGCCAACGGATTGTACTCAGTAGAAGTAGCTGCAGACGGAAACTGTTTCTTCGAGGCAGTTTCCATGCACCTGAATATCACGGTGCTTGATCTGAGGACACAGATATGCAATTACCTTGAGGACAAATTTGCGACCTACTTTATTTTGCTTTCTGACAACAAATGAAGATGATGAAAATGAAAGGTGCCTAAAATACTTTTGGAACATGGAACAGCTGCGGGCCCCAGGAATCTGGAGCAACGACGCAGCTGATCTGCTGCTGAAGGCGCTTGCTGACTGCACAAAGAGGCCGGTTATAATATACTCAAATAACTTGCTTCATTAGGAAACGATTCTTTACCCAGACACACAAGCCGGTGACACTGGTGTTGATCAATCACCGATCATTCTGTCACTACTTAAGACTGAAGCCCAACACTATGATGCTGTATTTCCTTTCCCACCTGCGACACGTTAAAGCGGGACACTAGGAGACTCAGTACCAGTGACAAGCGAGGCAGCAGAGACACAGTGCCAGAAACCAGCAAGACACAAGAAGACACAATGTATGAGACCAGTGGCAGAAACGACACACCAAATAGTCGTCATTGAACAGATGTCTCCACCAAACACACCACAAACTCCTAGATCACGACATACTTCATTATCGCCTTTGCACAGCACCCCCAAACCACAAACACCAAGGAAATGAGGCAAGTTTAAGACCCCCCCCCCCCCCCCCCCCCCCCCCCCCCCCCCCCCCCGAAAAAAAAAAAGCTGTTTATGAAGAAATTTGCCATGCCAGATACCTGGAAGAAAAATTCAAGAAAGGCTTTGTGGGTGCAGGGAAAGGAGTATGTATCCGAAACGGGAAAATAGTACCTGCAAAGAAAATAAACCAATAGACTGCTCCAATTGCCGTTTTAAATGCAGCAGGGTTATGAATCAGAATGGCAAGCACTGTTTGAGGCATTTTACAGCTTGGGCGTCGGTGAAAAGCAAAAGTCCTTTATCTGTTCAAATGTAGAGGAAAAAACACAAAAACACTGTTAGGAGAAGACAACAAACCCCTATCCCCCAAAACGGAGCCTGAGCAGAGTTTTTTATTTAACGTAGACGGGGAAAAAAAGCGGGTTTGCAAAAAGTTTTTTCTTTCAACACTGTCTGTCTCAGAAAGTTCTAGACCACGCCATGCGAAACAGCCAACTTCATGTACTACTGTGACACACAGCTTGCGTTGTGAAAATCGTCCTATAAACAAAACATTTGTCAGTGCATCAAAGACTTTACTACAATTAAATATACGCTAATCGTCTTTGTGGAAATTGTGAGGTTCATACTCGTGAACAATTTGACAGCATTACCAGTGTGTGCCGAAAGCTGTCTTATTGTGACGGTGCGAAAATGGCCAACAACGTGATGAAGTGTTATTTTCTCTATTGGAATAATATTTTTGTAAATGGAGCAGTCAGTCGTTAACACCGGATTTAAAGGTACAGCTGTAAAATAGTTTGCTATCCTCTCTGTCTGTCTCTCTGTCTGTCTCTCCGGAATAGCTATGCAAACGTTTTACTAAATCTGACCTGGGTTATTCCACATCCAGAAGAAATTTTATGATGCCACGTCCCAGAATTGACATATTTAAAACTAGCCATGCATTTTCCGGTGGCTCATTCTGGAACACCTTGCCATCGAGCATAACGCACTGCAGGTCGCTCTCTTTGTGTATAGAAATCCTCTTTAAGCACCAATCATTAAGTCCAGCATAAACTCTTCAGAGTTGTTTTTTTCCCCTCATGATCCACTAATCCTGAACATGTTATCTATCCACCCTGCTTTTACTGTAAACTATTCTATTGCCGTGCATTATAATATATATGCAAGCCAGTCAACATGATTGTACAAGAGTGTGTGTGAAACTACACTTTATATCTCGATGCACTGTTTGACTATTTTGTGTAGAGTAAAAACGCCAAGTCCGAAAAATGTCCCATGTGCTAATTACTTTATCCATTGGCGAATAAAGTTTCATTTCATCTCTCTCTCTCTCTCTCTCTCTCTCTCTCTCTCTCTCTCTCTCTCTCTCTCTCTCTCTCTCTCTCTCTCTCTCTCACTCACATACATTTGATTATGTTTTGTTAATGTATTGTGAGAGTTGCATGGTTGCCACATAACGTGATTTTCCACAATAATTGTCTTCAACGTATTGGCAGTATAGCGACTATACCAATTAAAAATAAGTCAAATCAGTGTGCTATGAGTACGTATAATGTGTCTAAATAAATGCTTTTCTAATGCATTATCACCAAATACTTCAAATAGTAAAACAGAATTCGCGAATGACAGGCTGGAGAATTACCTGTGGAATAGTGTTAGTTTAAAATAAATCATTTCTAGACACGCTTTCTGTCTACTTTGTTCACGGCAGATTCCAAGTAGAACAATTTACATGAATCTGGCTGCCCGCTTCCCCTCTGAAACCTTTGGTTTTCTAACACAGTGAGGGAGCCATGTGAAGATACGTGGTTTCGGCAGTCAACACTTTGCAGGATTTGTCAGCAAAAGGTTGTCATATGTTGAGATACAGTGTTTCGGCAGTCAACACTTTGCAGGATCTGTTAGCAAAAGGTTGTCGTATGTTAAGATACGGTGTTTCGGCAGTCAACACTTTGCAGGATCTGTCAGCAAAAGGTTGTCGTATGTTGAGATACGGTGTTTCGGCAGTCAACACTTTGCAGGCTCTGTCAGCGAAAGGTTCTGTTATGTTGAGATACGGTGTTTCTGCTGCCATTATTTATCGCCTTTCCGATTGCCAGACATATAGTATCTTCACTCGTGTTACGGTTTTTTTAATAATTCAAACCAGAATTTAGATATAACCATAATACCATGGATATGCATAATAAAATAGGCTGCCCAATAACATTGTAAAATTTTGAGGGGCATCTTAAATTCTTGCATTGTACAGAAAGGTTCAAAGTAGGTCCAAAATTTCAAAAGCGTCTCCTGCAAAACTAGGAAAAAGCAAGATACTGCTGTTCGGCAGTCAACCCTCGATATGGGTTAAGTAAACTGTATGGGTAGATGCAAGCCTCAGCATGATATGGGTTAAATAAACTGTATGGGTAGATGCAAGCCTCAGCATGATATGGGTTAAATAAACTGTATGGGTAGCTGCAAGCCTCAGTGTGATATGGGTTATGTAAACTGTATGGGTAGCTGCAAGCCTCAGTATGATATGGGTTAAGTAAACTGTATGGGTAGCTGCAAGCCTCAGTATGATATGGGTTATGTAAACTGTATGGGTAGCTGCAAGCCTCAGTGTGATATAGGTTATGTAAACTGTATGGGTAGCTGCAAGCCTCCGTATATGGGTTAAGTAAACTGTATGGGTAGCTGCAAGCCTCAGCATATGGGTTGTGTAAACCATATGGGTAGCTGCAAGCCTCAGTATATATATATGGGTTAAATAAACTGTATGGGTAGATGCAAGCCTCAGCATGATATGGGTTATGTAAACTGTATGGGTAGCTGCAAGCCTCAGCATATGGGTTATGTAAACTGTATGGGTAGCTGCAAGCCTCAGTATATATATATGGGTTAAATAAACTGTATGGGTAGCTGCAAGCCTCAGCATGATATGGGTTAAGTAAACTGTATGGGTAGCTGCAAGCCTCAGTATATATATGGGTTATGTAAACTGTATGGGTAGCTGCAAGCCTCAGCATATGGGTTATGTAAACTGTATGGGTAGCTGCAAGCCTCAGTATATATATGGGTTAAATAAACTGTATGGGTAGCTGCAAGCCTCAGCATGATATGGGTTATGTAAACTTCAAGAACAAGGGGTTTGGTCCCTTTAACCCCACAGCTGCTTTTCCCAATTTGTGGAGGTGTTTCCTAACGACTATGTACCAGCTGCAGGAGATGAATCGACCATGATAATTCAAAGATTAATCTGGCACTACCCTTCAATGATCATGGTTAATCAATTTCCTGATGTAGTGCATCGGGGCTAAATGCGTTAAGACGAACATTAGTGAATACCAGCTGGTCACAGTATGAAAGCCCACTACGGTCACAACTGTTTAGAGATACACTTCAATAACAGATGGTTTCAAAATGCTGCACAGAGGTCTAGTTATGCTTCATTTAGACAGCACAATCCAGCTCAGCATGCATTGTCTTTATATCAAGTAACCTGACAATGACTCCACTCCATTCTATAAATACAACAGTATCAGTACAAGAAACAAATAAAAATAGATTAACACGCTGACAGTTTTGCAGAATAAATAAGTGCGATTGTGCGTGTCCAAACTGCCATAGCAGCTCCTTAGGTGAGTCGACAAGGTGTAACAAGCACGAATAGTGCTGAAATTTGTATACAGTTTTACGCGGAATGATACTTTAATCCCCGTAAGCTGTCGCCTCATGATTGTACATTTTTTTCCATCAGTTGGATTTTGTAGCCTCACCTATCTGGTTTGTGAGGATTTTGTAGAGCATTATTTCTATTGTGAAGTTTGTCAAAAGTAGAAGCTAGAATGAACTTGAATAGTCAGTGAGAATTGTTTGCTGGTTATTTCCTTGCATTTTTCATGCTGGTCACATTTTTGGTCTGAACTCAGTAGGACTCTTGTCTTGTTCCACGAGACTGGTAGTGTTTTATTGTTGTGTAATTGCAGGCATGTTTGACCGAGACATGAGTGGTACAATCGACCTCAACGAGTTTCAGTCTCTGTGGCACTACATTCAGCAGTGGCGCAGCACATTTGAACGATACGATTCCAATCGGTCCGGGTCCATCGAGGCCCCCGAGCTTCATTCTGGTAAGAACAGACATGTTCCAGTGCACACACACTTAGTAGACATGCACATAACATGATAATTCACTTGTATTTTTCACTCGGAAACATAGAATTACATATGCACACAGTGTGCGCTTGTGTTTCTTTATCAAGGTGAATGCTGCTTGAAGTCTGTTTTGCAATTATTGCTTGACAAATTTTTGTGGGTGACAGTCTTCAGTGCTGGAGACTGTTTTAGCCTTTTCAAAACTCAAGAAAGCTGAATTTCACCATTTTGGTTCAGACAGAATTGTCATTCAGCCATCCTGTTTCATCTCAGAGACATGAATTCTCATGAGCCCCAGCATTTGCAGGGGCTCACGAGAATTTATGTCTCATGCTGGCCATGGATTATGAGGCAGAGTTTAGTCCATGGCCGGATCATTTTCAGTCATTTCAATTCTTCACTTTGTCGGACATGAAGATTGTTGCCGAAGTTGCACGACCTGTTATCACTTGTGTCACTGTGTGCATTACATCCCTTGCAGCATACCAGCAGATGGGCTTCAACGTGACCCCGCGCTTTGTTCAGACGGTGCTGTACAAGTTTGACTACTACGGCCGTCGCTCATTGACCCTCGACAGCTTTATTCAGTCCTGCATCTTGCTCAGGTCGCTCACGGACGCCTTCAAACAGCGAGACACGACCATGTCCGGCACCATCCAGCTAGGTTACGAGGACTTCATGACCATGTCTGTCTTGTATAAGCCCTAAGCTGTCCAGCTCTGACATGCTACAAGAAGGGGTCTCGTATGAAACTAGCAGATCCGAGGAAATTCTCATGCAAGTACAAGTAAGGGAGAAATCAGGCCATGTAAGACAACTTTTGGTTGAGTGTGCGAATTGAATTATGTAAGGCAGTGCTGAGGTTCAGTCAGTTATGTGTATTGGTCATGCATGTGAGCCATTAGGGCTTAGCCGTTCTTGTTTATACATGTTTCATGAATGTTTATGCACTTTTCAGAACCTTTTTTTGCTGCTGTTGTTTTGTTGAAACTGTTGAGTATAATCACTGTCACATTATCATCGGCTGCAGATAACATTTTGAAACAGCATATTGGTAGATTTATTTACTCATTCGCTTGGTCAGTAATTTGTGTATTGAATAGTTATTTTACGATTTATATATGTATATTTGAGGTTTTCATGAATATAGTTAAACGTTGCTACATATTTTTCTTCTCTCTTTTTTTGGTGTAATGTTTTCTTGAGGGGTGCGTCATTTTTGTAAGCTACTGAAAAAGCCGGCCTTCAATGCCAAGAAAACTGGAACACGATACACAATCCATCAGTAAGACACGGAGATCCTGTGGAGCACTCAAAGTTCTTGGGGCTCATTGGGTCTAAACCTCATTACTGACACCATTTTGTGCAATTTTGAGTAACTAGTTTGTGAGTGACACCACTTTTGTATATATGTTTCTTGGGCTTTTTAGTGCTGAAATTAACTAATATTTTAGAAGCTGTCTGCGACCACTTGCAGTGGTAGGGCTAACCCTTTGGCTGTCGGTAGCCGATTCTACAGATAAAAACTGCTACTGACAGCCAAGGGGTTAATGAGTTAAGTACTGCCAGTGGTGATAGGCTAGAATTTCTGTTTACTTATTAGGTTAAGTCTCTATTGTTCTGTAGCACTTTTTTGGTTGCGATGATTCCAGCAGGAATCATGGCGATAAAATGCACTACACTACAGCCGGCAGGTTAACCCTTTGTCACGATGGTTACAAAAATCGCTACCGACATGCAATACAATAATACTTTATTAATCCCTCATGGGGAAATTCGCTTTCTGCCCATACTACACATGGCATCATCATTCACTCGGTGAAATAATTAAATAACCCATAGCTCTCAAAGAGATGAACTGTAACAGACTAACAGTTAACTTTGTGACACTTTTGGCATCAGAAACACTTATGGTGGATTCCCCCTGTGCCGGCTTCTGGTGTCAGCAATGTTGCAGTGAACTGCTGAAAAGGCTAGAACTAAAGAATGGTGACAGACACCAGTGGATTAACAGGTTTCACCTAAATGTATTTTACACAGCTGCGGAGTTGTCAGTAAAACGAGAGGATATGCGTGTGTAGCAATCAAGTCGTGTATTGTTTTGAATACATGTACATGTTCACAATGAAACTGATAAATTATGTTGAAATCTGTCCAAAGTTACATACTTTTATTTTATAATTTTGTGTGCAACACTCATCAGATGCTGATCTTGGGCATTTATATGTAATTTTGTAAGGTTAAATTTTTTTTTGTTTTACATATCAGGTGTCATGTACACGATATGTGCTGTTTTTAAAAGCACTTCTTGACATTGTTCGTTCCGGAAAAAAATTGTATATGATTATTTACCAAACATTTGCTAATTAGCTGTTTTTTTGTGTGTGTGATTTTCTGCTCAGTAACGGTGGTAAATGGGTAAAACAAACAAAAATGACAAGCCTGGTGCAAAATGGTACCAGGGTTTGTTTCATTTTGGCCAGGAGGGTTTTCTTCATGTAGGTTTGTCCCATATCTACAATCTGCACGAATTGGCTTTGGTGTTTTTTTCATTTCAGTAGTAGTTGTGGTTGTCCGTTTATTGTGTACACTTTACTCCACACCTTCTGTAACTCAATCAGCCCGACGGACGTATTTCACAAATTTTGGAGGCGTCATCCAACGACTGTGCACCTGTCGCAGGAGATGGATCGACCATGATAATTCAAGGGCAGTGCCAGATTAGCTTGGCGCCTGTCGGCGCCAAGCTAATCTGGCACTGTCCTTGAATTATCATGGTCGACCCATCTCCTGCTGTAGTGCGTCAGGGCTGAATGGGTTAACAAATGTATCGCTCAAATAAACCAGACAAATATTTTTGCTTTCTTTTGAAGTGTGTTTGTCCAGTTTACCCCCCTCACTTGCAGCTGATGCAGACTGTATTTCTGCAGTCATTGAATGAATCCAACAATGAAGAGCCTCAGCTGCCATAGGAACATCATGGGTGGGACTGAAAAAAAGTTGTATCCTGAAGCAAGGGTCTTGGGGCACTTTTTAAGTGAATTTTTTTTTTTTTGAAATCCGGCTGTAGCTGGAAAAGTCCCACCCATGGAACATCGATTGAAAGTGGCATCAGAATGAGGCATAGACCCTAATGAGCCCGCAAAACTGTGAGGGCTTGTGAGGATCTATGTCTCTTGCTGTTGGATTATGCTCACTTTTTTGTCCGCAGTCAGCATTTAACCTCAAGGCTGCACTATGCATCAGCTGCAGGAGATGGAGCAACCATAATAATGCAAGTTAGAGTCAGATTATCTTGGCGCCATTGGGCGCCACGCTAATCGGACTTGAACCTTGAATTGTCATAGTCGATCCATCTCTTGCCAAAATGAGTTAAATCCAGCAAAATCATAATTATCAGGCAGACTTGTCGCATACATACACTACAAGATTTAAGAATTTATTTACACATGACGGTACAAACTACAGATGCAGAATTTTATTGGTGTTACACGTACATTCACTGATTCAGCCACTTGCCGTCACACACATGTTCATCTTCTAACATACATCTGCTACACATCCACACACTCACTCAATATTCATTATTACATGAATAAATTTTGGAAAGGTGAGCATCAACATAAATTAATCATCTATGATAAACAAGCACACAGTAGTAGTTAAAAAAAAATTTAAAAAAAGCGAAGCGAATGACGCAGGTAAATCATGAAACGTTATTTCATGCACATATCATTCTACCAATATTAACCCTTTTCATTATAATACACCCAGTGCTTGAAATAAATTTGACAGTTAAAGGGTGGTGCCAGAATAGCTTGGCGCCTGAGGCGCCAAGCTATTCTGGCACCACCCTTTAACTAAAACAGTTAATTTATCTCCTAATCTGTAATGCAGCCTTCATAGGACAATAAGCAAATTTAACGAAATCAGCCTCAGGATTTAATGTGTTTACACTTAGCGTGTTTGTAGCGGATTTTGTCTTGATGATTCATACAGGAATCGCTAAAAAAAACAAAAACGCTACCAATATGCAAAGGGTTACGAAAACACTGCAGTTGGGTTCATTTCAGTGTAAACCTGTTCAGTGTGCATCCACTCAGCAAGTATTTGCACTCTTGTCATTACATACAGATTGTTCAATACTGCTTGGTAGATTAATGCATGGTAGGTACGTGGGTAAATAAACGTAACGCTACTAGTTCTATTTTGACCCTTTGGCTGTGGGGTAGCACTTTAGGTCGAGGTGATTCCTGCAGGAATCACCTCGACCTAAAGTGCTACCCACAGCCAAAGGGTTAAAAAGTGTACATATGGCAGCCGCCGCGTTCTCCCTAACCCACCACGACAGACGAAGTCTGCACATGCCAGCAAAAACCTGAATAATGATGGCCGAGCTGACGGTGCTCAGTATAAACTTTAACAAAAAATTTGAACCCTTTTCCTGTCAGCAGTGCTTTTTGTCAGAGAGATTCCAGCAGGATCGTGACAGAAAGTGTTACCAACAAAGGGTTAAGGTTGCCTTACCTAGGGAAGGTTTTTATTGATAAAATCTGCCAGTACAACAGGCTCTGAATGCTATCTTGCATCAGCTAATACTTTTCTACCCTTATTTTGACAATCCATGTGAGCTGGTACCTATTAAGGAGTACCCTACGGCCCTTTGTGCGCGCTACATGGGAACTCTCTTAACATACACGTAGAAAAATGAGAAGACGTAAGAAGTCTTATACCATTAAAACTTCTAAATGAAACAAAAAGGTATAAGTACGCACGTTTGTGCAGCATATTACAAGACATTCAAGGAGCATGTATGATTAACCCTTTACATCAGCTTAGCAAATAAAACGCAAAGGTTCTTGGAGCGACATCAGTCTCAACCCATGACACACTACAGCAGGAGATAGATCGACCATGATTATTCAAGGGCAGTGCCAGATTAGCTTGGCGCCATCAGGTGTCAAGCTAATCTGGCACTACCCTTGAATTATCATGGTCAATCCATCTCCTGCAACTGGTACACTGTTAAAAAAAGTACCCAACGGAGAAAGAAACACGCTTAGAAAAGATGGGTACAACACAATTTATTGTGTTTATTATTTATTAAATAAATTGTGTTGTACCCGTCTTTTCTGAGCATGTTTCTTTCTCCGTTGGGTACTTTTTTGCATATTACACGCTTGGCAGTCACCTTTTTGGTCTGGATTGGTACACTGTTAGATGACACTTAAGAATTTGTGAAATGCGACCTTGGGGTTAAACGGGTTAAGGCAGTGTGCCCACCAACAAAGACTGAATTTTATTTTTTAACCCTGTGCATCGGTAGCGGTTTAATTCCTATAGGAATCATCGCGACTAAAACCACTACCGACACGCAAAGGGTTAATCATCTGGCAATCACATTGAACCCACAAACCTGTCCATTTTCGGCAATATCTAAACTTCTTATATCTAATCTAAGAGACGTTTACTGAGTAACTGACCATGGAGGGGTGGTACGCCCTACAACCATGATGTGTAATTGGCGTTTTTCAGTACTTGTGATTGGTAACTGTAATTTTTTCAATCTCGTGATCCATGAAAAAATGTTTTTTTTGTTTGTTTGTTTTTTTTAGATAAAAGAGCATCAAAATAAGATCTACATGATCCATGAAGACACCCTTGTCATTTTGTTAAATGTGAAAAGAGTTGGCACTCCCCTCCCCCCCACCGAAACCCTCTTCCCCCACGGTTAGAGCAACTATCACATTGTCGCTTTCCATCTTGGGGAATTATAATTTGCAAAATAAATCATCGTGAATCTGTGATGGTACACCCTCCCCCCCCCCCCTCCACCACACCATATACTGGCGTGCATAGTGCCATGGCCAACCTGTATTTAACTTACTTTAAGTGACAACCATCAGCAGTTAAAATCTAGAAAGATTACGTAAGGCTTTAGGAGACCAGACTTCTTGATAGTTCAAGGCTGGTGCCAGAATAGCTAATTGGCACATAGTGGCACCAACACTGAATGATCATCGTCATTGATGTCGGTGTCTTATGGTTAAATGGGTTAGGAAGACCCATGTTTCCACAGTTCACTGGCTGGTTTGCCGCCTACGCATTTGACTGTAAAAGTTCAGTTTAGTAACCCCCTTGTGCATGCAGCTACTGGTACTGCCTACGCAACTGGTGGCTTCACACAATTGGTATTGCTGCACCCCAATCGGCCAATACGAACACCCCGAAAAGTCAATATGCGCTCCACATCCTATCCCTAAGGTTTCTGCCACAGCTGCTTTGACTATGTATATTCTCATTAACCCGTTCACTGCCAGAACACGAGCAACACCTGATACAAGAGGCATAGATCCTCATGAGCCCCCGCATCTGCAGGGGCTCATGAGGATCTATGCCTCTTGCCTTTCAAGTTGATGTTTGTATGCCTCGGGCGGAATGGTCAAGCAGCAGTGAATCGATGACGGTTTTAAACACATGATTGCTAGCTGCTGGCAGTAACGGGGGTTACAAACCTTATCAGGTCAATACCACCACTGACAATCATGACGCCAGAGCAGCCTCTTTTGGTGCCGCCTTCTTCCGTTCTCTCTCTCTCTCCCTTTCCTTTTCCTCCTCCAGTTCGTGGGTGGGTACATCTGGCAGGTTGACCTTGGCCTTGCCTTCATCGCCCTGAGCCAGGATTTGGTCAAGTTCTGCCATGACATCATCCTCGTCTTGCTGCGAGAGTCCGCCGGCCAGGAGCGCATCAATTTCCTGCTGGTACTCGATCCCTTCCTTTGTCTCATCCATGATTCGCTCCACATCTTCCAGTGAGAGGATCTGATGCATCTTCTTCAGCGCTGCGTTACCCACCTGATGAAGTATGACACAATACAACTTCACTGTCCCAAACTGGAATTTGTTAAATTGTTTAAACATTTAAACACAATCATCAAAAACACAAAACATACAGAATAAATAATCATAATCATACTCAAATGCATCAAACTGACCAATCACAAATGTAATCTCGATCTTCATGTGTGCAATGCTGCAACCATTTGCTGGCTTATTTGCGATGGAAACCATAGACCTTGTATGCTAGATCTAGAGATTATGACAAACACAGCATTCTCTGAAATATATGTGCTCAGACAGAGGTGGATGGACCACACAGTTATTCTCACTCTGGTTGTCTCCCTCCTTTCTGCCACACTGACCAGATATTAAGACAATTTCTGGAATTCACAAGTAGGTCAAAATTGCATGTGTTTCGACAAAACAAGTGGATTAAACACCCGGACAATTTTTTAACCCACTGTTTTTGCTGAAAAACGTGCATTTCATATGATAATTCAATGGTAGTGCCAGATTAGCTTGGCGCATTTAGGCGCCAAGCTAATTTGACACTACCCTTGAATTATCATATTTCCGAACGTCTATTACTAGTATTAGTGTGAATCTTTGGAAGCAAGTGCTAGCTCTGTGTGTGTCTCTGATTGATATGTGATGCTGGTGCAAACAAAATATCACAGGTACTTGCAGTATTTATGGCAGTATTTATGTGATACTGCTACTCTGAGGTGGCTTTCACTACAAAAGGAAGATGCTAGAACTTCCAGTAGAAAAAAAACAAAATTCTGACCTCAAGTCCCTTGACAACTTCTTGTTCCACCTGCGCGAACTCCAAGTCGTGAACCAACTTCTCTAGGTTGTCCAGCTGTCCGTCAGTCTTGTCCAGCAGTGATTCCTGGAACTTCTTCTTGCGCAGCATCAGCTTGGCTTTGTCTTTCTTGCCCTCCTGAAGCAGTTTCCTGGCCACATCTCTGTCACGCTCTAGCTGAGCAAACACTTTCTTCTGGTATTGCTTCAATTTGTCGCGCTGTTGTTTCAATTGTAGAACCGCCTTATCTTGCTCTGTCACTCGCGCCGATGCAGGCTTTTTTGTCTGCTTTTTGCCAAAAAGATTCCCCATAGTTTTGTCTCCGATTTCAGTCGGAAATTACATTCACAACTGATGTATAGTCTAGATGTGTGTTGACAAGCTGCCACAGAAACCGGAAAAAGTAACACTCCTATGATTGAAAGAGTTGTCTTTCTTTGAAAGACTTTTGGGGAAATCTTTTATTTCTGGTAACATAGTAATTATTTATTTTTTATTACGACAAAATATTACTTTGAAATTTTGTTACAAATTAATTTCGGAGAGTCTGTCGACTTTTATCTATTAAGAATTGTATTTTACAAGTTTTCAAAGGGCTCGTCATAACATAGCTTAAAACATGAAACATTTTGAGTTAGATTTAGCTGTGTGCGTGCGGTTTCTAGTGCGCTGTTAGTAGAGACGTATTACTCATTTTTATCCACTTCTCAACGAAGACAGGTATCTACATTTGTTTCATATAATTATCTGTTATTTCACGATATTTTCAAAAGTAACGACACATTTCATTGGGCAACATTTCTTTTCTCAATAGTTGTGCTACATTTCAACACACAGACTAAACCGGTGTCTGGGCAGACGGCCGAGAACCATTATTGTTGCCCATCTTCTGTCTGTGTCTATAATATATGTACACTGCTTTGTCAAAAAGAGCGGACAAACACACAGTGTTGCGTCTGAGGAAGGTGCACTGGGAAATGAGATTGATTTTGCCGACCTCACGCCGTGCAAATCTGCTGTTGTGTCTTGCCATGTGCGTTTGTACTAATTTGTAAGTGTCTGTTATTCAAATAAGGCAGTTGTGCCCCGTCAAACTCAAAGCAAGATTTTTAATGAAACAGTAACTAAACATAAGGCTATGTTGATTCTTACTTAAATATGATCATCTTTCTACAGACATGACGAGTCAGGGCGGAGGGGGGCCACCCCTTTTTACGCCAAATGAAGATCTTGTCACCGCACTTATGTCACTTGGTTTCACTCGCAACGCTGCTATCAAGGTGATCTCTCTGTCTGTCTCTGTCTGTCTGTCTCACTGACTCTCACTCTTGTTGTCTAGCTCCAGTATGGCCACTACCATATTTTTTTCCCTTTTTCTGAAATGATACTATTCCACCGTCTGGCTGTGTTTTCAGGGTTTGTTCTACACGGGGAACCAGAATGCTGACCTGGCAGCCAGTTGGCTGTTCGAGAATGAAGACAAGGATCTTGACACACCGCTGGAGGTCAGCACAATATTTAACCCATTTAGCCTCAACATCCTGCAGCAGGTGATGGATTTAACCATGATAATTAAAAAACGTAGTGCCAGATTAGCTTGGCTTCAGGAGGCGCCAAACTAATCTGGCACTACCCTTTAATTATTATGGTCAATATATATCTCCTTCAACTGGTACATAGTCGTTTGGTAACACCTAACAAATTTGGGAAATACAGCAGTGGGGTTACATGGGTTAATAGGTGTAGCAATACACATTGTGTGTCTCTGTGTGTATGTGTGTGTGTGCTGTTCCCAAAGTGTGCCACCTTCATTGCGCTAAATATTGTGACTGTTTTGACTGTTGCACAACTGTTAATTTGTGTCGCGATTGACTCTCGTGGCACTGGAGAAATAATGGACTGCCCTAAGAGGGGGTCATTGCTTCCCCGAGGTTGACGAAGATGCTGACACTCCCCCAGTCATTACAAATCTGTGGTGCCACGGTCCCCTTCTCCCCCCATGTAAAAAATCTGGGTGTCACACTTGATAGTAGCCTGTCCATGCACCTTGATGTGAACGTTTGCAGATCCGCCTATACTGAACTGCGATGTATTGCTTCAGTCCGCCACTATCTGACACCTGAAGCAACTAAAGTACTTGTCTGCGCTTTTGTTTTGTTTAAATTAGACTATTGCAATGCTCTTTTGGCTGGCTGTTACCAGTGTCTGATTGGCAAACTCCAGAAAAATTCAAAACTCAGCTGCTAGGTTGATTCTTAGAGTCCCTAGATCAGATCATATCACACCCCCATCTGTCTGCTCTTCACTGGTTACCTGTAACAGCTAGGATTCAGTACAAAATTTTATGCATGACTCACAGTTCTATACCTGTTCCTGCCCACACTACATTGCCTCTCTTCTCCAGCTGTATACGCCATCAAGACAGAATTTGCGCTCTGCTGCCGTCCCGAGTTTTACATATCCCTCTTGTCAAAACAAAGTCATTCGGCGAGAGGTCATTCAGGTACCAGAGCCCAGTTTGGAATGACCTCCCACGCGAACTGAGAATGAGATATGTGGATTCGAGAGAGGCATTCAAGCGAGCCCTAAAGACCCATATTTTTTCTGTCTGCTACAAATGACTTTGTCACACACCTGTCATGTTAAAGTCATCTCTGTCTATGTTAGAAGTAGTGTGTGTGTGTGTGTGCGTGAATGCGAGTACGAGTCCATAAGCGTAGCACTTTTGAATGGCAACTTTATAGCTTGTTTCCAGCGTGCGTTGTATTTTGTTTTAGTACTTTTTGTAAATTGCGTTTTTGTAATTAGTTATTTTTGTACAATTAGTTTTTGCTAAGCACCTAGAGCTCTAATCTGAGGTTAGGCGCTATACAAGTACTCATTATTATTATTATTATTATTATTATTATCATTATTATGGGGGGACAGGGATAGCTATTGCCTGTGAATTATGACCTGAACATTGCTCAATTCAGGTGCACTGCAGCTTTGCAACTTTCAACAGACATGCTGGCTAGAACAAGCCTGTCTTTTTTACCTGGACGAGCAATGTGTGTGTGTGGAAAAAAAGCTTGATAGTTGACCTTGTGATCAGTGAAGGGGACTGCATTCACCCCTTCACTGCCAGGAAACTGTGAAAGCCACCCAACTGCAAGAGGCCTAGATCTTCATGAGCCCCCGCGATTGCAGGGGCTCATGAGGATCTATGCCTCTTGCTGACACCACTCTGTCGCCACATTCTTTGGATGGCTGGGACTCTGTGGCGTTGAATTTCAGAAACACAATGTGCTTCCACTGGCAGTCAAGGAGTTAACAGCGATTTTTTTCGGCTGTTTTTCTCGGCAGCATGAACTGATTGGCACGAGTGACAGCAGCGAAGATGAGCTGCTGGAGGTGGGCGACGCGTTCAAAATGGTGTTTGTGGTGAACGCAGAGCTGGGGATGGGAGTGGGCAAGGTGGCGGCACAGGTGGCTCACGCGGCTCTGGCTCTGTACCGTGTCATGATGGACAGTGGACAGGTGCACAACGAGATGCTCATGGCGTGGGAACAGTTTGGGTGAGCGGCTGTGTGTACAGAAGTTTGTACTACATTGTGCTATGAAGTGGACTTCTAAAGATACTTTACATCAAAAACAGTAAACCAATTGTTTGTTTTTTTTTAAAACAGAAATTCTAGCTTACTTATACAGTATCTTCCAAACGAAACACAACTACATACACACATGAATTTTAACAGACAGACATTTTATGATGATTTTTGGTGTATAGTTCTCTCATGTGTTTTTCAGATTTGCTTGGTTGACCGCGCTTTTTTGGCAGTTTATGACGTAAAAAGTTGATAGGTCTCAATTCGAAATATTCAGGAAAAGCTAACTGCACCTGCAGATAGTGGATACAAAGGTTTTTACAAAGTGTATCAAAAGTTTGGCACCAATCTCTTTTGTTTTTCCATGGCAGCCATTTCTTCAGTTTCTTGGGTTTTTTAATAGTCTAGCCATCGGCGTAAATTAGGTTGGATGTTCAGTTGATGAAACTGAAAATGTCTTGCATTGGATGATTAGTTATTTGTTGCAAGACTGTTTTTGTGCAACCCGCTGTGCTAGAGATGGCGATGGGCAAGGGGGCATTACTCATGGCTCCAAAAACGCTGCTTCAGCCAAAAATAAATGCCTGATTTTTTTTCATGTCACTTGTTTCGACCATGTGCTTGATATCTGAATGCATAGCAGAAGCGGAATCCCTCAGTTTGCAGCACCAGATATCAAAGCATCAAAATTTTTCTTAACCCGTTCAGCCCTGACGCACGACAGCAGGAGATGGGTCGACCATGATAATTCAAGGTAGAGCCAGATTAGCTTGGCGCCTCCCGACGCACCAAGCTAATATGGCACCGCCCTTGAATTATCATGGTCGATCCATCTCCTGCAACTGGTGCATAGTCCTTAGACGACACCTAAAATTTGGGAAATACAGCTGTCGGGCTGAAATAGTTGAGGCTTTCAGGTGCACTGTTATTGTTGGAGTCGATCACTGAAACTGGCGATTAACCCATTGAGCCCCACGGCCACATTCCCAAATTTTGTAGGTGTTAGCTAATGACCAGTTGCAGGTAATGGATCGACCATAAGAATTCAAGGGTAGTGCCAGATTAGCTTGGCGCCTGAAGGCGCCAAACTAATCTGACACTACCCTTGAATTCTCATGGTCAGTACATTGCCTGCTGCAGGGTGTTGGGGCTAAATTGGTTAATGGGTTAAACGTGGAGCTAGCTTACAGATAAGGTACATTTGTACTGCTGAACGGTGGGCAGGTTCATGAGATGCTCATGGCTTGGGAACAGTTTGGGTGAGTGTTTTTTCGTGCAGTTGTATTCTCAAGATTTGACAATCTCAGTCCTTTCCCATGCTCAGTTTACAAAGTAGGATGGATAAGCAAACTGACAAATAGTCCTAAAACAAAACCCCAAAAAATACTGTAAAATAATACATGTCCCAAAAAATGAAATACGGGGGGAGGGGGGGGGGGGGGGGCGCAAGCGAGAACGTAAGATGGATAGGCTTTTAGGTACACATGAAAAGAAGGGCCTGTTGCCTATAGAAACCTATGGGACATTGGTGCCTCTGCTCAAAATGTTACGGGTCATTTAGGGAAATTATGTGCTCCAAAATTGAACCCTGTACTAGCAGTGAAAACTTGCCAAAATCGGCGAGCATGAGATTTGTTACACTTGAATATACTCAGAGTAACTCATAAAATAGACCAGATTTTATTTATTTTTGAACTACAAATGAAACTTTGATCTTTCCCATGTAGAATTTGACAATAATTTGCAACTAAATTGGATAAATAGGTGTGCTTTGAGGGGTTTCAAAACAAGCCATGCAAATTGGTAGCAAACAAAATGTTTGTCTCATAAAGCAATAAATCTCAACTCCTAAACTACAGGATGTTTCTGAACTCTGTGACTTTCAAATTCTTTTAGCCTCACATCATCTCTATCAGGTTTGATTCATTGTGCACATGCAGAAGAACAGACAATAAGTTAATTAAAGCTCTAAATGA
The DNA here is from genome assembly GCA_036245525.1 of Semisulcospira habei. NCBI lineage: Eukaryota > Metazoa > Mollusca > Gastropoda > Semisulcospiridae > Semisulcospira > Semisulcospira habei. Next base: position 105,126,135 of record BTPG01000001.1, on the reverse strand, counting down.
ACACATTTGGTCAAAGTCTAAAAGGCCTGCTGTAAATCTCGGTGTTCACCAAATTGTAAAAGCCGATAAATCTGCAACCACTTGTTATGTTTTTTGTTTTTTTTCCAAACAAACGATTCAAATGTGCACCAACTTTTGAACCATCATGGTCAAATTAATTTCAAGCAGTAGTGTATAGGATGAAAATGGTTAAGGGTGGATCCAGCACGGCTGGGCATCATGTTCACGTGTGTATGGTGTGTGTCAAGCTCTCCATTAGGAATCAAAATTGTCTTTCATCAGGATGGACAGCATGACAAAAAAATCCATTACAGGTGCTCTACACTCCGTCATGTACTTGAAACATGGCCAGGATAAGTAACTGGATGCTCTTTTTGTCCGTCCTTCCTGGTGACCAATGGCCTTCAGTTTCTCCCATCCCAGTCAAAATTTGTCTGTTAAATATGTAAAATTTTCTGATAACAGAAAGCCTCAGGTTTTCATGCATGTGTGTGTTTTTTGTCTTTTTTTTTACAGGGCAGTTTTCTTATACAGTTAAAACTACATTTCTGAAAGGAAAACCTGCTTGTACTATAGCAGTTACGTCATGAGCTTTTATTGTGTCCAAATTTAGTTGTAGACTTCTTTCTTCATTGATTTTCTGTTTAGTGAGACAAAAATTGTTGTGAGAGGAGAGACAACTGTACAACTTCAGCAGCTTGCTGAAAAAGCCACAAGCATGGGACTTCCTAATTACATCGTACAAGATGCCGGCCACACGCAGGTGAGGGCATTTACTGCTGTCTCTTTAACTCATTCACCCGGCACACATATTTCCCAAATTTTGGAGGCATCATCTAACGACTATGCATCTGTTGCAGGAGATGGATCGACCATGATAATTCAAGGGCAGTGCCAGATTAGCTTGGCACCAACAGGCACCAAGCTATTCTGGCACTACCCTTGAATTATCATGGTGGACCCATCTCCTGCTGTAGTGTGCTGAATGGGTTAAGCTCTTAACTGCTGGAGCAGAAAGGGCAACACCCAGATGTGAGAGGCATGCATATTCACATGAGCCCTCGCAGTTGTAGGTGTTCATGAAAATATATGCCTCTTGGTAGCCTCAATTTCTTTTATGAATTGGCGGCACACTCAGACAGACTTAGTTATATGGTAAGAAGTCATTTCTCTTATGAACTAGTGGTACACTCAGACAGACGTGGTTATACAGTGAGTCATTTCTCTTATGAACTAGCGGTAAGTTTGGACAGGCGTGGTTATGCAGTAAGTCATTTCTCTTCTGAGCTAGCGGTAGAGTCAGACAGACATGGTTATACAGTGAGTCATTTCTCTTATGAACTAGCGGTACAGTCAGACAGACGTGGTTATACAGTGAGTCATTTCTCTTGTGAACAAGCAGTACACTCAGACGGACATGGTTATACAGTAAGAAGTCATTTCTCTTATGAACTAGCAGTACCCTCAGACGATGTGGCCAAGCCAATTTTGGAGGCTGGCAGGGAAGGGATTATCCCCGTTGTGTACACAACCATACTGTTTACAGTGCTGGTGGCTGTATACAACCATACTGTTTACAGTGCCGGTGGCTGTGTACAACCATACTGTTTACAGTGCTGGTGGCTGTGTATAACCATACTGTTTACGGTGCTGGTGGCTGTACACACAAGCCTACTGTTTACGGTGCTGATGGCTGTACACAGGGTTACTGTTTACGGTGCTGGTGGCAGGTGACAAAAGGTCCTGTCCTGAAGGTATAAGAATAATAAGAATAAGAGTACTTTATTATCTCAAAAAGAGAAATTCTTTTTGCCACCTCAGGTGCAACTCGCAATCACACACACTCACACGACAGTTTTAAAACAAATGGACAATGGCTCGGGACGGGTGAAGCCCGTCGCCAAGGCGTCTAATGGCCAGCGCCAACGGCCCCAACCCGACCTGAACCTCCCTAACACAAACAAACTAAAAATGGTTTTATCTTAGTATCTCTATAACACATTATATAATGTTTTTAAACTTTCTGCTTGGCTGAGACTAGTTACACAAATAACAAAAATACGCACAAAAAAAAAAAAAAGACGAATACTTTCACAGTTGCTACCTGGGGGCCCGTCGCCATAAGAACAGCGCCGGCTATTAGACAGTCGCTCCGGCTTAAACAGTCACCACCTTAATTATAACTTAACTAGTATATAACTTCATAGTCATTTTTAAAGCAATAGTAGTAGGACTACATCATTAATGTAAAAGCAGTCCAAAATGGTTTCTAAAGAGTACACACTGGCAGGCTGTTCAGTAAGAAACAGTCGCTGCGTCTGGGAGGTGTCTGTCATCACATCATTCGGCTGGAATGTGAGGCCTGAAGCTTGCTGGTATTCGCTTCGTCGAATGCACTAGCGCTATTCCCTAGGCAGTGATGTTGAGCGTCGCGTGCGGGGAAGAGCCACTCCTGAGATGATGAAAGGGGAGAAAAGCACGTTGGTTGTATTGCCACCGCATAACGCGCGCTGTTCTTCTAATATCCACATGGTACAGCAAGAATCTGTGTGTATCAACTCCCAGCATCGCACAGCGGATAAAATCCAATTAACAATTATTGCACATCAAATTGCCAAAAGTCATCAAAAAGAAATACCGGTCGTGATGCAGCATTGCAGGGCCTGACATCGAGTATCAAACGAAGATACAATGTCTGTTTAGTACTGCCGGTGACGACCATTTCTGCCGGAGCGGGCGGCCAGGAGGTGTTGCATGGCCGCCATCTTGTCTTGATCTTTGTATATCTTTGGCTACATCTGCAGAGCAGGCAAAACTGCTTAGATGCTTTTCACATATGACGGCTAGGGTTTAAATGACTCATCTGCACTGCATGTGTTTACATATGCCCACTGACGGTCAAAATTCCCACAATTTAGAGTTGTCTTCTCAACACAGCGTAATACTACAGATTGATCATAAACTTTGGATACAAGCAAATTTGCGTTCTGTTGCCTACTGTCGTATCCAGTTAACCCTTTGCGTGTCGGTAGCAGTTTTAATCACGATGATTCCTGTAGGAATCATCGTGACTAAAACTGCTACCGACACGCAAAAGGTTAACTGTTCATCAGGCGATATTGCAACCATTTGGAAGGCAGAATAAGGAAAGTTCAATCATGATGGTTTAGTGTTAGTGCCTGATTCACTTGCGGAGGTGAAATTAAGATTGTCACCTTTTTGTTCCATAACCTTGATGATGACCTTGGACGTTTCCCCACAGGTGGCGCCGGGCTCTGCGACTGTGCTGGGGATCATGGGAAAAATTGACATGGTTGACCAAGTCACAGGCGCCTTGAAGTTGTTATAATACGGAGGCATTTTTTCTGTCAGTACTGTTTCTTAACACATTCAGTCTTGTGGTTAAAATTCCAGAATGTGGAAGCCATTCTCTATAGACTACATTGCAGTTTGGGAGATCGATTGACACATCAGTGAGATTATATAATTAACGCCCTTGCTAGTTCAAGGGTGGTGCCAGAATGTCTTGGCGCCTTGAGGCGCCAAGCCATCCTGGCACCACCCTTGAATTATCATGGTCGATCCATCTCCTGCTGTAGTGCTAAATGGGTTTATGCATGCAGCGTTCCTGCTCTTGGTCATAACAAACAATTTACTGACTTGTAGAGGGCATTTTCACAGAGTTTGAGATGATGTTACTTTGCTGTTCTTGTGTGTGTGTGTGTGGAAGGGGGGTGGAGGGAAGGGGCACTGTTTTTTTTTGGGGGGGAAAGGAGGGGGGGGGGGGGGGGACTGGAATTGAGGCATGTTTTTTCAGGAAATGAAACATTTTGGAAATCTGTAAAATCCCAGTATTATGCATGTTTGAGGATGGTTTTCAAACAAATGTCAAACCCTTGAAATCTCATTTTCTCTAAGCTTACTGAGAGTACCACCAGTTTCAAGTTGAATTCATTATGATTGTTTATGTTTGAAAAAATTATTTTGTATTGACCTTTGAATGAATTTCTTGTTTATTTTTGGATGGGTTTGTACATGACTGCGCAGTTTTGTGTTCAATTGTTTCCCTTTTTGAATGAAAGGTATAGGTTTTTTGAGTTTGTTTTTTTAATTAATTTTTTTTTTTTTTTTTTTGGGGGGGGGGGGGGGGGGGGGAGAGGAGGATATATATTGGATTTAGTTTACTTCATGTCTCTTTGTTTGGATTTTTGTCTTGAGACTGTATCTCTGAGACTTGGGACTTGGATTTAACCTTCACCGTACAATGCTAAGAACTCCATGATCCTTTGAATGTGGGTGACTTAGACGCCCATGGCTTTCATATTGGCAAACTACAGTTTATCCTTATCCGTTGTGTGCGGGCGCCTGAGGCGTCCATGGTTTTCATACAGGCAGTCTGCCGTTTATCCTTATCCGTTGTGTGTGGGCACCTTAGGCATCCATGGTTTTCACATAGGCAATCTGCATTTATCCTTATCCATTGGGTGTGGGTGGCTTAGGAGCCATGGTTTTCATATAAGCAGTTTGCCATTTATTCTGATCTTTGGATGTGGGTGACTTAGCCATGGTTGCTACATAGGCAAACCGCCATTTATATCTTGACCTGTTGGATGTGGGCGAGTTAGGCGCCCATGCTTTTCACATAAGCAAACAAACATTTATCCTGATCTGTAAGGTATGGGCACCCATGTAGTAAAATCAGCACGAGTGTGTTGCTTTGTTTGTGTGCCTCGGGACTGTTCTAGTCAGTCTGCTTTTCCTGTGGCTGACGTGTACACCCTAATTTTGGCCAGTAATAGCCTGGGACGTTGAACTATGAAGTGAAATATTTACCTCCAACTTAATGATCGCTTACAAAAGACAAAACGTGAACCTGAGACATGCTGATCTCCTCAAAACTAAGCCGAAACACTACACAGCCCACTGAAGGAAAAAATAAAATGCAGTCAAAAATGCCACGAATAAAAATCTAACTCGGTGCAATAAATGCAAGTGCTAAACATTACAAGAAACACAAACACTTTGACACACACCTGAATTAGACATGACAATTCAGTCTGACTTGTCGGGGGTCGCACTCACTTTTCTAAAGCATCATATGCCAAACGCAATGCAGCCAGAACATTGCGTATGTTGCATCCTCACGAAAAATCACAGGTAATCGAAATAATTTTGCAAGATAAATACGGGCCAGTGACAGTCTGAGATGACGTCGCTGACAGCGTCCTTTGTTAGGCTACTGTGTCGGAGTCTGAAAGTGTCAGCCCTCATAAACACACACAGACACATTCATTGTGCTGCAGAACGCCATTAGTAATGGTGGGGTTTTGCCTATCGGTAAGGGTTTCCCGCCAAGATCCAGCCTTATGTTGTATTTGTATATGCGGAAAGTGTCCTTACATGGTTTGAGCAAAGTATGCTACTTTCAATCTTGAATGGGGACAGTTGTGTTGTGTACTGAAGTTACTGTGCCTCTGAATAAACCAATACCGGTGTTTCAGCAACGTCAGTTGTCACTAAAGGTCACTAGCTCCCAAAGCTGGAGTAAAGATGTGCAACTGTTATTTAGCTCTCGTCACACAAATGCATGCACGCACGCACATTGATGGTTAAATTGCTGATTCATGCATGAACATTGTCAACGTGTCTAAGTTCAGTAAAAACGTTACTGATTACCGGGATTTTAGCAGCAAAAAAGCAACTTGATATAATCAACAGTTGATGTGTTTATTCAGTGCTGAAAGGAAAGTTGGGATAAAAGATCAGATCATATGACAGTTACTGCGACGGTCTCTGTCTTGGCTAAATGGCAGTAGATTACATATATGATTACGATATAACCAAGTGCCTCCTTCCATCACCACTCTTGACCGTGTTCCCAAACATTTTAATGTTGATAGACTTATGGAAACTATTCATCATTCCCGCCAGAGTTTAGCAGGCAAGGCTTAACGCCACATTTTATTCTAACTATTAAAAAAAAAAAACCTATTTGCGTATAGGAAACGCAAATGCGTAGAAAATTGTGTGCGGGCTGATCTGTTGGCATATAAAATGCAGGTTTAGTTTTTTGTTTGTTTGTTTGCTTGCTTGCTTACTTTTGTAAGTGTGATCCACAAGTTGTATTGCTCGTGTGTACAGCTGGTCGAATAAACAGTGAGACCATTGCACCATGTACTGTATGATGTCAAACATATCTTAGTTACATCTGGCGGCCGCAGTCACTGACTGCAAGTGCTACTGTTATTGTATGAGTGCCTAAGGCGCCCAAGGACGTACGGTGATGAATAACTACCTCAAGGCCTCGATAATGGTATGGGCGCCTTAGTCGCCCACTTCTGAAGGATCAGGATACTCACTTTGTTTGTGCTTGTTTGCTTGTTTGTTTACAAATTATTCAGTGTTTTATTATGGTCATGTCATGGAGATATACATGCTTGAAGAATACCTGAAGTTTCATTCAGATCTCGCCGGAAACAAAGAAACTGAAAAAAAAGCAAACACAATGGGCGCCTTAGTCACCCAAACCATCGGTGAAGGTTAATGGACTGAGAAATTGCATGTGGTTGTGTACCCGATATACGTGGTGAAAGATTGTTATTATTGTTTCACTGTACTTTGCGCGTGATTTGTGTCTATGTCATTATGTATGATATTAATCATGTTCAGCACACCCTGTTAACCCTCCGACTGCTACTCACGATACCGCTCGGCAGACAAGATGTGTATCTACATGTCTTTTCTGTTTAGTTGGTCAAGATGGGATCTCTGCACTCAGAAAAGCCCACATGTGCTCCACCCCACCCATCAGATGTCTTCCCATTCCTTTTGATAAACATTGTACCAATATTGGTCTGGTTTGCTATGGATCTCTCACGTCCTTTCAAGTCTGCCCAACGCCTTCTGCCTTTCTCCACACCTTGCTCTGAAGGCGATCGACTGTGTGGTGACAATATTGGTCTGGTTTGCTATGGAGCTCTCATGTCCTGTCCAGTCTGCCCAACGCCTTCTGCCTTTCTCCACACCTTGCTCTGGAGGCGTTAGTTATTTAGTTAGTTATTTGGGTTTAACGCCGAGCAGGCAACTAAGGCCATCTCACGGCGGGAAGGTTAAAAATCTGGTCAGCCAGACTAAAAGAAAGGTCTTAAGACATGATGTAAATATACCTTAAAAATATGTCGGGCTAAAATGTCGCACAGGTCTTTAAAGAAAACGTCGAAAGACTCTCAAAAAGGTCAAAATAATAGAAATATCATAGTCTATAAACGCTCAAATCTTATTAAAAATATGGCACTCTCTCAAAAAACTGAAGATCTTGTCCGGGGGCACATCCCGGAACAAAACCTTCAAGGAGTCTGCTGTGAAATGTTTATGCCTTGTGTCGATTAGATCAGCACAAGACAACAAAAAGTGTTGAACAGAGTACTGCTCGTCGCAGGCATAACACCATGGACGCTCCTCCTGTTTTAGTAAATAAGAGTGCGTAACATACGTGTGCCCGATGTGGAGCCGAGCCAGGACAGTCTCCTCACAGCCGCTGCCGCAGCGATAAGGTAGACTGTCGGACAACTTAGGAAGGGCTTCATGCAGCTTGTTAGCTTCCTCTTTGTCCCACTCGGACTGCCACTCACGGGCTATGTACACATTAGTCACATGTCTAAAATCACTATAAACAGTCTGTGTGACAAGGACAGGGTCATTGCGTGCATCGTTGGCAGCAGAATCTGCGATCCTGTTGCCTTCGATGCCCACATGCCCTGGGACCCAAATAAAAATGATGTCATAATATTCCTTCATCAAGTCCGCGTGGAGCTCTCTGATCCTCACCAGCAGTGGGTGGTGCTCTGGAGGCGATCGACTGTATGGGGCTCATCTTTTCTGCTGAATGGTGTCAACAGTAGCTGTCAGGGGGTTAAACCTTGGGCTGTAAGTAGCAGTTTTTGTTGCCACGATTCCTGCAGCAACAGAAACTGCTATGGCAGCCATAGGGTTAATCTTGTATCATTCAATTCTGATTTGCATCTTCTTTTTTTAAAAAAGTGAACAGAGTCCAATGTGCTACTTTATGTATTTAAAAAAAATCTTATTTGTTTGGGTTTTAATGTTAAACGTTTTACATTTTAAACAATGGCACCTGATGCGAGCATGATAATGTACAGAATTGGTTTCTGTCCGTGAGGCCCTGCGTGCACGGTACACACTCAAGATAACAATAGAAGAGTAGAACTGGTGATAACGTCTCTAGGAAAGTGCCAAGTTGATCTGAGCTTGATTTAATTTTGCAGTGTTTTCAACATTTGTGTACCATGCTGGGTGTGTGGTGGGGGGTGGGGGGGGGGGGGTGCCGGGGGTATGGGTCTCGCTTGCAGAAACCTTATTTCACCTGTCAAGACACTCATCGGATGACTATGGTTTTTAAAATTTTATCACACAAACGCGCTCATTGTGTTTAGTTGTAAATGAAGACAGCTGTGAAGTTTACTTCGGCCTTGTGTGTTGTTGAGTGCATTACACCTTTGCTGGACTGGAATTGGAATGGAAGTTAAGAGAGATGTGTCGACTTGCTGCATCCAGTTTTCTTAATGCTGAAATCAAGAAATTCTGCTCGCCTTGCAGGTCAGCATAATTTTGGGATTAACCCCTTCACTGCCACAACACAACACCCTAACGCAAGAGGTATAGATCCTCATGAGCCCCCGCAAATTGCGGGGGCTCATGAGGATCTATGCCTCTTGCTGACGCCACTTTGTATCCATGTTTCTTGGACGTATGAGCTCGTTTTGTGTTGAATTCACAAAGATTACAGAAACACAATCTGTGGCCACTGGCGTAAAAGGGGTTCAGACATTAGAATAAAGGTCATGGCCATACCAGGTTATACACTGTACTGACAGTACTTTTCAAAACCAGTTACAATGTACAAAAGTCGCCTTTGTTTATAGCAAGATTGTGGCCATACCAGGTTATACATTGTACTGACTACTTTGGCAAAGTTGACCCCTTTAGCGTTAGTTTGCCCATCTGCAAAAATGTCACTACTTATTGGTGTTTTTTTAAAAGGTATTTCCCACAGAAACCTGCAATGGTGGTGTAGTAAGTGGCTCAACTGATCTGGTCTCGTTATTTACCAGAAAACAAAACACTTGTGGATTCCAGCTCATTTGCTATGAAACAATTGAATCCACCCGTGTTTTATTTTCTGGTAAACAATTGGATCATATCCGTTCTATCTATCACATTTGTTGATGTATCAGAAATTTGTTACAAGGAGAGCGGAGTGGTGATATACTGAGGAGCAAAAGAAATGCGACATTTTTGGAATCATCGGAAACAATGTGTCCGATAATTCCAAAAATGTTGCATTTCTTTTGTTCCTCAAGAATAATTTTTTTAAAAGTGTTGTTGGGACTTCTGATAAAGCATTGCTATTCCTGGCTGACTTTATGTCGTGTGTGACAGGTAGCATTTCTGTAGCCAAAGTTGTGACATTATCACTATGTGTGTGGGTGCATGTGCACACGCGTGAATACTTACGTGTGTGTCAGAGAGAGATATGATTAAAAGAGTGTTCACACAAAACATTGTTGGTGTTGGAGGGCTGTTTTATTATATGAAATGTGCATTTGTTTTTAACACTTAGGTGTGTGGTAAAAATTTGCAAATGGCAGTGTAGGAACTGGGCATGGTGATGTTGCCATAGAGAGAGAGATAATGAGATTTAAAAACCAGCGTTTCCATTCTTTTAAGTTAACCCTTGATGGCTAATTAGGGCCATCACCCTCATCCCCTCTCACAAGGTCCCTGCCTTCCTCAGTACATTTGGTACATTTTTAACCTTGATGGCTAATTAGGGCCATCACCCTCCATCACCTCTCACAATGTCCCTGCCTTCCTCAGTACATTTGGTACATTTTCAAATTGTTGACAAAGCATTTGTTCGATCAGTTGTCACCCCCAGGGTCCTATATCCTTCGGGATTTGGAGATTGCCAACCCGGGTCAACGCATGACATTCAATCCATAAATTAAACCTAGTTCCTTTCATTAGAAGCATTCATGCATACCACTGTGACTCCGGCCACCTGTGTTTCTTTTCGTTCACAACAAACTAACAAAAATGTTTTGCATACTGCTGTAGTCTTTCAATTGAGCCGCTTTTATTAATCTTCGCCAAGCGACACTATAAGCCCCCCTGTGAGGCGATCGTAGCTCTCGCAGCCCGCTATTCAATTTCACGCAGTGTTGGTTTTCAGATATGCTAGAGGGATATTTACCTTTCAGTTCACTGCTAACACTGCCAACAGGCACTTAATAAGTTACCTGCAAACTTACAAATAACTTTAAAGTTACCTCTGTAAGTACTTTTAAATGAGTTGAAATAAATACTTGTAACTTTACTTAACTTTACTTATGTACGTACAAGTTCTTTGTCTTGAGTCCCCCCACCCGGGTCTGCCCTGGGGACTTGGGTGGGTTTAACTACTTTTTAGTTTCCAGGGTCACCCTGGTCAGCCCCTCTATTCTGGGCCCCCACCCGGGTCTGCCCTGGGGGACTTGGGTGGGGTTAGGTACTTTTTAGTTCTCAGGGTCACCCTGGTCAGCCCCACAGGGTGAGTTTTTCTCTCTATTCTGGGGCATGTGTTTCTGTCTACCCGAGGTCCATTCACCTGTATTTGCCTTTTTAAAACTCTCCCTACTGTCTGCACTGCCTGTAGCTCTTGATATTGGATGTGTGTTGCTAAATGGTCTTAGCTTTATTTAGGCCCCATGTGTTAGGTTTATTTAATGTATTTGACCGGCTGGCGACATACATTCAATGTTCTGTTTAGTTTTTTTTTTCACAAGCAGTGCAGGCACGTCCTGAGAAAGCCTTGTTGCTGTCGGGACGTTAAGCAATGTACAATCAATCAATCTATTCTGGGGCACCCCACCCGGGTCTGCCCTGGGGGACTTGGGTGGGGTTAGGTACCTTTTAGTTCCCAGGGTCACCCTGGTCAGCCCCACAGGGTGGGTTTTCCTTTCTATTCTGGGGCATGTGTTTCTGTCTACCCGAGGTCCATTCATCTGTATTTGCCTTTTACCCCCACCCGGGTCTGCCCTGGGGGACTTGGGTGGGGTTAGGTACTTTTTAGTTCCCAGGGTCACCCTGGTCAGCCCCACAGGGTGAGTTTTTCTCTTTATTCTGGGGCATGTGTTTCTGTCTACCCTTGGTCCATTCACCTGTATTTGCCTTTTTAAAACTCTCCCTACTGTCTGCACTGCCTGTAGCTCTTGATATTGGATGTGTGTTGCTAAATGGTCTTAGCTTTATTTAGGCCCCATGTGTTAGGTTTATTTAATGTATTTGACCGGCTGGCGACATACATTCAATGTTCTGTTTATTTTTTTTTTTCACAAGCAGTGCAGGCACGTCCTGAGAAAGCCTTGTTGCTGTCGGGACGTTAAGCAATGTACAATCAATCAATGTTCCAGTATCACTAGGCAGGCATTGTCATGGAACCCCAAGGGAAAGAGGAAAAGAGGTAGGCCGAGAAACTCCTGGCGTCGAGACCTCCAAGCAGACATCAAGAGACTGGGAACCACCTGGAGTAGAATCGAAGGAGAAGCACAGGACAGGAGTTGCTGGAGGTCTCTCGTCGACGGCCTATACCCGGGTAGGGGTGACAGGCGTAAGTAAGTAAGTAATCAATCAATGTATTTGCCTTTTTAAAACTCTTCCTACTGTCTGCACTGCCTGTAGCTCTTGATGTTGGATGTGTGTTGCCAAATGGTTTTGGCTTTATTTAGGCCCCATGTTGTAGGTTTATTTAACGTAGTGGACCGGCTGGCGACATACATTCAATATTCTGTTTTTTTTTTTTTTTTTTTTTTGTTTTTTTTCACAAGCAGTGCAGGCACGTCCTGAGAAAGCCTTGTTGCTGTCGGGACGTTAAGCAATGTACAATCAATCAATCTATTCTGGGGCATGTGTTTACGAAACAGGTCTTGGCTTGACTTCGCGAACGAAGATTTTATAGGGGTTGATCACGATGTCTGCAGTCCTGCTCGTGGCTGCGGAGACCAATCCTGGACAGGCAGGTTCGACCGCAATGGCTGCAGGGGAAGGTCTGGCCAGGGTTCTGAGTTGCGGCATCTCTGTTTTTTCTCCTGAGCCGCTTGTCCTTAAGGCTAGCTCTGCGAGTGTCCTCAAAGGAGACGGCTGCCTTGTAAATGGTGGAGCGCCAGGTGTCACGGTCCGCAGCAAGTGAAGACCACTGGCGGTGGTCGATTTGGCAGGCACTAAGTGACTTCTTCAGACAGTCTTTGTATCTCTTCTTTGGTGCCCCTCTGTCTCGGTGTCCAGTGGTCAAGCTCGCTGAACAGGGTGATCTTGGGCAGGCGATGATCCTCCATCCTGGAGACATGCCCCTCCCAGGGGATCCCCCCCCCCACCCGGGTCTGCCCTGGGGGACTTGGGTGGGGTTAGGTACTTTTTAGTTCCCAGGGTCACCCTGGTCAGCCCCACAGGGTGAGTTTTTCTCTCTATTCTGGGGCATGTGTTTCTGTCTACCCGAGGTCCATTCTCCTGTATTTGCCTTTTTAAAACTCTCCCTACTGTCTGCACTGCCTGTAGCTCTTGATATTGGATGTGTGTTGCTAAATGGTCTTAGCTTTATTTAGGCCCCATGTGTTAGGTTTATTTAATGTATTTGACCGGCTGGCGACATACATTCAATGTTCTGTTTAGTTTTTTTTTCACAAGCAGTGCAGGCACGTCCTGAGAAAGCCTTGTTGCTGTCGGGACGTTAAGCAATGTACAATCAATCAATCCCAGGGGATCCCCACCCGGGTCTGCCCTGGGGGACTTAGGTGGGTTAGGTATTTTTTAGTTCCCAGAGTCGCCCTGGTCAGCCCCACAGGGTGGGTTTTTCTCTCTATTCTGGGGCATGTGTTTCTGTCTACCCTTTGTCCATTCACCTGTATTTGCCTTTTTAAAACTCTCCCTACTGTCTGCACTGCCTGTAGCTCTTGATGTTGGATGTGTGTTGCTAAATGGTCTTAGCTTTATTTAGGCCCCATGTTGTAGGTTTATTTAATGTATTTGACCGGCTGGCGACATACATTCAATTTTCTGTTTAGTTTTTTTTTTCACAAGCAGTGCAGGCACGTCCTGAGAAAGCCTTGTTGCTGTCGGGACGTTAAGCAATGTACAATCAATCAATCAAAAACCCTCCCAGGGGAGCTGCGTCCGCAGCAGCCAACCTCGATGCTCACAGTTTCTGCCTGTTCAAGGACCTCGACGTTGGTGACATAGTCACTCCAGTGAATGCCCAGGATGGTACGCAGGCAGCGCTGGTGGAAGCGTTTGAGGAGTCGTAGTTGGCTGCAGTAGAGGGCCCAGGACTCGGAACCATACAGCAAGGTGGTGAGGACGACAGCTCTGTACACGCTGATCTTGGTGCCCGTTTTCAGCTGTTGATTGTGCAACACCCGCTTGAATAGTCGCCCGAAAGCGCTGTTTGCTTTTGCCAGCCTGCTGTCAAGCTCCTTGTCCAGCTTGGCGTCCGATGTGATGATGCAGCCAAGGTAAGTAAACTGGTGCACTGACTTTAGTTCAGACTCGCCGATGGTGATGTGGGGATTGCTATGCTCTACCGTGGGTGCCTGCTGATGGAGGACCTCTGTCTTTTTCAGACTGACCTCGAGTCCAAAGAGCTGGGCAGCGTCTGCGAAGCAGGACGTGATGCGCTGCAGGGCTCTCTCTGTGTGTGCAACGAGGGCAGCGTCAGCAGCAAAAAGCAGCTCACGAATCAGTTGGTCTAGGGTTTTGGTGTGGGCCTGCAGTCGTCTGAGGTTGAACAGGCTGCCATCGAGACGATACGTGATGTACACAGCATCGTCATCGTCGAGGTCCACTGTGGCCTGCTTCAACATCATGCTAAAAAAGATGGTGAAGAGGGTCGGTGCCAGCACGCATCCCTGCTTTACACCGTTGAGAATAGGGAATGGTTCTGTGAGGTCATTGTTGAGTCTGACCTGGCCTTGCTGGTCCTCGTGTAGCTGGGCGATCATGCTGAGGAACTTTGGGGGACAGCCAAGTCGCTCCAGGATCTGCCACATGCCTTGCCTGCTCACAGTGTCGAACGCTTTTGTTAGGTCGACAAACGTTACGTACAGCCCTTTGTTCTGCTCGCGGTACTTCTCCTGAAGCTGTCTCAGCACAAAGACCATGTTGGTGGTGCTCCTGTTGGCTCTGAAGCCACATTGGCCCTCTGGGAGGTGGTCTTCGGCGATGGCAGGTACCAGCCGATTCAGGAGCAGCCTTGCGAGAATTTTCCCGGCAATGGACAGCAGCGTAATTCCACTATATTTGAAGCAGTCAGACTTCTCGCCTTTGTTCTTGTACAGGGTGATAACGACTGCATCATGGAGATCCTTTGGTAGTGTTCCTTTCTCCAAGCATAGAAAGAGGTCGTGGAGCTTGTTGTGCAGTGTTGGGCCTCCATGTTTCCAGATCTCTGGTGGTATTCCATCAATGCCTGCTGCTTTGCCACTCGAGCTGGTAGATGGCTGTGAGAGTCTCTTCAGCGGTGGGCGGTTCGTCCAATTCAACCTTTACTGGGAGGTGTGGGATTTGGAAGATGACTGCTTCTTGAACAGTCCGCTCAGCGCTGAAGAGGCTCTGAAAGTACTCCGACCAGCGGTTCAAGATGGAGGTATTATCTGTGAGCAATGCCTGTCCATTAGCGCTTCGCAGGGGACTCTGTACCAGGTGCCTGGGGCCATACACTGCTTTCAGTGCTTCGTAGAATCCCCTGTAGTCACCGTTGTCAGCGCAAAGCTGGGTCCTCTGTGTGAGTCTGGTCCACCACTCGTTCTGGAGATCTCTGAGCTTGCGCTGGAAACTGCTCCAGACGAGGCGGAAGGCAGACTTCTTCACAGGGCAGGAAGGCTGGGCTAGATGGGCCTGATGGGCGGCTCATTTTTTTTGCTAGGAGTTCCTGGATCTCTACATCGTTTTTGTCAAACCAGTCTTTGTTCCTCTTTCTAGCGAAACCCAAGACTTCTGCAGAGGATTTTGCAATAGCAGTTTTCAGTTGTTCCCAGAGTGTTTCAGGGGAGGAGTCTGCTAGGTCCACTGTGTCTTTGAGAATGCACTGTAAATCTGTCTGAAAGGCAGCTTTCACGTCGTCACGCTGAAGGCTGGCAACATCAAGCTTTTTCTTGGGGGGGGGGTGGGGGGGGGGGGCATTTCTTGGGTTTTGGCTTGAAGTGGAGCCTGAGTTTGCAGCGGACAAGGTGGTGGTCAGTGTGGCACTCTCTACTGGGCATTACTCTGGTGAGGAGGATGTCACTGCGGCCCCTCTGAAGCACTAGGACTAGTCGATAAAGTGCCGTGTTTGGAGCGAGGATGCATCCAGGTGGTCTTTCAACTGTCCTTTTGCTGAAAAGTAGTGTTGGTGATGACCAGTTGCTGCTCTGCACAGAACTCCAACAGTAGGCGGCCATTGTCATTGCAGTTCCCGACGCCATGCTTGCCGAGGACTCCTCTCCAGGCTTCAGAGTCCTGGCCCACTCTAGCATTGAAGTCGTCAAGGATGATGAATTTGTCGTCTGCTGGGGTGCTCTGTAGGAGGCTGCGCAGGTCAGTGTAGAACTTGTCCTTTTCTGCAGGCTCTGCCAGGAGGGTTGGGGAGTACACACTGAGAAGGGTGACATATTGCTGGTGTCTCAGCGGGAGGCACATGGACATGATGCAGTCTGAGTGACCCGTTGGTAGGTTTTCCAGCTTAGTCGCAATGGAGGTCTTGACCATGAAGCCCACGCCTGAGAGCCGTCTTTCTGATGCAGGCCTGCCTGACCAGTAGAGGGTGTAGCCAGCGCCAAGTTCTTGGAGGCTGCCTTCGTCCGGAAGGCGTACTTTGCTGAACACGGTGATGTCGATGTTTAACCGCCGCAATTCATGGGCAATGAGGGCGGAGCGACGTTCAGGGCGTCTGCTGTGTTGCGCATGGTTCGGATGTTCCAGCATGCTACGTTGAGTCCAGTCGTGGTCGTCATGAGAGCGGATCCGTTATTTTTTCTTGTTTTCTGACTGCAGGAGAAGATGCCCATTGACCGCGGCTAGCCAACTGGGGTTGCGAGGGGACGAGCTTTGGTTAGGCCACCTTTTCTAGGCCCCTCTCCGTGTGGAGCAAGCAGTGCTGTCCCTAGAGAAGGCTGCTTGGTCGTTCAGGGTGTGCCGAGTGACGTCATCCCCAGGTCAACATCAGGCGACCAATATCCTGAAGGTTTGAGACTGCGACTTCCAGTGACATCTTTCAATTGCCGTTTCGCCCCTCGCCCGTCACTACAGGACTTGGAATGGTCGGTATCATGGTCTGTGGACGTTTCCTAAAGCCTGCGCGGTGGAGCTTTTTGGTGGAGTGCAGTGTGTGCAGTACTGGCCCCACCCTTTAATCCCCCACCCGGGTCTGCCCTGGGGGATTTGGGTGGGGTTAGGTATTTTTTAGTTCCCAGGGTCATCCTGGTCAGCCCCACAGGGTGGGTTTTTCTCTCTATTCTGGGGCATGTGTTTCTGTCTACCCTTTGTCCATTCACCTGTATTTGCCTTTTTAAAACTCTCCCTACTGTCTGCACTGCCTGTAGCTCTTGATATTGGATGTGTGTTGCTAAATGGTCTTAGCTTTATTTAGGCCCCATGTTTTTTTATTTTTTTTTCACAAGCAGTGCAGGCACATCCTGAGAAAGCCTTGTTGCTGTCGGGACGTTAAGCAATGTACAATCAATCAACCACCCTTTAAACCCTTGGTTCGTCTGCCATGGCCTAGCAAGCTGGGACGATGGCATCGAGGTCCTCGGGTCGTAGGTTTTATATCAGACTGTCCTTGTCCTAGTCTCAGGCTCAAAAACCTTCCCAGGAGACACGTGTTCTTTGATGTCAGGGTTTTCCTCCCTTAGCCTTTCCGCAGCCAAGCAGCCAGGCCTGCAAGGCAGCAGGACAATGATTAATTTTCGAGGTTCTCTCCTCTAGATCTGCCGTGTTTAGCCTGGGGGCTCTTGCTGCCCAGTTTTTGGGGTCACCTCGGAGAGGATGTGTTCCCCACCCGGGTCTGCCCTGGGGGACTTGGGTGGGGTTAGGTACTTTTTAGTTCCCAGGGTCACCCTGGTCAGCCCCACAGGGTGGGTTTCCTTTCTATTCTGGGGCATGTGTTTCTGTCTACCCTTGGTCCATTCACCTGTATTTGTCTTTCTAAAACTCTCCCAACTGTCTGCACTGCCTGTAGCTCTTGATGTTGGATGTGTGTTGCTGAATGGTCTTGGCTTTCTTTAGGCCCCATGTTGTAGGTTTATTTAACGTATTTGACCGGCTGGCGACATACATTCAATTTTCTGTTTAGTTTTTTTTTTCACAAGCAGTGCAGGCACGTCCTGAGAAAGCCTCGTTGCTGTCGGGACGTTAAGCAATGTACAATCAATCAATCAATCGGAGAGGATGTGGCCATGGACCACGTACGGGCGGTCTTTAAATAGAGGGATGCTATGCTAGTCCGGAGGGTGCCTCGCGAAGGCCAAGAGGCCCTAGACTAGGGTGATCCCTGGGGAGGCGCTGTAAGAGTTCCCCCCTACCCGCACCACCAACGCAAGTCATCCCCTGGGTCAGGCAGAGACCTTTTGACCCCTAACGAAACAGGTAAGATATCTGTATCAACGGTGTGAAGCAGAAAATGATGTATGACGTAGGGCAACTGATCCAATATGGTCTACATCTGTTCACAATTTAAAAAAAATAGTCCCCGGTAACCCATCGATTTATTATCTATATGAGCCTGCCCCTCAGAGGGCATTTGTCAGAGAAGAATTAAAGATTATTCCACCAAACACTGTTACTCATTTTTAACCATTTCATCTATCAGTTCATCAATTAGTTCATTGGCTATTTCTTCAGATAACTTAAGTTGGTAATGTCCAGGTGCATAAGCCATTTCCATACTGTGAAATACTCGTTTTGTGTCTCCAACAGCAAATGACTTTTTATGTGTTTGGATCATTTCAAGATTATGTTTATTTGACCTCAGTGTCTTGTTTCTGATAATCAGGCATTAGTTCTCCATGTAAAACTTGCTTGTAATGCTCACGCTGAATATCTTTATTTTGTATCGCTGTTTTTTTAAATACCTTTTGCTTTGGACTGACTGCCCTTCTGGTGCAATATGGAATACATTTTTGACCTTAGTCCAACGTAGTCAACTATTGACACTCCATTAAGTTTATCCTTAAACTTCCCAGGCACTTTCTTGTTTTGTGTGCTATACAGTGGGTGATCTTTAGTTTAATCAGACATGTCATATATATGCAGAAGTCTTCAGTAGGCACGTCTATGATCATAGAGTCAGTGTCAGTGTATAACAGCCTGCAGTCAGGATACTTTGGTTTAAAATAATCATAATAGAATTCAAGCATCAACACTTTTGACTGTTCAAGTATTGCCATACCAATAAATACTGGCTTGTTGAGTTTAACAATCTTTTTTTTAAAAGTGTCGCTGCATACAGTAACGGATGAAACTCTTTATACCCTGTGTATTGTGGCTTGCCTGTAAGTCTAATTGCACATGATTCAGTTGTGACTAATCTCACATCTTTGTGATTTAGCACAGGGAATTAAACTTACGTGGGATAACTCGGTGTCGGAGGCAGAGACATTTCCTCAAACACAACCCAGTGATTAATGTACTCATAGGGATAGACTCCTTTCTTGATCAACTCAGGCTCAAAGTATTTACTTGTTATTGGAAATGCTGTCAGTCCTTCTGCCAGACTAGAAAGTCCTGAGGACAAATGCTGCATGGAATCATAAAAGACTAATTTTTTGTCTAACCTAAAAGTCAAGTACTTCTAAGTTCTCTGGGCAATACAACTAATGTTCTTGTAAGACGCATCTACAGCACGCATGATAATGTGAGAATCGTACCCTTTGAGATTGTGGAAAAAGATAGGTAGTTTGTATTTTTGGGGATATATTTTTAGTTTTAGGTTACATGCACCATGTGCAGCACCTCTTTAACACACAGTTATGTGGTCGTGGTCACGAACTTTATCACCCCTACCCCCTCTTTAACCCCCCCCCCCCCCCCCCCCAGGAGTTGTTCACAAATCCAACACACCTCTGCTGTATCAAAATTTAGTTCATCGTCTTGTGCCATCACCATAGGCACCCGACATGTGAGATATTGTACCACCTTACTGTGCAGTTGTCTCATTTCTGTTAATAACTCACCTGCTGCATTTTCACCTCTATAGATAACAGATTCTGTATGCTCACCGTCTGACCTAACAAGAGTGTATCCAAAAGAACACACCACTTGGTCACTTAATTTTACAGTTTTTGGTAATGATTCTGGAACTGGTCCCTCGTATGGTACAACCAGTGATTCAAAATCAGCACACACTACAAAAGGTAGCTTTTGCTGTTTTCCATAGTTCTCAAAATATACTTGGCTACCAGGATCTGCATACCTAAGTATTGTTGGAATGTCATCAGCCGACCTGCAATGTTGAACATGTTTATGTGCTAACTTAATAGAGGAAAACCTTTGTAAACATTTTCTGCAAAATTCCTGTTTCCAGTTGTTTTTTGTTGTATGTTCATGAATTAGTCGTGACATACTCCTGCTAACTGTGTAGTGAAAGTTACTACCAGAGCTTATTAGTATCATGTCAACATGCTTATCTTCTGACTGTCCATAGGTTGGGGCAAGCGGTGATACTCTAATTAGTTGTAACTTGTCAACAGACTCAGTGTCCCATACATACACGTTCACAGAAATACCAGGATTTAGTTCTTCAAACAAGTCTATATCTTCCACCTTAACAGGAAAAATCTATACCATCGAAGTTGAGTTCATTTACAAAGTTGATGTAGTTGGATACACGCTCGGGTTTTGTTTTTACAAAGTGAAGTTTAGAAAGCACACACTACATAAAACAGAGGTGATCATTGCTCTGCTGAATATTAACGATAGCCTTTTTGTTTGCAACCTCATGTGGTAGTAGCAACCATGATTTGCCTAAAATAGGATGATATCTTGACTGTCTCAGTTGTAGTTCATGTACATACCCTTCTTGCCAACCAGACCCCTTCATTTTTGCTTTATCAATTGGTGATAGGAAGTCGGACAACATTTTGTTTCTAAACACGTTCTCCAGTTCCCTTTTTGCGTTAACTGTGTGTTGTCTAGTTGACATAAACGATACTATCACTTTACCGTCTACATTTTAAAATTCTATTTTAGCAACAACCTGAATCTTTACACTACCACCAAGAAGATTATCTCTTTTTGTGTTGCCCCACCCGGGTCTGCCCTGGGGGACTTGGGTGGGGTTAGGTATTTTTTAGTTCCCAGAGTCACCCTGGTCAGCCCCACAGGGTGGGTTTTTCTCTCTATTCTGGGGCATGTGTTTCTGTCTACTCTTTGTCCATTCACCTGTATTTGCCTTTTTCAAACTCTCCTTACTGTCTGCACTGCCTGTAGCTCTTGACATTGGCCCCCACCCGGGTCTGCCCTGGGGGACTTGGGTGGGGTTAACTACTTTTTAGTTCTCAGGGTCACCCTGGTCAGCCCCACAGGGTGGGTTTCTTTTCCGATTCTGGGGCATGTGTTTCTGTCTACCCTTGGTCCATTCACCTGTATTTGCCTTTTTAAAACTCTCCCTACTGTCTGCACTGCCTGTAGCTCTTGATATTGGATGTGTGTTGCTAAATGGTCTTGGCTTTATTTAGGCCCCATGTGTTAGGTTTATTTAATGTATTTGACCGGCTGGCGACATACATTCAATGTTCTGTTTATTTTTTTTTTTCACAAGCAGTGCAGGCACGTCCTGAGAAAGCCTTGTTGCTGTCGGGACGTTAAGCAATGTACAATCAATCAATACAATCAATCTTGACATTGGATGTGTGTTGCTAAATGGTCTTAGCTTTATTTAGGCCCCATGTGTTAGGTTTATTTAATGTATTTGACCGGCTGGCGACATACATTTAATGTTCTGTTTAGTTTTTTTTTTTTTTCACAAGCAGTGCAGGCACGTCCTGAGAAAGCCTTGTTGCTGTCGGGACGTTAAGCAATGTACAATCAATCAATCAATCTTTTTGTGTTAAAAGATTTCTCTATCGATTCATAAACATTGTAAGTATTTGATATAGGCAAGTTTGTTGTGTGAAATACATTTCGCAAGTTTTGCAAACTGTGGGTCATTTTTTTTTTATAGACCAACAATATAATAATAGAAAAATATTACTGTATGTGTAATACCACTTATTGACTGTAACACAATAAACAGATTCAGGTCACATAGTTGTCTGAATATTTGTTCACACACTGTCTCAAACCAGTTATCTCCCCCACCAGGTCTGCCCTAGGGGACCTTGGTGGGGTTGTCTACTTTTTAGTTCCTAGGGTCACCTTGTCTAACCCCTGCAAGGTGGGTTCTACTCTTTTGGGGGTTTGTATTTCTGTCTTTCTGGTCCATTCATCTGTATTTTTCTTTTGAAATTCTCCCTCCTGTCTGCGCTTCTTGCAGTTATTTCTTCATTTAGCGCAGGCACGTCCTGAGAAGGCCTTTGTCGCTTGCGGGACGTAAAGCAATCTATACTCACTCACTCACTCAAACCAGTTATCATCAACTTCAAAAGTATGTGTCTTAAGATCAACAGTCATGTACTCTACAAATGGTAGCTCCTCAAATATATCTAAAGTTATATGATATGTTACGATATCACTGCCGGTACTGTTATTGGCGTTATGTCAGGCTGTTTGAAATCTGTTCTTAACTGATCAAAGTGCTGGATATATCTGAAGCAGTCTGTAAAGTCAACCGCTTGCGCTTGTCTGTCAGTCATTTTTTTATAACCAAAATAATAATGTAAAAATATTACTGTATGTGTAATACCATGTTATTAACTGTAACACGTTCAAAATAAACATTTAGTTTTTTAGTTTGTTGGTGTATGTGTTCACACACTGTCTCTAACCAGTTATCATCAACTTTAAAAGTGTGTGTCTTAAGATCAATAGTCATGTACTCTACAAATGGTTGATCATCAGTATATTTCCAAAGACATATTATACATCATGTTTATCACTGCTGGTACTACTATTGGTGTTATAGCAAGCACAAGCGGTTGTTTGCAATGTGTTTATATGTCTTCAAAGTGCTGGATATATTTGAAGTAGCCTGTGATATCAACTTGTCTGTCCATCATTTTATTGACCAAAACAAAAGAATAAATTAATTTACTAATCCATACCCTATGGGCTGATCTGTCTTTAATAAGACCTTCTTGTGCTTAGTTGATTTCAGTTTGCTTTTTACAACGTCTCGTTCATGTTTGTTGGGTATAACATCTTTCTCCCTGAGGCAGTCTTCAAAGCTATCACGATCTTTACAGTAACACAAACAAATAAACTTTAGTTGCTCTGGGAAATCGTTTAGCACAGCATTATATTTTTGAGTGAGAATCCAGACACTCATGTTTGTGTGTCTGCCACTGAAGGCGAGTTCTGCTAACGTGCTTTTCTTTTAGGCAATGTCTTCCTCTGCAGAGTAAACATCATTTATAAACAAAGTTGGCTGCCCTTGAAATTTATCATAAAAGAATTGTAGCCATTTATTTAGTTTTTTCTCAGGGTCTACTAAATAAATGTTGTTGTCATTCCAAATGAATAAACGGTTGTGATAAGCTTTGTTGTGTTTGATCGTAGGACAGAATATCACAATGTTTTCAAAATGATGGATGTATTTTGTTTGCAAGAGATCAAGAACAAATTCAGTTTTCCCACAGCCTGTGGCACAGGAAAACAAACCACAGTGAGGATCAAGGGTAAGCAAGTTCATTTTAAAACTAAAATTTTAATACACGGCACCACTTAGTCTGCTTTTTTGAATGTTCAGTTGTGCATCAAAATCAGATACAGGTAAATATTTATTACTCCCGTTGATTCACTCTTTTTTTTTTTGTATCTGAGTTGTATTTCCGTCACTGCCATTCTCAATCAGTAGTTCGACCTGACCCATGTAGATAGTCGTTATCTGTACTACATAAGTCTAGCCAAAGTGCATACTTGTCTGTCAGTTATCGGTCGATTCTTACGTCATGCCATGTTGGCAGGTTTTTCTCTAAGTCTTTAACGTGACCATCTTATGATCTCGTCATAGTATTGGTAAGGTAGCATGCCCGAAGGATACACTTGATTAAGACGCCCTTCAGTAGAGCAGGATAAGTGTGTAATCTTTGGATTATAGAATTTTTCTGACTCCCTTTTGTATGGACATGATCCTTGTTTAACAAATAACATAAGAATGCCTTTCAGTGACCTAGCAGGTGTGTTCAAGTTGATGTTCCACATTGTATCACTTTTGCGCCGTTTGAGAGAGTGGAGGTGGGAGGGGGGGGGGGCATGGCTACACAGACATCTAGACCCAGTCCACAGCGGCACCCTCATACGAGGATCAAAATCAGCGTCACATGAGACGAACAAGAGACTTGGAGTTACTGCAGCCTGGGGACTGATGAGGATGTATGCCTCTTACAGGCGGAAAGCGTTTTGCATCATGTTGGAACCGTGTACGTGTCGTAGTCAGGGCCCATGCCTGCAGTATTGTTTACATTTGCTCGAGAGAGGGGGCAAGTGTCAACCATCACTGCTGGCAGCTCGCCTCCCGCCTAATTTTTAGGATGCACTCTGTTCATTGACGCCTGACAAAGCACGCTGAGACTCCAAGGAGAGTTCGCGCGTTTTTGTAACAATTGCTATATTGTCACATGCCTCGTTACAATTCTCCGACTGATCCTCTAGGTTCCGAACGAGTTTGCAAAGCTTGCAGTTGTCCTTTCGCGGTTAGATTAGAACCAGTTGTGGAAGATATAATTATGGCCAATGCGCACCAGGCCATCCGGCCGATGTCGGCCGCCATTGGCCCGCGCATCCGCCGTTGGCGGGCGAACATCGGCCGACGTCGGCCCAATGGCCTTTTGCACATTAGGTGTGGGCCGATCGTGACACTGATTCTGACACTGATTTTTAGGATAGTATCGGGTTAGCTTGGCGCCTTGCAAGGCGCCAAGCTACTCCGGCACTAGTCTTATTTATTTATTTATTTGTTTATTCTTTCTTTCTTTTAACTTATTTTCTTATTTATATTTATTATTTATTTTTTTTAACCTTATTTATTTATCTATTCATTATTTATGTCCTTCTTTCTTTTTTTTTAAAAAACTTATTTTCATATTTATTTATTTGAGTACATACTTTTTGTAGCTTATTTATTTATTATTTATGTCTTTCTTTTATTAAACTTATTTTTTAAATATTTTTTTTTAGCTTACTTATTTTATTTTATTTATTAATAGCGTTCATTGTTATCCTTCCTCATCCCTCACTGTCCCTCACCACCCACCGGTGGGGGGGGGGGGAGGGAGGAGGGGGGGTGCGTGTTAAAACCCTCACCGTCCGCCGAAATATCAAAAAGGGGGGGGGGGGGGGGGGCGTGTGAAAACTCACCAAAATTGTAAACCGCTACCGACATCCAAAAGGTTAAAAAGGTTAAAGCCGTGATTGCCCAAGTTAACCAGCTGTCACTGTCCACGGAGCCTACGCGGATACAAGTCACGACGAATAATGTCCTCTTTGCTTGTGTCACATTACCCTCTGTGACGTCAACCGGTGTAGCATACCATAATGACCCCTATATAAAATCCAGACGTGGTGACGTTGGCGTGGCAAACGTGATGTCAAATCGCCAAAATGGTGTCGAGACGGGTAGAAATGCATGTCGCGTAGCAGTTTTCAACGCCAGAGTGGCCATGAAATGACGTGGCAAAGCAACAATACTCGAGCAAAACATTACGGTTGGTCGATCTGGCGTAGGTGTGAATATCACATTTTAACACCGGGTTATGACGGCCATTACACACGACACGCAGCGAACACATCGTGTCGGATAACAGTTCTGTTTTTCCCTGCTGCAGATTTAGAAGTCGACTGTTGCTTGTAAGTGCTCAACCTCCAGTCAAACAGTGATTCTGAACTTGTCATTTGTGTCTCAAAAGTCGTGCGTTGTGTGCATTTTGAAGAGTAAACTGACATTTTCTGGATATTTTACTTTCGGTTTCCATTTTAGTGCGGCTGGGTTTCGACCACTGAGGGTCATTTCGAAACAATTTACTGCGGCCGCCTACTGTGTGTTCAGTCGTATGAAGTTTTACAGTTGTAGACGACCTAGTGCGTGCCGCCTATTTCAACAGTGTACCCGGACTGGGGCAGGCAACGTGGATTTGTTCAGTCATCCTCTCAGCTGACTCGGTTACTTGGCGTGTAGACCTCAGACTTGAAAAGTAACTTCGGTGGTTTTGGGGGAGGTGGGGGTGGGGGTGGCGCAGGAGGGGGGGGGGATTTGGCATCCTAGTAAGCAAAGGTCCTCGTGCTCACGACGGCGGCAGTGGGCCTGAAGACGTTTTGCTGCTGGGATTGGGGGCGGGGGGGGGGGGGGAGGGGGGGGGGTTGACGAGGGGATGGGTGGTGTGTCGTTGGCGATGTTGATCGGGACGAGGGGGGGGGGGGGGGGGGGGGAGGAGGGCCGGTTGACGAGGGGATGGGTGGGTCAGGGTGTGGTGTTGATGATGATGATCGGGGCGGGGGAGGTGGGGGGGGGGGGGAGAGGAGGGCCGGTGGACGAGGGGAGGGGTGAGTGTGCTGTTGTTGATGATGATCGGGGTGGGGGGGGGGGGGGAAGGGAGGTTGGGCTTGGGCGAGGTTAGCATTTGCTTGACACGGAAATTTTCGGTTTACGTCGCAGCTTCATTGTAGAGTCTGGTACTCTTCAAAGTAATGTTCATGATGTTTGTATTGCCGCCTCCACAATTAGTAGAGCTATCGTGCGCCGGCTGGTTCTTCATACCTCAGTTATTACATTATGTAACACCGTCTTTGAAATGCCCCGGTCCATGAAACTCGACATAACTACAGTCCACTACCACTACTAATCTTTCTTAGGCAAGAAGTGTGTTAAAACCCTTTGCAAAATGGACATGCACACAATGCAATGCATTAGCATATCTCCCTAAGGCAAGAAGGGTGGCACTTATCGCCGAAGAAAATGTAATATACTAATGGTAAAAACTTAAGGGCCACTTTTTATCGCAGACGCACGACAACACCACACAAATAATGTAACAATACTTGGAGTCAGTACTTTGCTAATTTATTCAGTAACAATTTCATTTCAGTTTTGAGTAAATACAATACAATACAATACAATACAACTTTATTGTCTGTTCAAGTCAAAGCACAACAGAAATTTGCCTTTCGGCTCGTCATAAAACAACAATATAAGACACTAATAAACGCTACAAGAACATTCCATGAAAAATTATCATTGCAGCAATCTATCACAAGCAATCTGTCACAAGATGGGAGGTAATGTTAAGTAGATCATACTTATCGCGGCGTTATAAACGAGAGTTCAAAATCGAGGCAGCAGTAGGAAGAAAAGACTTCTTAAAAACATTCTTTTTGGCAAGTGGCATGTTGAAACGTCTGCCTGATGGTAGCATTTGAAACTGATCATATAGTGGGTGACGGGGGTCATTGACAATGCTAGCAGCTATCCTTCGGACAGCTCTATGGTACAGATCATCTACTGGGTACTGTACTAGGCCATTGATCTTCTCAGCTGTTCTGACGATACGTGACAGTCTGCCCCTGTTTTTCATACTGAGGTTGCCATACCAAGCAGTGATGTTAAAAGTCAGTATGCTTTCAATCAGGCTTCTATAAACGGATTCTAGAACCTTGGAACTGACATCAAAACTTCTCAGTTTCCTAAGAAGGTACAGACGTTGGTTTGCTTTTTTTTTCACAATCAGATCGGTGTTTCCAGTAAAGGACAACCAAACTGTGCCAAGGTATTTAAATTCAGTGACCACCTCTACAGGTTGATTATTAATTGAGACGGGTACAAAAGTGTCATCAACTTTCCTGTCATTAATGATGAGTTCCTTGGTTTTCTGTACATTTATTTCTAGAAAACTATCTTTGCACCATGACTCTAATACTGCAATCTGTGCAAAGTACTCAGCCAGACTGTCTTCTTTTTGGAGTAGGCATACAAGGGCCATGTCATCTGAGAACATCAAGAGACGAGAAGTAGCAGTATGACAACGCATAAGGTCTGTGTATATAGAAAACAATGTCGGAGAGAGGACACAACCTTGAGGGCAGCCTGAATTTAACACCATTTGGTCAGACAGACTGCCATATGTACATTTACACGTTGTGGCCTGTCCTTTAAAAAGTCTCGCACCCACAGAATAATGTTTGTGTTCACATGAAAGTCCATCATACGCTGCAAAAGCATCAGTGGTTCAGCAGTATTACAAGCATTAGAAAAGTCAATAAAAAGAATTCTCACATGTGCTTTTGATTTTTCAAGATGTTAGAATACAAGATTGTACAGAGTAAGGCATGCATCCTCCACACCCCTATGATTTTTGTAAGCAAATTAGAATGGATCCAGGAGTTCGGCAACATCATTTAACAGATGCCTCCGCACCACTTTTTCCATACATTTTGACAGAATAGAAGTCAATGCAACTGAGCGGAAATCGTTGAATTCATGAGCGTTGGTTTTTTTAGGAATCGGAACAATGATTGATGATTTCCAAGCAGTAGGGACAGTATGAAGATCAAGCAGGAACTGAAAGACAGTAGTGAAGATCTTCCCCAATTGACCTGCACAGGTTTTTAATACTTTTCTACCTAACCCATCTGGTCCAGGTGCTTTGTGTGCATTTAGCTTAGAAAAGATGTTCACTACCTCCTCTTCAGTAATTGACAAAGGTTCCGGCACAATGGACTGGCACAATTTATCACAGTTATCACTACGGTTTCTGCCATCGAACCGTGAGTAAAAACGATTTAGATCATTGGCCATCTCAACTGGATTCCCAGTGCAGAGCCTGGCTTGTTTCTCTTGCTGCAATCAGTCAAGCAATTGTAAACAGCAGTACGTTAGAATGTTCACACCTCTCATTTGAAAAGTCACACAAGACTGGTCCAGTCAGTAGCGAGTGTACCTGCCGTTTGCAGCCAAGCATTCAATGCAGCGTTGACGCATGGAGTTCACCAGGGTTCGGAGAACATGTGGGATCGCTTCCCACTCTTGATGCAGGAACTGAGTCAGCTGGGGGACGCCTTGAGGTGGGGGGTGGGGGGTGGGGCGGGGTTGCTGACTACACGTTGCCCCAGCACGTCCCAGAGGTGCTCGATGGGAGCCAGATCAGGTGAACGAGCTGGCCACTCCATCCTCAAGACGCCCCGTTGCTCAAGGTACTCATCCACCAAACGGGCGCGATGAGGTCGTGTTGTCGTCCTGCAGAACAGCATTGTCGCCTATGGCTTGGAGAGCTGGCTGGATGAGGGGCTGCACAATCTCGTCCCGATAGCGCAGTCCAGTCAGGGTGCCTCGGATGACGTGGAGGGTGGTCCTTCCTTCCCTGCTGAAGCCTGCCCAGACCATGACTGAGCCTCCTCCGTAGCGATCTACCTCTTTGACACATCCATTCGTTAATCGCACGCCCTGGCGTCTCCAGACCCTCACCCTGCCGCCGTTGAAGGACACAGTGAACTGTGCCTCATCAGTAACCAGAATCTGAGTCCACTGGAGTCTGTTCCACTTCACATGTTGACAACACCAGGCAACCCGGGCTCTGCGATGAGCTGGAGTGAGGGGTATTCTGACTGCTGCTCTGCATGAAGCCAGGTCAATTTCGCGCAGACGTCGGCAGACTGTGCTTCTGCTGACGTTGACGTTTGCAGCTTGCATCAGTTGATGTCGCCGAGTGGTTGACGTGACAGTTCGGTCGCGCAGAGCTGCCACACAGAGGTATCTGTCCTCCCTTCTGCTGGTGCAGCGCAGGCGTCCTGAGCAGGGTCGTCGTTCTGCCCTTCCAAAGACGTCGCCCAACTTCTCGTCCGCAAATTCCATCCTGCAGCCATGCTAGCGCCCGGCCTTGATCTAATGGCGTTAGGCTTTATCGTGGTGGCATGTTTAGGTAATTGACAATTATGCCCCTACTGTACCGGTATTTGTAGTGAAACAGAAGTGCTCAGTGTTCACGATTGATCCCTTTAGCACGTGCATCAAGACTTTACCTAGTTTTTCCACCTGCCTGGCTTTGGCACTCTTGCCAATATCGCACAGCTTTTCACAAAAACTGATGATGTTTCACGTGCATTTGACACGTTCGTGGAAATTGATGAATTGTTGTCTATTGTTGCCTGTACAGTGGACTGTCTAGCGTCAACTTTTAACCCATTTGGATCGAAAGAACATTGTATTTTATTAGCTAACTTGCGACGATAAACATTGACACAAAAAAGTGGAGTGGCCCTTAAGTTTTGACCATTAGTATACTTTGTGTCGTAATTGTTGTTTCTAAGCCTGTCTCGATCTGTGTGGGACCATTTTCCTGTCGTTTATGTTGGGATTTTCTTGCATTTTGTTAGAACTTTTCCAGTAATCACTATCAGGGTTCAATCACAGTTGGGTCCAGCCGCTGCACCCGTCTCAAAGAGATGATGTTTCATAATTGTCGTGGATTAACCTTGTTGTAATATTTTTCTGCAGTAACTGACCAGCCTTGCGGCCTGCATTCGCCTATCTCCTCTAGCCATACCTGATAAAGATGGCGTGCGCGTCAGTAAGCGTGGAGCCACCCGTGACCGAGTGTCCCGTATGTCACGAGGACTTGACGGAGCCCAAGATCCTGCCCTGCGCCCACCTCCTGTGTAAGGCCTGTCTGCTGTCATGGCTCCAGGCCCACCCCGACCCTCAATGCCCGCTGTGCCGCTGCGCCATCCTGGAACCCAGCCACAACGGATCTCCCCAGGACGTGGCTGAGCATCTGCCCTCTGACCTCACCATGGCGGCGCTCGTTGCCAGCACGCGCACACTGAGAGACAAGCACGTGTGTTGCGTGTGCGATGACGTGACTGCCACCTCTGTGTGTCTGGACTGTGGGGACATGTTTTGTGCCTCGTGTACCAAGGTATCGTTCCGCACTGTCACTCCCAAAACCTTTAGTAGGTTTTTTGAGGGTAATGCCAGAATAGCTGGGCGCCTTTAGTTTGCCAAACTCCTGAGCCACCGCGCCCTGTCTGCTTCCTTAAATCTTTAATGAAGTCTTTAGAAAATATATTTCTTATTTGAAAATTTCGAATTTATTGGGATTAGTGTCATCAAAAGGGCTATGGTTATAATTAGTTTATTTTATGCACATGTTGCTGTTGATTGTTTTTAGATCTCCATTGGTCTCAGATGTTGGTAGATCAGAAACACCCTTGTGTTTTTTCTCCATTTTGCAGGTGCACCAGAAACAGTCCTTGTCACGCCACCACGCAGTGGAAGACCTGTCCACCATGACAGCTGAGTGCCTTACGGCCGGTCGCCGCCCGTCCTGTGTCATCCACACTAACGAGCCGTCCTCTCACTGCTGCCCCACCCACGGGGTTTCAGTCTGTTCGCCGTGTGCGATGGACAAACACCGTGCATGTCCTGAAGTTCAGAAGCTACAGGTCTGGCTTTTACCTTATTTACATTTAAAAAAAAATATCAATGCGCACAGGGGTGATAACACACCTATGCAACAATACAGCGTTGAGAACCCATCGTAAATACTGTACTTGATGTTTAGTACGAATCCCGCTCTGGAGCAGGCAACTTGAAGTATTTTATCATTTACTATGTCTTGGTACTACTTGTAGGTCCTGATGGAATCTACTTTGTCTTAGCATGAAGTGCCCAGTGCGCAAAAGGCCATCGGGCCGCCATTGGCCCGCGCACGGCTGTATGCAGGTTAACAGTGGCCGACGTCAGCCCAATAACCTTTGCGCACTGGGTAGGCGCTGATAGAACTGATGGTTCATTATTCCCCGTCTGCTGCACTGCACACGTATGCGGGGCCTCAGGAGGTTCTGTGTTTCCTGTGTGTGGGTTTGTTAGCTATGCACTGGCAGTAGAGGGGTTAACATGCTCTGGCTTTCAGGAGAGAGTGGCTGAGGCAGTAATGGGGTTAACATGGCTTTCAGAAGAGAGTGGCTGAGGCAGTAATGGGATTAACATGGCTTTTAGGAGAGAGTGGCTGAGGCAGTAATGGGTTAACATGGCTTCAAGGAGAGAGTGGCTGAGGCAGTAATGGGGTTAACATGGCTTTCAGGAGAAAGTGGCTGAGGCAGTAATGGGTTAACATGGCTTTCAGGAGAAAGTGGCTGAGGCAGTAATGGGTTAACATGGCTTTCAGGAGAAAGTGGCTGAGGCAGTAATGGGGTTAACATGCTCTGGCTTTCAGGAGAGAGTGGCTGAGGCAGTAATGGAGTTAACATGGCTTTCAGGAGAGAGTGGCTGAGGCAGTAATGGAGTTAACATGCTCTGGCTTTCAGGAGAGTGGCTGAGGCAGTAATGGGGTTAACATGGCTTTCAGGAGAGAGTGGCTGAGGCAGTAATGGAGTTAACATGCTCTGGCTTTCATGAGAGAGTGGCTGAGGCAGTAATGGGGTTAACATGGCTTTCAGGAGAGAGTGGCTGAGGCAGTAATGGAGTTAACATGCTCTGGCTTTCAGGAGAGAGTGGCTGAGGCAGTAATGGAGTTAACATGGCTTTCAGGAGAGAGTGGCTGAGGCAGTAATGGAGTTAACATGGCTTTCAGGAAAGAGTGGCTTAGGCAGTAATGGTGTTAACATGCTCTGGCTTTCAGGAGAGAGTGGCTGAGGCAGTAATGGGGTTAACATGCTCTGGCTTTCAGGAGAAAGTGGCTGAGGCAGTAATGGGTTAACATGGCTTTCAGGAGAGAGTGGCTGGGGCAGTAATGGGGTTAACATGGCTTTCAGGAGAGAGTGGCTGAGGCGCGCATGGTGCTGGCAGAACTGGCGGCCACACTGACAGCCGGAGAAGCAGAGCTGGAGAAAGCAATTAGCGAGTTGGATCGACACATGCTGGAGACAGAGAGACAGGCGGACACAGCACTGGCAGATATTGACGCCGCGTGTGATCGTCTGCAGGTAGGACATTGATTGATTGATTGATTGATTGATTGATTGATTGTTGAGTGAATTCATTCGTGAATTCGTGAGCTCTGAGTAATATCTATTTTGAAGGGGGTTCTGTCAGACACTGCCTGGTTTTCAAACAGCTGAACATCCCCAGGTGCTGTGCTTATTAGCCACTACCCCTGAAAACCAGAGAGGTGAGACAAGCGTCGGTAGGTACTGTGCACAAACCAAGGGGAGTTACTCAGTGCTGGATAAACAAACGGTTAGATCCCTTTCCCCTATCTTCAGGTCTGAGTAATTCCCCATGGTGTGTGTACAGCCACTACCCCTGAACAATCATCGGTTCATTGCAAGCAGCTGGGGCCCAGTGACAGAGTCCCGAGGCTTCCAAATAAAAGCATGGAAGGTGTTAACATTCGTGACAACCTAATACATTTATAAGTATTATTGTTTGCAGAAAGCCGTGGACGCCTGTCGCTGCCGTCTGAAGGAAGTGACTCTCAAGGCCAAGGATGACGTCAGAACCGCAGTGAATGGTGGGAAAACAGTCCTTGTGGCACGGCGCGGGAAGCTGACGTCACACAGACGACTTGTGGAGCTTGCGCAGCAAACAGGTCAAAAACAGAAGCCATTCACTCCATTCTGAGAGAAACAGTACAACACTTTGCCCAGTGTTACGTGGTAGTCGTAGTTGTAGTATGATATCACACCAGACGCACGTCACGCCTTTACCATAGCCGACACTTAGTTCGCTTCCAGCTGCCAGAGAGATAAAGCTGCCGCGAGTTCCACTCTCACCCGCTCATTCTATTTATATCGCACTACTGAGCGGTACACGGCGTGACCGGCTCTCTGCCGCTATAACAACTACCTACACATTTGTATTCATAACACATCTCTGCCTAAAGTGACTGTTGTGGAAGCAACATCGTTCAAATGTTGAAATTCTCACCTACACACTGATACCAAACATGACAACATTACGACTTGCACTTGTGTAGCAGGTCATGGTGAAAATAAAGAGAACGGGAATTTGTTGATGTACGAAAACGAGAATTTATTGTGAAATTGACAAAGTTCCCACAGCCATAACACAAAGACGCTACTTTTCCCAGTGAAACACACTTGCATGCATAAGGGTTAGCATGCCTACAGTACGTATCACTTAATGGATTTTGGGTTCATGGTGGGGGACGGAAGCAGGAGGGTAATTAATGAGGTCACTGACAGGTGTCGACAGACAAGTTCCAGACATCCGACTTGGTGTACACTCCCGGCATTGGGGAAAGAGAGGGCTTAGTTACACGGATACTATTGAGGAGATAGCCACGTTTCTTTCTTGGGAAATAGTGTAACACTAACAGTCAACCTTGTAAATGTACTTTTGATTTAACTTTTGATCATGATGGAGTCTGATGAAACGCGTACAGTCTGTGTACACACAGGTGTGTTCCATGCAATGAGAGTTAATGCATTGTGCAGAATATGTGGCGAGAGATCACAAAAGAGATACACGGATAAAAAGTCATTTCTTTGTATCAGTTATGAACACTTAATCCACAAGTGTTATGGAATTAATATCCAGGAAGACAAAGACATGATGCACTCCAAAACAATGTGTAGGAGTTGCTATTGTCGGATGAAACGGATAGACTCGACTGAAACACGTGTGTCCGAGGAGACAACGCGAAATGCGGCGTCTGATATTGCCTCATCACAACACATTTGGACCATGTTCCATCCAAATACGAGTGTTGAAGAATGTGTCGCGTGTGTTCACTTCATGCAGCTAGGTAAAGGAGGACGACCAGCGAAGCGGGGTTCCCGGCATGGAAAGAAACGATCGTTTCGATCCACGGAATGTGACACTCATAACACTGACACTGATAACAGCACTAATGAAGGTGATAGTGGTATACAAGTTTTTATTCCGCCGACGTCTACTCCCCGTAAAACGGTTTTTATGTCTAGTGTGTCAGAAAATGTGTTAAACCTCAAGGTATGTTTAAAAACACTGTTGAATATTGTGACCTGTTATGGACTGATCGTATTTCGGGATGGCAATAGCAGTCTGTGGAGTACCGAGACGGCTGCGGGCGAGAAATGCCAGAACACGCGACCTGTCAGTGACCTCATTAACCACCCTCCTGCTTCCGTCCCCCACTATGAATCCAAAATCCGGTAAGTGATACTTACTGTATGCATGCTGACCCTTATGCACGCAAGTGTGTTTTGTTGGGAAAAGTAGCGTCTTCGTGTTATGGCTGTGGGAACTTTGTCAATTTCACAACAAACACCGACATCAACAAATTCCCTTTCCCTTTATTTTCACCATAACCTGCTACACAAGTTTAAGTCGTAATGTTGTCATGTTTGGTATCAGTGTGTAGGTGAGAATTTCAACTTTTGAACGATGTTGCTTCCACAACAGTCACTTCAGGCAGATTTGTGTTATGAATACAAACCAGTAGGTAGTTGTTATAGCGGCAGAGCGCCGGTCACGCCGTGTACCGCACAACACGCGACCTGTCAGTGACCTCATTAACCACCCTCCTGCTTTCGTCCCCCACCATGAATCCAAAATCCGCTAAGTGATACTTACTGTAGGCATGCTGACCCTTATGCATGTAAGTGTGTTTCGTTGGGAAAAGTAGCGTCTTCGTGTTATGGCTGTGGGAACTTTGTCAATTTCACAACAAACACCGACATCGTACATCAACAAATTCCCGTTCTCTTTATTTTCACCATAACCTGCTACACAAGTGCAAGTCGTAATGTTGTCATATTTGGTATCAGTGTGTAGGTGAGAATTTCAACTTTTGAACGATGTTGCTTCCACAACAGTCACTGTAGGCAGAGATGTGTTATGAATACAAATGTGTAGGTAGTTGTTATAGCGGCAGAGCGCCTGTCACGCCGTGTACCCCACAGTAGCAAGCGATATAAATAGAATGAGCGGGCGAGAGTGGAATGTGACCTCGCGGCGCCTTATCTCGCTGGCAGCTGGAAGCGAACTAAGTGCTAGGCGCCAGCACTGGCTGGTAAAGCCGTGACGTACATAGGGTTCTTGTAAAGAAACTTCACTCAGCTGCAACTCGTCACACGTGGCACAAGGTTGTAGACCACTCAGGAGTAACAGTTCCAACAATATTTTATTGCAGCGATGCGATCTCCACACAATGCATTCACAAATGCACCAACATTGATACACTGTCTCCTCTACAATACATCAACACTTTTGACACACTGCGCCTCTCATACAATGTATATCCATACTTCCTAGCACAAAAATCGATCGCAAGTCTCCGTGCAAAAGAAAATGAATCCTACTAAAAAGGTACGTGCTTCTTGTTCAAAATAACTCGAATGAATATCGGACCTTTCCTATGATTAACACACACACATGCTCTCAAACGAATAACACAACCACAAACGTAATGTTGCCACCAATTTTACAACGAAATTTCACAAAATTTCTTCTCAAGTCGTAAAACACGGCTGTGGCTGTATTAAACTACACAAAACTATAAATACTAACAATTTCATATAAAAAGAAGTTAAATCAACTACTCTGAAAAAATCGTCTCACGGTGCCTTTAATTTGTCCTGGACAAAGAAAGGAAAAGTTCCTTTGAACAGCTCTGCTCAGGTAATCCGCTCCAAAGTTCTGTGAACCCTTGGTAGATTATAACGTAATGTCTGCAAGAACATCGCCAAATCATGAGGTTGGCACAGTTCCGATAGTTTAAGGGTTGCAGGTCCTGGGTCAAATATTGTCCGCTTATTGAGTGTACTGTAGTCCACACACACCCGGTTGGATCCATCTGGTTTCTTCACGATGACTGCTGTGGGGACGCATATGCCGACTTGGACTCCCTGATGACTCTCAGGTCCAGCATCTCCTTGATGTCTTTCTTCAGTTCTTCCCTCGTGTTGTAAGGTAGATGATACGGCTTGCTGAAACCGGCTCGTTCGACGTCAGATTAACTTCATGCTGGATGGTGTCTGTTGTCCCCAGGTCAGGTGTAAACCGATGCTTGAACTCCATAGTTAGGGCTCATCAGCAACCAGACGCACTGATGCCGCTTGTTGTGGTTTATCCTGACCACCTCTCTTGTACTTCTTCAGCAGATTAGCATGGTAAGTCTTCATCTTGTTGTTAACTTTGACTCTGTAATCGTTGATGCCAACCACTGCGTCAACCACGTAGGTTCCCTTCCACTACATCAGGAGCTTGTTGTTGTCGGTGAGGAGAAGAACTAACACTTGGTCACCTGGCTGGAGCCGTCGAGGTTTGGCTTTACGGTCATAGTAATGCTTCCCCTTTTTCTGCGCCTTCTCCAATTCTTCTTGATACATCCTGAGGACATCCTCAGCTTCTCTCTCAGGTCGAAGACATACTGGTAGCTGATCTTAACCTCAGGCGCGTCGATGTCTTTGGTCCACAGCTCCTTCAGGATGTGCATGGGTCCCCTTACAGTCCTGACGTACAGTAGTTCAAAGGGGGAGAACCCTGTCGAATCCTGGGGAACTTAACAGTATGCGAAGAGCAAGGCATTGATGTATCTATGACACAACTTTGGCTGCTCAGCACACAGTTTCTTCAGCATAGCCTTCAATGTTCCGTTAAACTTTTCAACCAACCCGTTGCACATGGGGTGGTACGGGTCGTAGTGAGGTGTCGGATGCTCAACAGCCGATTGACTTCCTCCATGCAGTCGGAGATGAACTGGGTCCCTCGATCACTCAGCGTCTCCTCAAGAATCCTTAGACGGCTGAATATGTCCACGAGCGCCTCTGCTACAGTTGGAGTGTCGATCGTCTTTAGTGGTATGGCCTCAGCATAATCCGCCAGTGTCAGAATGTAGCAATGACCATCTTCACTTAGAGGAGATATTGGCTCCACCAGGTCCACAGCTACCTGCTTGTAAGGCATATCGATCATCTTCGCTAGAGGAAACTTGGGCATCTTTCCCTTGGAGATTGTCTTCTGGCATATGTCGCACGACCTGCAGAATCGGGTGATGTCGCCCCCCATATCAGGCCAGTAGAAGACTGCTCGGATCCTGTCGAGTGTCTTGCTGATTCCCAGGTGTCCGCCAAAGATGGAATCATTGGCCAGTTTGATCACCTGCATCCTCTGGGGTTCAGGAACCACCACTTGACGGACAGGCTTGTCTCCATGGCTGTTGAATACCTGGTACATGATGTCCTTTCTGGTCTTGAAGGTTATCTCCTTCCCTCTTCGTGTCACGGGCTCAGTCTGACCTCGGAACTTGTCAAGCGTGGGGTCGGCTCTCAGTAATTCCACCAGCATGTCCCTGTTCACCACGGCTGCTTCTGTGTCATCAGCTACTTTTAGAGGGATGGTCTGGTGACGCTTCTTTGCTTGATAGCGTGGTAACGGCACAAGTTTCAGGTCTCCACTCCGGATCTGGATCCTCTGCATTTCTGGCACCGTCAACGTTTCCGATGATAAGGTCGTAGACTGGGGTCTTCATGCATAACACCTTCACCTCTCCTGTCAGGTACGGGGTATTGACACTGACCTTGGCAAGGGGGATAATTCTCACAGTTCCGTCGGCCAAGATGAGGGTTGTCTACTCCTGTAGCTTCTGATCTTCAACTACTAGGTCCTCTCTCGCGATGACGCCGCTATAACCCGTGTCTCTCAGCACTCTCACTGATGTGTTGTCGACGAATCCTGACCACCAGCATGTTGGGCACTTCACTCTCAGGCAGTGCGATGTTGGAAACTGGTAAGAATGTAGCCCCTTCGCCAACTGGAATGCGTCCACTCCTTCTGAAAGACTCGATCTGCTCCGGTGTTGCCCGCCTTTTTCCAGACTCGAAGTCACTAGAGGACATTGCATCATTGGCCAGTACAGCGGCGGCTCTGTGTTGAGATGTGGTACCATTTCTGCCTGTTGTCCCGCGATCTTGGTTTGGCCTTCTGATGCTATCGCCTCAGGGAACATCATTGGAAAGACACTGTATTGCCTTGTGTCCCTTCTTTCCACAAGGCCCCCACCCGGGTCTGCCCTGGGGGACTTGGGTGGGGTTAACTACTTTTTAGTTCCCAGGGTCACCCTGGTCAGCCCCTCAGGGTGGGTTTTCTCTTCTATTCTGGGGCATGTGTTTCTGTCTACCCTTGGTCCATTTACCTGTATTTTCCTTTTTTTAAACTCTCCCTACTGTCTGCGCTGCCTGCAGCTCTTGATATTGGATGTGTGTTGCTAAATGGTCCTGGCTTTATTTAGGCCCCATGTCGTAGGTTTATTTAATGCACTGGACCGGCTGGCGACATACATTCAATTTTCTGTTTAGTTTTTTTTCACAAGCAGTGCAGGCACGTCCTGAGAAAGCCTTGTTGCTGTCGGGACGTTAAGCAATGTACAATCAATGTAAATCAATTCTTTCCACAAGGGAAACATGTCAGGCTCTCCATCGGCATGTGTTTCTGGGTGTCTCTGACGTTGTGGTTTTTTCTGCTGGTTGCGGCTTACCGGACCCGAACTTAATGTGGGCGTCTTTGAGTGAAGTCTGCAAGGGCATTCAGGGACTGGTCCTTTTGCTCCCTGAGGTGGGCAACCAGGTCCTTAGAACATGCGCTGAGGACTTGTTCTTTATTGATGAGGTCACACAGGTCCTGGTACTCCTTGTTTAAACCAGCCAGCTCTATCCATTTCTCCAGGTAGGTCCTGATTCTCTCAATGAATAGGCCGGGTGTTTCTCCTTCCTCAGGCTTGCAGTTCCGGAATCGTCTGTAACCCTCTTCAGTGAAGTCGTACTGTCTCAGCAGGGCGGTTCTCAACTTCGCATAATCCTCGGCTTCTTCTCTTGGCAAGCGGGTGTAGAATTCAAGCGCTTTGCCGGTTAGAAGTGCGCTCCGTTTGATGGCCCAAGTCTCTTGTTTCCACTTATTGCTGCTTGCGAAGCGCTCTAATCGCTCCAGGTAAGCGTCCATTTTATCTGAATTTTCTACAAACGGCGATAATTTTGGCGCACTTGCTGTTTGCTCTCTGCTGGCTAAGGCTGCTGCTTCAATTGTCCTCTGGCTCTGTGCCTCTAATTCCATCGTCTTGCGCTGAATTTCGTGTTGTCGCTGCATCTCTGCCTCTTCTCGCTCAATTTCGAGTTTCTTGATTTCACGCTCTTTGGCTCTATCTTCTCTCTCCAGTCTCTTTTCCCGTTTCTCCCTTTCTCTCTCCAGTCTGTTTTCTTCTCTCTCCATTCTCTTCTTTTCTTCTAGTCTCTTCTCTTTTTCCCTCTCCTTTTCTCCCTCCAATCTCTTTTTCTCTCTCTCCTTTACAAACTCGAGGTGTTGAGCTCCCTCGAGTCCACATTCCTTTCCAATTTTCAGGAATGTCTCCATTTCTGATGTCACCGTCTCTGCGTTTCACTGCTGGCTGTTGTCTCCAGCTACCCTTTCCACTGAGCCAACTGAAGAAGTCCCGTCAGAGGTGCCAAATGGTAGTCGTAGCCATATATGATCACACCAGACGCACGCACGTAGGGTTCTTGTAAAGAAACTTCACTCAGCTGCAACTCGTCACATGTGGCACAAGGTTGTAGACCACTCAGGAGTAACAGTTCCAACAATATTTTATTGCAGCGATGCGATCTCCACACAATGTATTCACAAATGCACCAACATTGATACACTGTCTCCTCTACAATGCATCAACACTTTTGACACACTGCATCTCTCATACAATGTGTGCACATACTTCCTAACACGGTCTTTTATACTATTACAGATTTCCAGAATAATCCAGCAAATTCGCCCAACACAACCAATATGAAGAGAAAACGGTACCAAAACTCATTAATATTCATGAAAAAGAATACACTAGAATGAACTACAAAATTCCACTACTATTTAGGCGTCTTTGATACAATGTTACGAAATGTATACGACACTTTGACAACATCTATGAGGTCACTAGAGAGATCGCGACCCTGCTCGGACCTTGCAGTCTAATGTAGGCGAAACTGCACGTCACAACAAAAATTGATCGCAAGTCTCCGTGTAACAGAAAATAAATCCTACTAAAAGGTACATAATTCTTAGCCAAAATAACTCAAATGAATATGGGATCTTTCCTATGATTAACACACACATGCTCTCAAAAAACAACACAACCACAAACTTAACACCCAGTTTGTTAATTATTTATAGGTGGTGATGATGATGAAACTATATTTATGAACGGTAACCGGTTTGACAGAAAATTACGTCGATTTAAAAACTGTCACTACTATTCCCCACAATTTTGAGTTCAGTATCAAGGTGCATGTCATGCCGTGTCAAAAAGTGGGAACAGAGGCTGTTCTGGTCATTGTGTGAATAGGCCAGCAGAGGCCATGACAGTGAGGGGGTAGTTATTGATTTTGTAGACTGCAGAAGATCCACTCATAGGGAAGTTGTGACGATTCCTGTGAATAGGCCAGCAGAGGCCATGACGGTGAGGGGGTAGTTAGTGATTTTGAAGACTGCAGAAGATCCACTGATAGAGAAGTTGTGTCGATTCGCTGCACATGGTGCTTCTTGGATGGTCTCTGTCTGGAGTGATTGTTCAGACCATATGCACGAGATGTTCTCTGTCTGGAGTGATTGTTCAGACCACAGGCACGGGATGTTCTCTGTCTGGAGTGATTGTTTAGACCACAGGCACGGTATGTTCACTGTGTAATCAATCACCTCCTTAACACAGGTAGAGGGAACTATTACTGTGAAAATTAATTTGCTGTGTCCCACTATCTGTTTTACAGTGGTGATCCATTATACAACGAGCATCCCTTCCCTGTTTTTCAGACAGCAAGCCTGTCGTTAATCCTTTGTGTGTCAGTAGCGGTTTTAGTCGTGATGATTCATACAGGAACACAACCCATACCTTTCTGCAGGATGCATCGCGACTAAAACCGCTACCGACCCTCAAAGGGTTAAGCCATGTGGTGACGTAGACGCGACAAAGAAAGTGTGTACAACTGATGCTTGGTTTTACTGCATTTTAACAACAGCGCCCCCTGCCTGTATTGACAAGGTTATGGTCACTCACCAGGCGCGTGTTAAGGAACTTGACTGCAGCGCCGTACTTCTTGCCGGGTCTCCAATCATCAACAAGCTTACATTGGTGATGGACCAGTCTGTGCTGTCAAAACTTGAGAATGAAATCAATGAACTGTGTGCAATTAGCGTTGGACCAGCCTCAGTCTCAGTGCAGGTCAGTCTCAATCCAGTTTGTGTTTCGTGCTGCAGAAACGTTTCTCTAGTTGCTTGCTACAGGACGACCATGTAGGCTCTTTTTCTAAAGATGATTTTAGTTTTAGAGTGGTGTCTGCAAATAGCCTCAGACATCTTGCTATAAAAACAAAGTTATTTGACAAAGAACGAAACGTTTAATTT
Organism: Semisulcospira habei; assembly: GCA_036245525.1. NCBI lineage: Eukaryota > Metazoa > Mollusca > Gastropoda > Semisulcospiridae > Semisulcospira > Semisulcospira habei. The sequence continues at coordinate 105,084,641 of BTPG01000001.1, read as the reverse complement.
TCTCTATTTTTGTGTGATTAAAAATGTGAAACATCTTTCTATGTGATATTTTGATGCTATTTTCAGCAGGTGGCTTTCCGTTTCCACGGAAACCACGGACAGAACAGTGTACTGAGTAATGACGACAGGACGGCGGAGAGGGTGAGGGGCGATTATCAAGGTATCGTGGTGTCCAGCCAGGAAATGGCCGTCAACATGCTGTACGAGGTATGTGTAACCCTACTCCCTTGTCCTCTACATCCCAGATAACAGCTGTACATATGTGTGGTGTATCTAAAGTACATATCTCCATTTCTGTTTAACGCAAATTGGTGATCACGTGTTATCCGACGTCACTGGCTGCTCTTTGAAACACAGCAGAAACCAAATCTGTTTTGTGCGGTTTGCTTTGTATTGTTGACAAATGACACAAATCACAAGTAGGTCAACAATGAATGTATTTCGGCGAAAACAGGAGAATTAAAAGCCCGGACAAACATGCGATATCGATTGTTTGTCCGGACTTTTAATCCACTGTGTTTGTCGAAACGTGCAGTTTTGACCTGCTTCTGATTTGTGAAAAACGTCCATGTTCATTTGGTTTTCCTGATCACAAGTTTGGTCTGTCGTGCCAGGTGAAACTGGAGAAAAAAGATCCTGCTGCTGGCTGGTACATGCCGACTGGCGTCACACTCAAACACCCAGAACAGCTGGTACTTCCTAACACCGCCGGCAACTGGAAGGACGCTTTTGTATTCACCACGACTAATGTTCATGCTGCAGGAACACAGGTACTGGAGTTTAACTGTTTAAGACTTCAGCACGGCATGTTATAAATAGGACAAACACGCACGTACACACGCACACACATGCACGCACACTTACAGGTAAGGTATGACTGGCTGGCAGACGGACAAACAAATCATTGGTCTTGATTACTAAATTCGGAGTAATGGGCAGCAATGACCGCTATCGGCTATGGAGTACGACCTGAACACTGATCAGTTCAGATGTACCTCAACTGTTCCACATTGATTCACCAGGACTTTTCAATGGACACAGTTTTTGGTCGATTGCGAATATTTGCAAAACGGTCCTCTAAAACCCTGCTACACGTCACTATACCATAACCCCTTCACTGCCAGGGGAAGTGAAAGCGATCCAGCTGCACAAGGTATAGATCCTCATGAGCCCCCGCACCTGCGGGGGCTCATGAGGATCTATGCCTCTTGCTAAGATCAATCTGTATCCATGTTCCTAGCACGATTGTGGCTTTTTGTGGTTGAATGAATAACAATGTCAGAAGCAAAGTCTGTGTCCAGTGTCACAGTTGTGGCTTGTTGTGGTTGAATGAATAACGATGTCAGAAGCAAAGTCTGTGTCCAGTGTCACGGTTGTGGCTTGTTGTGGTTGAATGAATAACGATGTCAGAAGCAAAGTCTGCGTCCAGTGACAGGGAAGGGGTCAATAGCTGTACGTCTCGCTGCACGCTCGCCAGGTGCATGCAGTTTAAGTGGATGGATCATTTCAACAGACCAATTTTAAAAGAAAAAAAATAAATAGGACCAGATCGCCCGACACACTTTCAGTTCAACTAGCTTCCGTACACCATTTGCAGGTTGACACAAGTGTGGGGGCAAAACTGGAGAACATGCCTGTTGGAACTCGCGTCGGAGTTTTGAATGACGCCGATAGTTGTCTCCACCTGTACATTGATGGCGTGGACCAGGGCCGAGTTGCGTCCCCTACCGTCCCACATCCCTGCTACGCCTTTTTTGATGTCTGGGGACCATACAGGAAGGTCAGTGTTGACTTAATAGTTGTTACTAAGAAAAGTATAAATAGAAAATATCAAATGTGTATCACCTTTTATCTCTGTCCTCATAAACCGGTTCAACTAGGAAGTCCAGCAACTTTCACCAAGGCCGGTAAACGCATTTTTCACGTGCTGTGTCGTTTTACTATCAATCCCATTTCTGTCTCTATCACTGTATAAGGTAGGAACCTCGTTTTACTATCAATCCCATTTCTGTCTCTATCACTGTATAAGGTAGGAACCTCGTTTTACTATCAATCACATTTTTGTCTCTATCACTGTATCAGGTAGGAACCTCGTTTTACTATCAATCCCATTTCTGTCTCTATCACTGTATAAGGTAGGAACCTCGTTTTACTATCAATCCCATTTCTGTGTCTATCACTGTATCTGGTAGGAACCTCGTTTTACTATCAATCCCATTTCTGTCTCTATCACTGTATCAGGTAGGAACCTCGTTTTACTATCAATCCCATTTCTGTGTCTATCACTGTATAAGGTAGGAACCTCGTTTTACTATCAATCCCATTTCTGTCTCTATCACTGTATCAGGTAGGAACCTCGTTTTACTATCAATCCCATTTCTGTCTCTATCACTGTATCAGGTAGGAACCTCGTTTTACTATCAATCCCATTTCTGTCTCTATCACTGTATCAGGTAGGAACCTCGTTTTACTATCAATCACATTTCTGTCTCTATCACTGTATCAGGTAGGAACCTCGTTTTACTATCAATCCCATTTCTGTCTCTATCACAGTATAAGGTAGGAACCTCGTTTTACTATCAATCACATTTCTGTCTCTATCACTGTATCAGGTAGGAACCTTGTTTTAGGTCCATATTAACCTTTTATCTGCCGGAGCAAGGCGACCGCTAACCAACTGCAAGACCCATAAACCCTCATGAGCCCCCGCAGTCGCTTAACATCTAACGGTGCAGTCGCGGGGGCTGATGAGGATCTATGGCTCTTGTTAGCCCGTGTGGTTTTGATGCCTATTTTTGGTCTCAGTTCCATCCGTGTTTTTCGCGCGGTTGCGAGTCAGTGCGTACTGGTTTCAGACGCGTAATTGGTGACCACTGACAGCAAAGGGGTTAATTTCCCGCCACCTGAAGACTGCCTTAACATGACTTCCCTCCTGCCCAGACGATAGAAAGGTTAATTTCCAGCCACCTGAAGACTGCCTTAACAGGACTTCCCTCCTGCCCAGACGATAGAAAGGTTAATTTCCAGCCACCTAAAGACTGCCTTAACAGGACTTCCCTCCTGCCCAGACGATAGAAAGGTTAATTTCCAGCCATCTGAAGACTGCCTTAACAGGACTTCCCCCCTGCCCAGACGATAGAAAGGTTAATTTCCAGCCAACTAAAGACTGCCTTAACAGGACTTCCCTCCTGCCCTGACAATAGAAAGGTTAATTTCCAGCCACATAAAGACTGCCTTAACAGGACTTCCCTCCTGCCCTGACGATAGAAAGGTTAATTTCCAGCCATCTGAAGACTGCCTTAACAGGACTTCCCTCCTGTCCAGACGATAGAAAGGTTAATTTCCAGCCACCTGAAGACTGCCTTAACAGGACTTCCCTCCTACGCAGACGATAGAAAGGTTAATTTAATTGTTGGGATTTAGTATCGTGCAAAGAATGACTATCTGACTCTCACGTCCAGTCAGATTCACAAATCGATATTATTAATGTTGTGTGTGGTGTGGTATGATAACAGGAAACTCACTACGCCCACAAACACCACAGTCTGTATATGTATATGTTACACTAATAGCGCAGTTCAGGGGTCTTCAGGGTGAGAATGTCAGAGGATATTCTTGATGTCACCAATTCCACGTCATAGTTCCAGCTACATCGACCTAATTTAGGGGAAATGATTACTGCTGCGGCTTGGTCCCAAAGTTAGTTAGGTCAGTAGTAATTAAAATAGACATGGGCGCTAATAAGGGAGAGAACTGTGCTACAGAACTGTACCATCTATGATGATAGATGGTAGAGTTCTGTCCCTTTGTAGCGTCTATCTCTGCCTACTACATACCTTATCTTACACCCAGTAACACGGAACAAATGATGATGTTTGTCTACCTACTACACACCTTATCTTACACCCAGTAACACGGAACAAATGATGATGTTTGTCTACCTACTACACAACTTATCTTACACCCAGCAACACGGAACAAATGATGATGTTTGTCTACCTACTACACACCTTATCTTACACCCAGTAACACGGAACAAATGATGCTGTCTGTCTACAGATTACCGCCCTGCCAGTGAAAACCATCGCACCCTAGATCGACTGTCGTCCTTCTTCTGGTATATCTGTGCTGGTCTGTGATTTTGGACCTTACGGCTGGAAGCACAAGCAGATATATGTATCCAGGTCATGTGGCGTGCTCTTCACACACGCATATATATGTATCCAGGTCATGTGGCGTGCTCTTCACACACGCAGATATATGTATCCAGGTCATGTGGCGTGCTCTTCACACACGCAGATATATGTATCCAGGTCATGTGGCGTGCTCTTCACACACGCAGATATATGTATCCAGGTCATGTGGCGTGCTCTTCACACACGCAGATATATGTATCCAGGTCATGTGGCGTGCTCTTCACAAACGCACACAGGGACATTGTGTGAAACTAATGCTTACAGCTGTAGCACGCCTTCGAAAGCAATTCCGATGCAACAATAAATGTTCAGAATGTATTTATTGGATAGTAATCAAGTAAGGATGTGGACATTTATGGTCGACTCTTGCAGGTTTGGACTTGAGATATATTCAACTTGGCGTCCATCACACCAGTTGTTAGCACCTGCCTGATGTCTTCTCGTGCTTTGTTGTATTTGTAATCGTCAGCCACACCACACTTTGGATATATAGATCAACAAACATATCATCGCCCCATCCACTGGACTGTAATCGTCAGACACACCACACTTTGGATATATAGATTAACAAACATATCATCGCCCCATCCACTGGACTGTAAGCGGAGTTGACTGTATTTCTCGTCTATTGTTTATAGATTAACAAACATATCATCGCCCCATCCACTGGACTGTAAGCGGAGTTGACTGTATTTCTCGTCTATTGTTTATAGATTAACAAACATATCATGGCGCCATCCACTGGACTGTAAGCGGAGTTGACTGTATTTCTCGTCTATTGTTTGCTGTTCTGAATGTAATGTATTGCCTGTTAACCCTTTGGCTGTCGGTAGCGCTTTTTGTCGAGGTGATTCCTGCAGGACAAAAACCGCTACCCACAGCCATAGGGTTACAACAGACAGAACCCTAATGTAGAGATTGAACCGCGTGGACTGGCTTTAGTGCATGTAGTGTGTGTGTCTCAGTCAGTCCCTTGAATATGATCACCGACAGCCAAAGAACCCTAATGTAGAGATTGAACAGCGTGGACTGGCTTTACACAGAGTACATGTAGTGTGTGTGTCTCAGTCAGTCCTTGAATATGATCACCGACAGCCAAAGAACCCTAATCAGAGATTGAACCGCGTGGACTGGCTTTACACAGAGTACATGTAGTGTGTGTGTCTCAGTCAGTCCTTGAATATGATCACCGACAGCCAAAGAACCCTAATCAGAGATTGAACCGCGTGGACTGGCTTTACACAGAGTACATGTAGTGTGCGTGTCTCAGTCAGTCCCTTGAATATGGTCACCGACAGCCAAAGGGTTAACACAGAAACAACCCTATGGTAGAGAACGTGGACAGGCTTTACACAGAGTGCATGTAGTGTGGCTGTGTTTCACTCAGTCCCTTGAATATGGCCAGTCAGGCGAGGAACGGAGGCATGGGGCGTTTTCATTATGTGTGAATATGGCCACATTCAGGCGAGGTATGGAGGCAGGGGGCATTTTCATTATGTGTGAATATGGCCACAGTCAGGCGAGGAACGGAGGCAGGGGGCGTTTTCATTGTGTGTGAATATGGCCACAGTCAAGCGAGGAACGGAGGCAGGGGGCGTTTTCATTATGTGTGAATATGGCCACAGTCAGGCGAAGAACGGAGGCAGGGGGGCTTTTTCATTATGTATGAATATGGCCACAGTCAGGCGGGGAACGGAGGCAGGGGACGTTTTCATTATGTGTGAATAGTTAGTTATTTGGGTTTAACGCCGAGCAGGCGACTAAGGCCATCTCACGGCGGATTATGTGTGAATATGGCCACAGTCAGGCGAAGAACGGAGCCGGAGGCAGGGGTCGTTTTCATTATGTGTGAATACGGCCACAGACAGGCGAAAAACGGAGGCAGGGGGCGTTTTTATTATGTTTGAATATGGCCACAGGCGAGGAACGGAGGCAGGGGGCGTTTTCATTATGTGTGAATATGACCACAGTCAGGCGAGGAACAGAGGCAGGGGACGTTTTCATTATGTATGAATATGGCCACAGTCAGGCGAAGAACTGAGGCAGGGGGCGTTTTCATTATGTGTGAATATAGCCACAGGCAGGCGAGGAACGGAGGCAGGGGGCGTTTTCATTATGTAGCAACGTGTGCAGATTGCTTGCTTAAAGACAGTTTGTGTTCAACACTTAGGGCCATGCCAGCATGAAGATGATGCTTTATTTGGTTGGATTTTTTGTTTTGTTTTGTTTTGTTTTGCTTTGAAACTGCGTTTTCTTTGAGATACATGGATTACTTTTGTCAGACATCATTTCCATCATCATCTTTGTCGTCGTAATAGTCGCCAGGAGCAGCAGTAGTTAACAACAGCAGATTATCATCATCATCATCATCTTGATCATTATCATCATCATTACTCTTATCCTCATCATTATCATGATCATTACTCTTATTCTCATCATTATCTTTACTCTTATCATCATCATTATCATCATCATTACTGTTATCCTCATCATTATCATTACTCTTATATTCATAATTATCATTATCATTACTCTTATCCTCATCATTATCATTACTCTTATCATCATTATCATCATCATTACTGTTATCCTCATCATTATCATCATCATTACTGTTATCCTCATCATTATCATCATTACTGTTATCCTCATCATTATCATTACTCTTATCATCATCATTACTCTTACCATTAAAATCATCATCATTACTCTTACCATTAAAATCATCATTACTGTTATCTTCATCATTATCATCATTACTTTTGTCCTCATCATTATCATTACTCTTAGTCTTATCCTCACCATTATCACCATCATTACTGTTATCCTCATCACTATCATCATCATTACTCTTATCCTCATCATGTTTTTTATTAACCCGTTGTCTCTCGGTCGCGGTTTTTGTCGTGATGAATCCTGCAGGATGTCAGGGTGTTATTCCTGCAGGATGTCAGGGTGTTATTCCTGCAGGATGTCAGGGTGTTATTCCTGCAGGATGTCAGGGTGTTGTTATTCCTGCAGGATGTCAGGGTGTTGTTATTCCTGCAGGATGTCAGGGTGTTGTTATTCCTGCAGGATGTCAGGGTGAAGGATGTCAGGGTGTTATTCCTGCGGGATGTCAGGGTGTTGTTATTCCTGCAGGATTTCAGGGTGTTGTTATTCCTGCAGGATGTCAGGGTGTTATATTTGCAGGATGTCAGGGTGTTGTTATTTTTGTAGGATGTCAGGGTGTTATTCCTGCAGCAGGGTCCGTACGGTCTGTGAACATTTGTGAAAGTTGTTAAAAAAAATGACAAGGCTTTTTCAGGGCCCTGGAAAGTTTGTCAATTTCAGTCCCTTACCTTAAAGTCTGTGAAAGTTTGTAAAAAATGACAAAGTGCTGGCAATCTTTTGTCTACTTTTTTTTTTTCTCCCCCAATTTCTGACTATTCCATTGCGAACAATTATGCTGACGCTTGTTGCAAGTGATCTATATTTAGCTCTGATCATAAAATGACTGCATGGCCTTTCTGCTGAACATTCTGATTGGTTGTTTTTGGTTCTACCGAGCTCCGCTATTCGCTAATCATTCATTCATCATTCAGTCCTCTCTGCGCCGTCTGGTGCTTGAGGCGACGCTATTCGCTAAGCATTCTTTTATTTGGTATCTCTTCATGCATTAGGCACAAAAGCATCAAATGAGCTGCTGATACAGAGTGATCTAATTATAGTGTGTAAACCTTCAGGCTTCAGTTTGGGTTTGTGTAACGTTTATGAAAAGGTTGTGAACTTCGTCCCTGCTTTTCTGTACGGACCCTGTGCAGTATGTCAGGGTGTTGTTATTCCTGTAGGATGTCAGGGTGTTATTTCTGCAGGATGTCAGGGTGTTGTTATTCCTGCAGGATGTCAGGGTGTTGTTATTCCTGCAGGATGTCAGGGTGTTGTTATTCCTGCAGGATGTCAGGGTGTTGTTATTCCTGCAGGATGTCGGGATGTTGTTATTCCTGCAGGATGTCAGGGTGTTGTTATTCCTGCAGGATGTCAGGGTGTTGTTATTCCTGCAGGATGTCAGGGTGTTGTTATTCCTGCAGGATGTCAGGGTGTTATTCCTGCAGGATGTCAGGGTGTTGTTATTCCTGCAGGATGTCAGTGTGTTGTTATTCCTGTAGGATGTCGGGGTGTTGTTATTCCTGCAGGATGTCAGGGTGTTGTTATTCCTGCAGGATGTCAGGGTGTTGTTATTCCTGTAGGATGTCAGGGTGTTGTTATTCCTGCAAGATGTCAGGGTGGTGTTATTCCTGTAGGATGTCAGGGTGTTGTTATTCCTGCAAGATGTCAGGGTGTTGTTATTCCTGCAAGATGTCGGGGTGTTGTTATTCCTGCAGGATGTCAGGGTGTTGTTATTCCTGCAGGATGTCAGGGTGTTGTTATTCCTGTAGGATGTCAGGGTGTTGTTATTCCTGTAGGATGTCGGGGTGTTGTTATTCCTGCAGGATGTCAGGGTGTTGTTATTCCTGCAGGATGTCAGGCTGTTGTTATTCCTGCAGGATGTCAGGATGTTGTTATTTCTGCAGGAATCATTGCAACAAAAACCGCCTCCGAAAGCCAAAGGGTTAAGATTGTATTTGGAGTTTGCCTTTGCCAAGTATATACACATAAACACAGAGCTATATGTAGTGGGCGTGGCCGGCCAGCGTTGTGCATGATATGTCAGTTACACTGATGCTGTATTACAGAGCTATATGTAGTGGGTGTGGCCAGCCAGCGTTGTGTATGATATGTCATTTACACTGATGCGGTATTACAGAGCTATATGTAGTGGGTGTGGCCGGCTAGCGTTGTGTATATGTCAGTTACACTGATGCTGTATTACAGAGCTATATGTAGTGGGTGTGGCCGGCCAGCGTTGTGTATGATATGTCAGTTACACTGATGCTGTATTACAGAGCTATATGTAGTGGGCGTGGCCAGCCAGCGTTGTGCATGATATGTCAGTTACACTGATGCTGTATTACAGAACAATGAACAATGAACAATGAACCTTTATTTTCCAACGAGCTATACAGAGCTATATGTAGTGGGTGTGGCCGGCCAGCGTTGTGTATATGTCAGTTACACTGATGCTGTATTACAGAGCTATATGTAGTGGGTGTGGCCGGCTAGCGTTGTGTATATATCAGTTACACTGATGCTGTATTACAGAGCTATATGTAGTGGGTGTGGCCGGCCAGCGTTGTGTATGATATGTCAGTTACATTGATGCTGTATTACAGAGCTATATGTAGTGGGCGTGGCCGGCCAGCGTTGTGTATATGTCAGTTACACTGATGCTGTATTACAGAGCTATATGTAGTGGGTGTGGCCGGCTAGCGTTGTGTATGTCAGTTACATTGATCCTGTATTACAGAGCTATATGTAGTGGGTGTGGCCGGCCAGCGTTGTGTATGATATGTCAGTTACATTGATGCTGTATTACAGAGCTATATGTAGTGGGCGTGGCCGGCCAGCGTTGTGTATGATATGTCATTTACACTGATGCTGTATTACAGAGTTGACATGTATTTTGTGTGCTTTGCTGTTCCCTGTTTGTGACACACTGTTATCACATATTTATAATCGAACACCAGTGATTTGTGTTTGGAATTACTTGTACACAATTCTTTTTATGACAAAAACAACAGACACAGATTGACGTTGTCTACACTCACTCATATTTTGAAGCTTTTTTTTTTGGATAAAATGTTTGGGTTGCTTTTGCAAGAAATGTTTTTGAAGTTTATCTTGAAATATTTTTTTAAGCTTATGTATGTAATGTTATGACATTTTTAAAGCTTATGTGTGAAATATGTTTTGAAGCTTATGTATTAAATGTGATTGTGTTGCTTATGTATGACATGTTTTTAAAAATTATGTATGAAATATCTAGTTGAGGCTTATGTGTGAAATATCTACATGAGGCTTATCATTAGTGTACAAAATATCTATTTGCAGCTTATGTATGAAAAATCTACTTGTGGCTTATGTATTGAATAGGCTTTTTGTTGATTTGTTGTTTTTGGTGCTTGTTTGTTTGTTAACCCCAGAACTGTCGGGGCCAGGCGAACGCCACTCAGCTGCAGGAGACATAAACCCTCATGAGAGACCACAGTCACGGGGGGCTTATGAGGATTGATGTCTCTTTTTAGTCCTATTTCCTTTATAACAATATCTGTGCCATTTCCATCTGTGGTCTCCGTGCGAATATCGGTCACGGTGCAGTCGTGTCAGACGTGAAATTCGTGACTTCGGCTAATTGCACAATAGTATGCCTGTATGCACTAAGTGTCTGGCTTCTTTTGGCACCACCCTTGAACTGTCGTGGTCGACCCATCTCCTGATTTCCACTGTAGTCTTCAAAGGACAACTAGATTTGGGAATTTCAGCCTTAGATCTCAGAGTGTTTAAGTCGAATTTACACGTGTACTGTTTTTGAGGCTGATCAGTAAATATCGCTTTTTATATCAGTTTTAGCGCTTTGTATTAGATTTGCCGGCGGGACTGTGTGTGTGTATATGTATATGTATGTATGTATGTATAAAACTAGACCGAAAGGGTTGACTGCCAGTGCCTGTAATTTAGAAGAAACTACCAAGTAAGTAGGAAAAGGCACTGTCAAGGGAGAGAAGTGTGCATGATAGACCAATGATCATAGATCTACTTTGGTCCAAGCACACAGAAAAAAAAAGATAGGAAAGAGGGGGGCGCTAAGTAAGAGACTGAAAGCAATGCATATGGAACCCCCCCCCCCCCCCCCCCCGAAGGGGGGCGTATCACATATCCCACTGTTCCAGCCCCTAGGTGCATGGAAATTTAAATCTAGGTCCCCCAAGAGGGGGTCCAGATATTGAGCCGGTGTGGACAGCTGTTTCTGTCTTGGCGACCTCCTCAGCACACCATCGGCTATACTGGAGGAAGAGAAGGAATTTCTGCTTACCTGCAAAGAAGACCACATTTTACTGTGGTTTCTGCAGGGGCATACATTCCATGCCTCCACCTAGAGCCAAATTTCCATGCACCCTAAGAGAAAACCTACTAAAAAGGGGGAGGGGGTTGCAGTCGAAATTGTAGTAAAAAACTAGACCGAAAGGGTTGACTGCCAGTGCCTGTAATTTAGAAGAAACTACCAAGTAAGTAGGAAAAGGCACTGTCAAGGGGTAGTTTCTTCTAAATTACAGGCACTGGCAGTCAACCCTTTCGGTCTAGTTTTTTACTACAATTTCGACTGCAACCCCCTCCCCCTTTTTAGTAGGTTTTCTCTTAGGGTGCATGGAAATTTGGCTCTAGGTGGAGGCATGGAATGTATGCCCCTGCAGAAACCACAGTAAAATGTGGTCTTCTTTGCAGGTAAGCAGAAATTCCTTCTCTTCCTCCAGTATAGCCGATGGTGTGCTGAGGAGGTCGCCAAGACCGAAACAGCTGTCCACACCGGCTCAATATCTGGACCCCCTCTTGGGGGACCTAGATTTAAATTTCCATGCACCTAGGGGCTGGAACAGTGGGATATTTGATACGCCCCCCTTCGGGGGGGGGGGGGGGGGGGGCTTCCATATGCATTGCTTTCAGTCTCTTACTTAGCGCCCCCCTCTTTCCTATCTTTTTTTTTTTGTGTGTGTGCTTGGACCAAAGTAGATCTATGATCATTGGTCTATCATGCACACTTCTCTCCCTTGACAGTGCCTTTTCCTACTTACTTGGTAGTTTCTTCTAAATTACAGGCACTGGCAGTCAACCCTTTCAGTCTAGTTTTTTACTACAATTTCGACTGCAACCCCCTCCCCCTTTTTAGTAGGTTTTCTCTTAGGGTGCATGGAAATTTGGCTCTAGGTGGAGGCATGGAATGTATGCCCCTGCAGAAACCACAGTAAAATGTGGTCTTCTTTGCAGGTAAGCAGAAATTCCTTCTCTTCCTCCAGTATAGCCGATGGTGTGCTGAGGAGGTCGCCAAGACCGAAACAGCTGTCCACACCGGCTCAATATCTGGACCCCCTCTTGGGGGACCTAGATTTAAATTTCCATGCACCTAGGGGCTGGAACAGTGGGATATGTGATACGACCCCCTTCGGGGGGGGGGGGGGGGGCTTCCATATGCATTGCTTTCAGTCTCTTACTTAGCGCCCCCCTCTTTCCTATCTTTTTTTTTTGTGTGTGCTTGGACCAAAGTAGATCTATGATCATTGGTCTATCATGCACACTTCTCTCCCTTGACAGTGCCTTTTCCTACTTACTTGGTAGTTTCTTCTAAATTACAGGCACTGGCAGTCAACCCTTTCGGTCTAGTTTTTTACTACAATTTCAACTGCAACCCCCTCCCCCTTTTTAGTAGGTTTTCTCTTAGGGTGCATGGAAATTTGGCTCTAGGTGGAGGCATGGAATGTATGCCCCTGCAGAAACGACAGTAAAATGTGGTCTTTGCAGGTAAGCAGAAATTCCTTCTCTTCCTCCAGTAACCCCACCCGGGTCTGCCCTGGGGGACTTGGGTGGGGTTAGGTACTTTTTAGTTCCCAGGGTCACCCTGGTCAGCCCCACAGGGTGAGTTTTTCTCTCTATTCTGGGGCATGTGTTTCTGTCTACCCGAGGTCCATTCACCTGTATTTGCCTTTTTAAAACTCTCCCTACTGTCTGCGCTGCCTGTAGCTCTTGATATTGGATGTGTGTTGCTAAATGGTCTTAGCTTTATTTAGGCCCCATGTGTTAGGTTTATTTAATGTATTTGACCGGCTGGCGACATACATTCAATGTTCTGTTTAGTTGTTTTTTTCACAAGCAGTGCAGGCACGTCCTGAGAAAGCCTTGTTGCTGTCGGGACGTTAAGCAATGTACAATCAATCAATCAATCTTCCTCCAGTATAGCCGATGGTGTGCTGAGGAGGTCGCCAAAACCGAAATAGCTGTCCACACCGGCTCAATATCTGGACCCCCTCTTGAGGGACCTAGATTTAAATTTTACCATGCACCTAGGGGCTGGAACAGTGGGATATGTGATACGCCCCCCTTCGGGGGGGGGGGGGGGGGGCTTCCATATGCATTGCTTTCAGTCTCTTACTTAGCGCCCCCCTCTTTCCTATCTTTTTTTTTTTGTGTGTGCTTGGACCAAAGTAGATCTATGATCATTGGTCTATCATGCACACTTCTCTCCCTTGACAGTGCCTTTTCCTACTTACTTGGTAGTTTCTTCTAAATTACAGGCACTGGCAGTCAACCCTTTCAGTCTAGTTTTTTACTACAATTTCGACTGCAACCCCCTCCCCCTTTTTAGTAGGTTTTCTCTTAGGGTGCATGGAAATTTGGCTCTAGGTGGAGGCATGGAATGTATGCCCCTGCAGAAACCACAGTAAAATGTGGTCTTTGCAGGTAAGCAGAAATTCCTTCTCTTCCTCCAGTATAGCCGATGGTGTGCTGAGGAGGTCGCCAAAACCGAAACAGCTGTCCACACCGGCTCAATATCTGGACCCCCTCTTGAGGGACCTAGATTTAAATTTTACCATGCACCTAGGGGCTGGAACAGTGGGATATGTGATACGCCCCCCTTCGGGGGGGGGGGGGGGGGGGCTTCCATATGCATTGCTTTCAGTCTCTTACTTAGCGCCCCCCTCTTTCCTATCTTTTTTTTTTGTGTGTGCTTGGACCAAAGTAGATCTATGATCATTGGTCTATCATGCACACTTCTCTCCCTTGACAGTGCCTTTTCCTACTTACTTGGTAGTTTCTTCTAAATTACAGGCACTGGCAGTCAACCCTTTCGGTCTAGTTTTTTACTACAATTTCGACTGCAACCCCCTCCCCCTTTTTAGTAGGTTTTCTCTTAGGGTGCATGAAAATTTGGCTCTAGGTGGAGGCATGGAATGTATGCCCCTGCAGAAACCACAGTAAAATGTGGTCTTCTTTGCAGGTAAGCAGAAATTCCTTCTCTTCCTCCAGTATAGCCGATGGTGTGCTGAGGAGGTCGCCAAGACCGAAACAGCTGTCCACACCGGCTCAATATCTGGACCCCCTTTTGGGGGACCTAGATTTAAATTTCCATGCACCTAGGGGCTGGAACAGTGGGATATGTGATACGCCCCCCTTCGGGGGGGGGGGGGGGCTTCCATATGCATTGCTTTCAGTCTCTTACTTAGCGCCCCCCTCTTTCCTATCTTTTTTTTTTTTTTTGCGTGCTTGGACCAAAGTAGATCTATGATCATTGGTCTATCATGCACACTTCTCTCCCTTGACAGTGCCTTTTCCTACTTACTTGGTCATCATCATCATCATCAGTCCCTTGCCCGAACTGGGCGTTGGGGGGACTGAAAGGCAGCAGCAACAGACAGTGCTCTCCACTGAGTTCTATTTTGGGCGGTGGCAAGCAAGTCTGGCATCTCGAGTTCGGTCCATTCTTTTATGTTTGCGACCCAACTCTTTCTCTGACGACCTCGCCGACGACTTCCTTCGAGAGTGCCTTGGAGGATAGTCTTGGACAAGGTGTTGTGTCGGGTCACGTGGCCAAACCAAGCAAGCTTGCGCAGTTTCACGGTTGCCAGAAGGGGTTCATGTGGGCCCACCAGGGAAGTGACGATGCTCCGTACATATTCGTTGGTCTTGTGCTCGCGGTACGAGATGCGGAGCAACTTCCTCAGGCACTTGTTCTCAAAGGCCTGGATTTTCTTTTCTGAGTCTGCAAGCAGTGTCCAAGTCTCACAGCCGTAGAGTAGAATAGACACTACGAGGGACTTGTAAAGCCTGTACTTGATGGTGAAGCTGATGGAGTTACTTCGCCATATCCTGTCCAGCCTGGCCATTGCGGATGTTGCTGTACCTATCCTGATACGGATCTCTGCTATGCAACTACCGTCTTTGGACAGGGTGGCTCCCAAGTACTTGAAGCTATTGACCTCTTCTAGCTTCTGGCCGTTCATGTGAATGTTGCTGCTGCTGTCGCTTGTGGTGTTGATCATCACTTTGCTTTTATCCGTACTGATCTCCATGCCATAAGACCCTGCGCTACTTGAAAGTTTGTCTGTCAGGTTTTGGAGCTCACTATTGCTGCCTGCCATGAGGTCAATGTCGTCTGCGAATCGAAGATTGCACAGGGATCTGCCACCAATAGAGATTGAAGTATGGTGGTCGTGGAGGGTTTCCTGCATGATCTTCTCCAGGAATATGTTGAAAAGGACAGGAGAGAGCAGGCATCCTTGACGGACACCGATCGTCGTCCTGAAGAACTCGCCTGACTGATTGTTAAGTAGAACCGCGCTGCAGGCGTTCTTGTAAAGTGCTTCTATCATTTGGATCACTCCCTCCTCTATGTTGAACGATCTCATGACTTGCCAGAGTCCGTCGTGCCAGACGCGATCAAATGCTTTCCTGAAATCAATGAAGTTGTGGTAGAGTTCGCGCTGATGCTGCAGATGTTTCTCGATCAGGACGCGGCAGTTGAAAATCTGCTCCACAGTGCTTCTTCCAACTCTGAAGCCAGCCTGTTCTTCTGCCAGCAGTTCCTCGGCGAAAGTTTTGAGGCGGTTGAGAATGATTCTAAGCATTACTTTGCTAGGGTGACTTATCAGACTGATAGTTCTGTAGTTCTGGCACTGTTTCAGGTTTCCTTTCTTGGGGAGCGGGATCACTAGAGACTGTGTCCATTCTACTGGCCATTTCTTTTGCTCCCAGATCTTTTGACAGAGTGTAGTGAGGACCTTCGTTGTTACTTCTCCTCCATGTTTCAACAGTTCAGCAGGTACGTTGTCTACACCTGGAGACTTTCCTCCCTTCAGGCCGCGTATGGCTGCTTCCACCTCTTCAGCTAACACTGGCAGGTCTTCAGCCTTCCTGGCCCCAGCCTGGTTGTTTTGGAGGATGCTGGTGTCTGGCTCAGCCTTGTAGTTATACAAGTCTCGGCAGTACTCAGTCCATCTGTTTAGTACAGCAGTGTTTTCCGTAAGGAGTTGGCCGCTGCTGTCTTCGATGACTGTGGCTGTTCGCTGTTGAGTCTTGGTGAGGGTCCTTAGCGTTTCATAAGCCTTCTTGCTGTTGCCGTTTGCCATGCCCTCTTCCACGCTACAACACTGGTCTTCAATCCAATCTTCTTTGGCTTCTTTCATCCTCTTCCTGATCTTCTTGTTGACAAGTCTGTACTTGTTTGCTGATGTGAGGTCTTGGCCTCTCTTTTTCTTCCAGGCTCTCCTCTCATCACAGAGATCGAGGATGTCATCGGTGACCCAGGGCTGTTTGCGCTTCCTCTGCTTCCCCAGCACTTCTTCTGCTGTAGAAAGTAACACCTCTTTTATATTTCCAGCAAGGGTGTCTACGTCACAGTCCAAAGTAGCCAAGGCTGCAAATCTGCCTCCCACCTGGGCTTGGAAGAGCTCTTCTACTTCCGGGTCTTTTAGCTTCTGGAGGTCGAATCTGATGCGAGGGCTCTTGCTATCTCGTTTCAATGCCAGCTTCAACTTGAGGCTAGTAAGGACGAGGTTGTGGTCGCTGCCAATATCAGCGCCAGGAAAGGACCTCGTTTGTGCTTTGTTAATGCTGGATTTGAATCGTCGAGGCAGCAAGATGAAGTCAATCTGGTTATGGACCAGGCCTCCTGGCGATTGCCATGTCACTGTTCTTGACTTCTTGTGTGGATGGAGGGTATTAGCAACGGTGAGACGGTGACTCTGTGCGAACTCTAAAAGTCGCAGGCCTCTGTCGTTTGTTTCTCCAAGGCCAAACTTGCCAGCTGTTCCTGCCCATTGTTGGTAGGCGTCAGGGCCGATCTTTGCATTCCAGTCACCGAGGACAGTCAGAATGTCTTTCTTAGGTGTTTTCTTGATGATGTTGTCCAGTTGTTCGTAAAATTCTTCTAATTCTTCATCATCATGATCTGCTGTTGGAGCGTATACTTGAATGATAGTGATGTTGTGCGGTCGGGCGGAGATGCGGATGGAGATTAGTCTGCTTGACACGGGGGTGCAGCTGATGACAGTTCCAGCCACCTCTTTCCTTACGATAAAAGCTACGCCATGTTCGTGCTTGGTTTCTTTTCCGCTGAACCAGATTTTATGGCCTTCATCTGTTGTTGTTTCTCCGAAATTACAGGCACTGGCAGTCAACCCTTTCGGTCTAGTTTTTTACTACAATTTCGACTGCAACCCCCTCCCCCTTTTTAGTAGGTTTTCTCTTAGGGTGCATGGAAATTTGGCTCTAGGTGGAGGCATGGACTGTATGCCCCTGCAGAAACCACAGTAAAATGTGGTCTTCTTTGCAGGTAAGCAGAAATTCCTTCTCTTCCTCCAGTATAGCCGATGGTGTGCTGAGGAGGTCGCCAAGACCGAAACAGCTGTCCACACCAGCTCAATATCTGGACCCCCTCTTGGGGGACCTAGATTTAAATTTCCATGCACCTAGGGGCTGGAACAGTGGGATATGTGATACGCCCCCCTTCGGGGGGGGGGGGGGGGAGGGGGCTTCCATATGCATTGCTTTCAGTCTCTTACTTAGCGCCCCCCTCTTTCCTATCTTTTTTGTTTTTGTGTGTGCTTGGACCAAAGTAGATCTATGATCATTGGTCTATCATGCACACTTCTCTCCCTTGACAGTGCCTTTTCCTACTTACTTGGTAGTTTCTTGTATGTATGTATGTATGTTTGCTTGATATAGTGCGATAACTTATGTGATTACGAGACTCGAATCAAAATGTTCAAGTCCCAGACAGGGATATTAGATTCGAGTGAAGTAATCACATCTGTCTGTTTATCGGCACTATATCAAACAAAACTGTTGCTCAATATAATTTATGTACGCAGTCCAAAACAAAACTATGCCTCGCGTCATTCACTTTGCGGCTGATTGCGGTGTTCGGACAAAACACATGAATGGCAGACGGTTGCACATCGCGATCGACTCGGCGCGTAGATTTCGATTGACTATGAACATCAGTGTATTGTATAACCGTGCGTGTTGCTGAGTAAATTTTACTTGTAACTAGATCGCGCATAATTGCGGAAAATGCCAGCAGGTTTGTTTATTTAGTTCTTTTCTCAGGTTGTTGATGATATCGCCAGCTCGGCGGTGACATCTCGTTAATTTCACTTGTCAGTCCACCGACTCGCACGTTTCCTGGCGTCTTTTGTCCGTTCGTGTGTGTGTATAGGATATAAATTTCGAGCATTCATTCACACTAATAAGTATATCATTACTACAGACATAAGGATCGCGTTAATGTTGCAGTGTGAGCATATTTCGTGTTTTCCTTTTGAAAATTCAAGTATCAGCAAGATCGAGTCTTTTTGGTGCGCAAGGCCATTTTGGGAAGGAAAGTATACCTAGCAAGCTCATGAATATTAATTTGCTTGTTATACAATATATCAATACATGTGTCAAAGAAAGGAAAACTTTATGGAGTGGATATATATATATATATATATATATATATATATATATATATATATATATATATATATATATATATATATATATATATATATATATATATATATATATAATATGTGTGCGTGTGTGTGTGCGTGTAAACGAAACCACTGAAATGGTGAAATGAATGACTTTCTTTACCATCCTTATGCAATGTTACGATTGTGGTTGTGTTATCCTGTGAGAGCGTACATGTGTTATTCGTAGGTAACGATCCGATGTTTATTTGAGCTATCACGGTTACGATTCACGTGCCTGTTTAGTAAGTTTTAGTTTTTCTTTTGTTCGTGAGTAGAGCCGATTTCGTTTTGTTGTGTTTAGTCCGGTGCGTTCTAGAAGGGTCGCACTGTCTGGTGGCCTCGTAAATGTCACGTCGGTTAATTGACATCGCAACATTTTCGCTACTTTTTGTTTTCCTGTGCGTGTGAATTGAACAGCTTTTATTTTGTTTTGGGAATGTTCTCGTACCTTTTTGAGCTTCCAGGTGAGAGGGATACCATACTTTTATGTGACTTAATTATATGCTAGAATTTAGAGCTGAAGTAAGCAGCCGAGTTTTTATAGCCTGTTTTTTTTTGTGTGGAAAGTTTATGTTAATGAGCTTCGGCTGCGTGTTTCGTTCTGATTGGTTGAGTTGTTATGATTTCCGTGGAAGTTTCTAGATTTTTGATAATATATATAAGGAGGGCGCTGGGAAAGCCCGGTAGTACATTGTCTTGCTTTGTCAGTTGTAGAGACACACAGTTTATTGCGAGAGACGCTGTGTATGAGAAACTTTGAGTCGTAGTGTGGACATAGCAGAAGAGACTTTGTATCAGTAGTTTGTGCATTTGAAAGTGCATTATTGTGTGGATATCGCATCGCTGAATTAAATATTGTTGGAACTGTTACTCCAGTATTGTCTACATCCTTAAGCCACGTGTGACGGACTGCAGCTGAACGAGGTTTACTTTAAAGAACTCTACGTGCGTGTGTGTCTGGTGTGTTTATCATACTTCGACTACAACTCCACCACGTAACATGCAAAATGGGTGTGTGTAAAATTCTGGGTGACCAAGTCAGGCACCCATTTTTTTCTGAGGGTTGTTTCTGCATTATCTTTCATTCAAAAGTCAGAAAAAAATATCAAAATAGGATGTCCCCATTTTCCCAGATTTACTTCATGTTGTGTTTTTGCGACGCCCTGGGCCTGTGTGTTCACACGGAAGCGAGTGGTTTCAGATCAACTTGATGATCGCTGATTGGTCAGTAACAACGATGAACGGAGTTGTTTCCCTTGCCCTTCCTAAAACGTCTTTCGTCCCCCGGCTGGCCATTCTTCACGTTTGCAGAGGTACTTTATGCAATATTTCTTAGTTAAGAGCACGCCCAAATGTACTTGTTCAGTGCAGTTATTTAACTGAGAGATGCCTCTAATCCCCGATACCCGTTTGGCCCAGAAAAATAAGGCGTCTGCTTCGGCCATGGCTCGGTCCGTGTCTTCTTCTCTGACCGTTGAGTCTTGTAGTAAATGATAATAGAACCCCACGATTTTAACAAAAGCTTTCTTCTTCAATGAAAGGAATTCGTTCAATAACACCATTACAAGGTCAATCCGCCGTGCGATTTTGTTTCTTTTTTTTCTTACATGTGTGATTTTCAGTGATCAAAAAGTAACTTGACACATGCATGCACAGTATGAGTTGACTTTAAAAAAAAAGAAGATGGCGCCAGATTTCAATCCTCGTTTGCAAAACTGCGTCGCGATTCAAAGAACAAACTTCCACAAACAGGTCTTTCGGATTTTGCAAAGGAAGTGTCGCTTTTTACTGTATTACCAGTTTTTAGTTCCTAGGGTCACCCTGGTCAGCCCCACAGGGTGGGTTTTTCTGTCTATTCTGGGGCATGTGTTTCTGTCTACCCTTTGTCCATTCACCTGTATTTGCTTTTTTAAAACTCTCCCTACTGTCTGCACTGCCTGTAACTCTTGATATTGGATGTGTGTTGATAAATGGTCTTAGCTTTATTTAGGCCCCATGTGTTAGGTTTATTTAACGTATTTGACAGGCTGGCGACATACATTCAATGTTCTGTTTAGGTTTTTTTTTCACAATCAGTGCAGGCACGTCCTGAGAAAGCCTTGTTGCTGTCGGGACGTTAAGCAATGTACAATCAATCTGATTCAAAATGTCAATGGTTTACATGGTTGTATTGGACATGTTTGCAGCAACACCGTTTTGGTCACACCAGCTCAGGACTTTCTGCACACACCCAGCGCCGGATGGCAGCAGGATGTCCAAACCCATTGGGATCTATGGAAGTGGACAAGCACGCCCCTTCCTGGCACATGACCAAGGCCCATGGCAAAATTAGTCAGCTGCAGCATCATAGCCCCCCCAGCCTCTGCCACAGAGGGTGCGTCTGGTAGGAGGGTGCATGGACGGCAGCGGAATGCTCCCAATTACAAACTGGTAAGTAAAGTGATTCCATGATCATCTTAATTTTATTGGCTGGCGTGCAAAGCAAAAGTGAGTTTATGTTCTGGGCCACTGGTCGTCCGTCCGTCGTCCATGGTAAACTTTAACTCATTCTACCCCAACACCAAAATCCTTAAATTTTGCCCCTGTCCTCTCAAGACCGCATTGCAGCGCAGGACACAGATCGACCATGATAGTTCAAGGGTGATGCCAGAATAGCTTGGCGCCCGTAGGCGCCAAGCTATTCTGTCATCACCTTTGAACTATCGTGGTCGATCCTTATCCTGCTGTGGTGTGTCTGGGGTAGAATGAGTTAACGGTGGCATTTTCTCGGAGACTATTCAAGCCACATTCTTTAAGCTTGGCCCAAGGATACTTTGTGGCAAGACCTTTTTAAACATGCCAATTTGAGTGACCTCTCTCAAAGGGTCACGCAGGGTTGACAAATGTGTGAAAACTGTTTGCATTTTCAGAAAACGTGGATTTTGCTGCTGCAGAAGCCAGCCCTCGTCACCGAGGTCACACATATGTAAATCGGTCATACACGGGATTACTCTTTTTTATTCTTGTGCAAGGCCCCTTAAACCATAATTGGGCTGTTTCTGTCCTAATGCAGCTTTGGTTTCAATCTTTCTTTCTTTCTTTCTTTCTTTCTCCAGTTGGCAAATGGAGCCTGGAATGGACCTGAGACTGAGGAGAGTGCAAGCGCATCGCAATACGAGGGCAGTGATGACGAGGAGTTTGTTCCTGGCTCGAGCTCACCGGATTCAGAGGGTGTGTCGGCATCAATTGCTGGGATCTCTGACATAGACAGTATTGTATCGACTATGTTAGATTTCATCAAAGTGGCAGGTTCGGGGTGGCCAGGGGTTTCGGTGACACTAGTACCAGCAAGGTGCAGTGTGGTGGCCAGGGGTTTCGGTGACACTAGTACCAGCAAGGTGCAGTGTGTGTTAGGGGGTGGCAGTGAGAATGTGGATAGGCAGAAGGAACATGATGCTGGGGGTGGGGAAAGAGCACTTACAGAAGAAACAGGTGTGCACGTGTCACAGAGACGGAAAGGAAAGTACAAATGGGACAAGAAACATGCATGCAAATTGTGTGGCAAGCTTGTCTTGAACCCCACCCGGGTCTGCCCTGGGGGACTTGGGTGGGGTTAGGTATTTTTTAGTTCCCAGGGTCACCCTGGTCAGCCCCACAGGGTGGGTTTTTCTCTCTATTCTGGGGCATGTGTTTCTGTCTACCCTTTGTCCATTCACCTGTATTTGCCTTTTTAAAACTCTCCCTACTGTCTGCACTGCCTGTAGCTCTTGATATTGGATGTGTGTTGCTAAATGGTCTTAGCTTTATTTAGGCCCCATGTGTTAGGTTTATTTAACGTATTTGACCGGCTGGCGACATACATTCAATGTTCTGTTTCTTTTTTATTTTTTCACAAGCAGTGCAGGCACGTCCTGAGAAAGCCTTGTTGCTGTCGGGACGTTAAGCAATGTACAATCAATCAAGCTTGTCTTGAAAATGAGCACGCACTTACAAGATGTCCATGCAGATAAGGCAGACGTTGCTAAAATTTTGTTGATGAAAAAAGGGACAAAGCAGAGACGTCGAGCATGGATCAGACTACAAGATGAGGGTGATTACATGCATAACGTTGCTGTTCTTGAAAACAAATCAGGATGTTTGATTCCTAAGTATCGCACCAAAACTAGTAAGGTAGACGACCTTCTCGCCTGTAGCCATTGCAAAGGGCTCTATCAAAAAAAGCTGATCTCTGTACACTCAAAACGTTGCTGTCAGAAACCAGGAGGGTTTCAGATCACTCAGAGAAGTGAGGCGGCGCGCCGTAGTCGGCTAATGCTTCCAATACCCTTAGACGTTGAATCTTCCTTCTACCACAAGGTATTAGCCAGGCAGAGAGATGATGAGATAAGCCGTCTGTAACGCACGCAGACTTGCCCACAGTCGCACGTACAGACTCTCACGCAACAGACGCATACACCGCCACTGACTCAGACGGGCGCATTCATGCGGTAAAACAAACACACGGGCTCCCTTTCTAAAGTGACTTTTATACTCAATATACAAGAAAAGAAACGCTTAAAAGATTATCAGACTATATACACTCCACCTTCCCCACTGCATCCAAATCACATACACATCACACACTATCTCGGCCAGGCTAGGCTTTAGTTTCACACTGTCTCCAACCTGTTTGATGTTATTGCCTGGTTACGTTGGTCCTTCTCACGTCTAGGCGTGAAAGTCCTTCGTTGTACGTTTCTTCAGTCCTGCCGTCCTGTCTCTTTGGCACGGACGTCCTCGTACTCGTACTGTAGCGCAGTTCTCGCTTTGACTCGGGTGTCTTGGTCCCGGTCAGACTCACTCTGAGTGAAGAGCTGGAGGGGTGATGACCTCACGTTAGGTCTGGTGACTCGACGTCTCGGCGTCCGTCGCTCCCTCTTTTTACAAGCACTCTGAATACGACAACAAAAGTCCCAACGTAACACTTGCTAAACATACAACATATTGGATCAATGAGAAACGTCAGGTAACCTGCCTGATACAAATAACTCGCACGTTCATTCACACACACACACACACGTGCTTCATAAACTGTCTACTTCCGTAACACCCCCATATCTCTGTCACTATCTTGAAACAGACTATAGCCTATACACTATACACTAAAAAAGACTATGCTTAACCAACCACGTACTATCTTCATAGCGGCTTAGACATACGCACCTCACATTCCTTTAGTTATCTATCGCGGTAAACAACTGTATACAAAAACACCGGTTACTTCACTGAATTCTAAACCAACATAACTGAACCAAACCGGTCAACACTATACAAGCAAATTACTCTTAGCAACGCATACTGTCTTTAACTAAGCAACTATCAATACTACATATATAGAAACATACCTGAAATCTAGGCTTCAGAGTCTTGGAATACGGGCTAGGTGTCTCACATACATCCGTCCAAGCTGACGATAAAGCCCCGTACTACCGATCTAGACCTCTGACAGACACAGCTTTTGCCTAGAACTCACTAAACAGAACTCACCAAAAGTCCGTGCTAACCATGCCTTACAGATTTCACGTAGATCCTCATGCCACCCGGACTATCGGCACAAACAAACCGTTAACAAAAACCGTACCGTACTAACCCTACTGTATGAGCACAATGCACGAGCATAGAGCTTCATCACACCGTCTCATCAGAATTGACCCCTTGCTTCTTGAGTATGGAAAGAGATTATTTGACCGCAGGGACATTGAAGAACACACGGCTGGACAAATCAGCTCCAGGATGCGGGAGTTAGGGAGACTATTAAAGATTATCAGAGTGAGGTCAGAAATGAAAATCGCAAGTTTAAATGCTGTGATCAATTCAGCTAGCTTTGATCATGTTGTCCTGGCTGTAAAAGAGCTAGCAGATTTTGATGAGGACACACATCAGTTAAAAAAAGGCAATCTCGCAATGCGCATAGGCCATGCTTTGAAACAGATCAAACAGTCACAGGCATCCAAACAGCTTGGGCGACAGTTGGCGACAGGAGCTCTCTGAGGCGCAGCGGTTCGACTGTCTTCGACTCTGTGTCCACTACAGCAGCCCAGTCGGTCGGGAAAATGACCATGAACAAACCCAAGCTACCTCGCGCTGGGACCATATGGCGTTGAGGCGCGTCCCCTGGGTGGTGGATAGGGGGTCCCTCGTGAGAGGGGTGCACCGAATGAAATAAGGTGCCGTGAACCAACATGGTCTAAGGGAAGGTGACCCCGACAGAAAAACCCCTGGTCCTCCTAGTAAGGGGGTTGGGCGTGGGGGTAGCTTCCCCACCCTGCAAAAAAGGAAATAGCTACAAAAACGCCGACGAAAAGAATGCAAAAGTACAACCTTTCCCTGCTAGGTATCAGTGAAGCCAGATTGACGCAGTCTGGCCAGAAAAGGCTGTTAAGTGGGGAGATGATTCTGTATTCAGGTCATGAAGAGGAGAATGCCCCCCATACAGAAGGAGTAGCATTCATGCTGTCACCAGTGGCACAGAGAGCGCTGATGGGCTGGGAACCTCTTGGGCCAAGAATTATCACAGCAGCCTTTAGAACCAAGAAAAAGCTCAAGCTGAACGTCATCAAGTGTTATGCGCCCACTAAAGACAGTGACGAGGAAGAGAAACAAGAGTTCTACGACCGACTCCAGAGTGTTGTGGACAAATGTGCGGAGCGAGACATCACCATCGTCATGGGCGATTTTAATGCCAAAATAGGGGAGGACAACACCGGATACGAAGAGGTGATGGGGAGACAGGGACTAGGCTTGGAGATGAGTGAGAACGGGGAGAGGTTTGTAGACTTTTGTGCTCTAAACAGACTTGTCATTGGAGGCAGCATCTTCCCACACAGAAGAATACACAAAGCAACTTGGGTCTCACCTGACCATACAACAGAGAACCAAATAGACCATATCTGCATTAGCAAGAAATTTAGAAGATCCCTTCAAGATGTTCGAGTGAGGAGGGGAGCAGATGTCGCCTCAGACCACCATCTGCTTACCTTAAGAATGAAGCTCAAGCTAAAGAAAAGCCGCACAGAGACAACAAGAAGACAGCGCTATAATGTAGGCCTCCTGAGAGAAACTGGAGTTAGAGAAGAGTTCAAACTGGTGCTGTCCAACCGGTTTCAAGCGCTACAGGAGCTAGTAAATGAAGAGGAGGCGGTCACCACAGAGCAGCAGTGGAAGGCAGTTAGAGAGGCTCTGAACTCAACCTGCAAAGACACTGTAGGGTTCAGTAAACACCATCACAAGGACTGGCTGTCGGCACAGACCTTGAAGAAGATAGAAGTGAGGAAGCAGAAGAAAGCAGTTGTCAACAACAGTCGCACGAGAGCAGCCAAAGTAAGGGCACAGGGGGAATACTGGGAAGGCAACCGCGAGGTGAAGAGGAGTATCAGGGCAGACAAGAGGGCATACACAGACAGCCTGGCAGCAGAGGCAGAAAAGGCAGCAGGCAGCGGCAACATGAAACAGCTCTACGACATTACCAGAAGATTGTCAGGCAAGTATGGCCATACAGAAAGACCAGTAAAAGACAAAGAAGGCAAGCCTATTGCAGACAGAGCAGACCAACTCGACAGATGGGCCGAGTATTTTGAAGAGTTACTGAACAGACCTAGCCCACCCGACCCTCCAGACATCCAGCCGGCAGAGACCGACCTACCCATCAGCTGTGACAGACCCAGCCGGGAAGAAATCAGAAGAGCAGTGGCATTTTTGAAGAACGGCAAAGCAGCAGGCCCAGATGGCATCCCAGCGGAGTCTCTGAAAGCAGACCTAGAGACAACAGTGGAGATGCTGTACCCACTGTTTGGAAGGATCTGGGAAGAGGAGGTGATGCCGGCTGACTGGAAGGATGGGTACCTAATCAAGCTTCCCAAGAAAGGTGACCTCAGCAAGTGTTCCAACTACAGAGGAATCACCTTGCTGTCAGTACCAGGAAAGGTCTTCAACAGGATCATCCTGGAGAGAATGAAGAGCTCCGTTGACCCCCCAGCTGAGAGACCAGCAAGCAGGATTCAGGAAGAACCGATCATGTACAGACCAGATCGCCACTCTCCGCATCATCGTGGAGCTCCCCGCTGTACGTCAACTTTGTGGATTATGAGAAAGCATTTGACAGTGTGGACCGAGAGACTCTGTGGAAACTCCTACGACACTACGGTGTACCCACAAAGCTCGTCCGCGTGATCAAGAGCAGCTACGATGGCATGACATGTCGCGTGATCCACGAAGGGCAGTTCACCAGGGAGCTCCAGATCAGAACCGGTGTCAGGCAGGGGTGTCTGCTGTCTCCGTTCCTCTTCCTACTGGCCATAGACTGGGTCATGAAGATGACCACAGAGCACAGACGAAGTGGAATACAGTGGACACTGTGGACACAGCTTGACGACCTCGATTTTGCAGACGACTTGGCATTACTGTCCCACACTCATCAACAAATGCAGGACAAGACCACGAGGCTTGCTGACATCTCGTCCCAAGTGGGCCTCACCATTCACAAACAGAAAACAAAGACAATGAGGCTGAACGCAACCAGGGAAGAACCAGTCTTGCTTGCTGGCACCCCGTTGGAGGAGGTGGAGTCCTTCACCTATCTCGGGAGCATCATAGACAAAAAAGGCGGCACTGATGCAGATGTCAGAGCACGAATCGGTAAAGCCAGAGCAGCCTTTCTCCAGTTGAAAAAAGTGTGGAGTTCCAGAGAGCTGTCACAACACACCAAAGTCCGGATTTTTAACTCCAATGTAAAAGCAGTTCTCCTATATGGAGCAGAGACATGGAGATTGACAAAAACTACAGTCAACAGAGTACAGACCTTCATGAACAGTTGCCTTAGAAGAATTTTGAAAATCCACTGGCCAGAGAAGATCAGCAATGTCAGACTCTTGGAGAGAACAGAGCAGATAACAGCAGAGAATGAAATTGGGCGAAGAAGATGGGGATGGATCGGTCACAGTCTGAGAAAGCCAGCTTCCAGTATCACTAGGCTGGCATTGTCATGGAACCCCCAGGGAAAGAGGAAAAGAGGTAGGCCGAGAAACTCCTGGCGTCGAGACCTCCAAGCAGACATCAAGAGACTGGGAACCACCTGGAGCAGAATCGAAGAAGAAGCACAGGACAGGAGTTGCTGGAGGTCTCTCGTCGACGGCCTATACCCGGGTAGGGGTGACAGGCGTAAGTAAGTAAGTAAACCCAAGCTGATCCCATCATGTGAAGATGTGAGGAAGGTCCAACAGCTTCTTGAGACAAGGATGGTTTCGGAAAATTATCCGACAGTGGTTAAAGCAACTCTTTGTGCTGTATCACTTTTCAACCGAAACGAGGGGGAGAAGTTCAGAGAATGAAGGTGTCAGACTTCCAGAATGCTAAGATTGGATCGATCACCAATCAAGATATCTTGAAAGGTCTCACAGAGGTTGAGAAGAAAATGGTGAATCATTTTCAGCGAGTGGAAATCGGAGGCAAGTTTAATAGGAGTGTTCCCGTTTTGCTGACGAAGAAGATGATGACAACTGTGGACAGAATCCTTCAAATGAGGCAATCAGTGCCAGCTCTCGCTGATTCCCAGTACATCTTTGCCACACCTTCTGGTCAGAGGCCTTACAGAGACCATGATGTTCTGAAGGCCCATGCCCTAGAAGCAGGGGTGTCATACCCAGCCATGTTCACATTTACTCAGTTGCGGAAGCAGGTTGCAACTTTGGCTCAGTCAATGGCCATCTCGGAGTTAGACCAGGATCAGCTGGCAGATTTCCTTGGCCATGATATTCGGATACATCGCCATATCTACCGCCAACCTCAAGACGTCCTTCAAAAGGCAAAAGTGGCAAAGATTCTTCTGTCAGTTAACAATGGGATGACAGATTTTGAGAGTTGCATTAGAGCTGAGCTGGGCGATGATGAAGAGATTGACTTTGACACAATGAAGACACATCAGAAACTGGCAGAGAGGTCTCGGGGGGGAACAGCACCTGTGAATGAAGCAAGTAGCAAGTCAACAACACAGGAATCGATGAGCATGACGGAGAAAAGACGTCCAGAGCCTGATGACAATCTAGATAGTTTTGATGATGACAGTACTGCGTCAGCTCCTGTTCGAAAGAAAGCTAGATTTACAAGGAAACCATGGGGGGAAGCTGAAGAGAAAGCTGTTCAAACTCGTTTCAAGACACACCTCGTCATGAACAAACTTCCTGGAAAGGCCGAGATACAGCACGCAATGGCAGAAGAGCCCGCACTTAGACATAGGCGCTGGACAAACATTAAGGATTACGTCCGCAACAGACTGAAAAAGTTACAAAAGAAATGAATTGAGGTTCCCCGCCACTCGCGGCATTTTCGGTTTCATACAGATTTATTACAAGAGTGTTATTATTGGGGTGGTTTCAGCATGTATAGCCTGCTTTTTTTATCTGATGGATGCCTGGATCATTTTGTATACTGTATAACCTTTGGATTTGCAAAACGAAACAGCCGGCTGGGGACAAAAGACAATAATAAGATAAGAAAACCATTGACAACGTAAAGATTTATTACAAGAGTGTTATTATGGGGGGGGGGGGGGGGGGGGGGTTGGTCTTCCTGGATCATTTTGTATACTGCATACCATTTAAAACTCTGCAAATGGAAGAGTGGTTGGTTGGGGACGAAAGACAATAATAAAGGCTGAAGTTTCAAGTGATTTCTTATGTTGTCAGTTAATTAATTATTATCAGTGTTCTGTTCTGTCATTTTAACTCATTCTACCCCAAGACCGGAATCCCCAAATTTTGAAGTCGTCTTCAGAAGACTGCGTTGCAGTGCATTGGATCTTTATTTTGCTGTGGTGTGTCTGGGGTAGAATAAGTTAAGTGTTAGTTTCTTCGTCTGGGTCTTTTTCTATCTTTCATATTTTTCCACACTTTTTGACCCGCATCATACTGAGGCTAAAAGCTTCAAATTTGTTCACTGCCATAATTCTATGCAAGCTACATTACAGTACTTACAGATGAGGACATAGACCAATGGCTTTAGTTCAAGGGTGGTGCCACAATAGCTTGGCGCCTAGAGGCACCAAGCTATTCTGGCACTAACCCTTGGACTATTTCAGTCACACTTGTTGCACACACTGGTGTATTCCGAATGATAAGGGTTAATATTCAAAATGCTCTGTTGCTGTTTGTCTGAAACTCCAGAGTACCCAATACCAAAAAAAAAAAAAAGTCCTTTAATTTCCAGAATACATTATGTTGATTCTCGCATAAATGCCATGATAAACTGTTTTGCTTCAGAAGGACAAAACGCAGCAATGTTTAAAAGATTTCCTCTGTAAAAATCATAATCGAAAGGTTACGGGCCAGTGTTTATTGAATTTTGCACCATACAATGTTAAAAATGTTAAAGCACACATTAAGTTGAAAAAACAACAACCCCCAAAAATAATGTGAAACAAAAGCATTCCATGAACTTGACCTTATAGTCCAGCAGCTTTTCGCAATTTCTGCAGACTAAGTAGTTCGTCAAAAGAGTAACAATGGTTTGCAGGTACGAAACGAAAGTACTAATGCCATATAGTTTATGCATGGCAACAATATTTGTCCTTAGGATGGAGACATTTTTGTAGAAGTGTCTTTCGAAAGCTATTTTTCGATGTGAGGGAACCAGTCCTCGTACACCGCCCGGATAAGGTGCAAGACATTTTGTGTGCATAACATTGAAAATTTCAAGCATACAAGTTACAAGTTTATTCCAGTGAGTAAATTAAAATCATCAGCAAGTAAACATGCATACATATATACGATAAAATAAGTTTAAAAGTATTATTTTTAATGCGGTAAGCATAGTCGCGTCGCTAGTGTCAAAATGGCGGTCAGCGAGAAGCCTTCTAAAGAAGTCAATCAGACGCGCACGGTTGATGAAGCTTTACTTTGCTCCTGAATTGAAACAGAGATTATTTTCGATTTGAACATCTTATCAACGTCAAATACGTTATTTTTCCTGGTCTTGAAAACAGCCTTTTCCATAGAACTCGGTCTTTTGTGGGAGGAAAGCATATCGAAAGTAAACTCCCTTTGTGCATGTTGGGCAATGTGTCTGCCGACCATCTTCAACATTCTTTGGCTGGATACAACATGCATGTTGTTCGTCTGTTTTTCAGCCTAACGGCTCTAAGTGCAGGTCTGCTCTTTTTTTTATTTATTTTATTAGTGGAGATGGGATTTTTAACTGGTCAAGCACACTCGTATCCGACTGGTCTTGAGCACAAGCCAGGCAGAGTGAAATCCATCTCCGAACCGTTTCCATCAAAATCACCATGTTCAGATAAACACCTAAATATAAAATTTTAGTTGTTGCAACCAATTCAACCAATCCGCACTCAAGTACTCACAAGGACTCTTATGATTAAGCTTTATCAGGACTGCATGAGACACAATACAGATAGTAGCCCTCTCTATTATATTACATGTTTTATTTATTTATTTTTTATTGATTCATGTATGTATTCACTTACATATTTATTTATTATTTATCCTTTTAATTATGGATGGAAGGAATTCCTTGATGCACATGATCACTATAGTGGTATGGTAGTGGTCACCAAGGAGAGGAAATTTGTTTTCAATATGCATACATCTGTGCATATTCATAATCTATCATTTACTTAACATGCATATTTATAGGTCCCAGGTATCCCCAACTTATTTTATTAATTTATTATTTTGTTTGTTTGTTTGTTTGTGATGTATGTTTGCACATACACATCAGCATAAAATGATTGATTGTACATTGTTTAACGTCCCAACAGCAACAAGACTTTCTCAGGACGTGCCTGCACTGCTTGTGAAAAAACCCAAACTAAACAGAATATTGAATGTATGTCGCCAGCTGGTCTAATACACTAAATAAACCTAACTAGACCCTTTAGCAACACACATCCAATATCAAGAGCTACAAGCAGTGCAGACAGTAGGAAGAGTTTAAAAAATGTAAATACTGGTGAATGTACCAAGGGTAGACAGAAACACACGCCCCTGAATAGAGGGGAAAACCCACCCTGTGGGGCTGACCAGGGTCACCCTGGGAACTAAAAAGTAGTTAACCCCGCCCAAGTCCCCCAGGGTAGACCTGGGTGGGGGACATCAGCATACAAGATGAGAACATACATATACACATATATGATGTGAACATAACATGTACACATATGGTAATAGGTGTATACCACCCGCTCCCCACCCCACATACAAAACCACAGAACAAACATCTGTGCATGTTCATAATATATCCTTTACTTGGTATTCATATGTCCTAGTTATTTAAATTTATTATTTATTTTTATTTGTTTGAAAAGTAGGTTTTGTTCATATGCTGATGTTCACATACACATATATGGTAATACTGCCCACTCCCAACCCCACTCCACAACCAGAGAACACCCACCAAACGACACTTACATCTGTGCATGTTCATAATCTATCCTTTACTGAGCATTCATATGTCCCAGGTATCTTGACTTACTTTATCTTTTTTATTTAACCGCCATGAGATGGCATTGGTTGCCTGCTCGACATTAAACCCAAATAAGTATATATTTAAATTATTTATTTATTTTGTTTGCTTGTAATGAAGGTTTTGTACACACACATCAGCAAACAATGATTGATTGATTGTACATTGCTTAACGTCCCGACAGCAACAAGGCTTTCTCAGGACGTGCCTGCACTGCTTGTGAAAAAAAAAACTAAACAGAAAATTGAATGTATGTCGCCAGCCGGTCAAATACGTTAAATAAACATACAACATGGGGCCTAAATAAAGCTAAGACTGTCTACCAACACACATCCAACATCAAGAGCTACAGGCAGTGCAGACAGTTGGGAGAGTTTTAAAAAGACAAATACAGGTGAATGGACCAAGGGTAGACAGAAACACATGCCCCAGAATAGAAAGGAAACCCACCCTGTGGGGCTGACCAGGGTGATCCTGGGAACTAAAAAGTACCTAACCCCACCCAAGTCCCCAAGGGCAGACCCTTTGGGGGCATCAGCAAACAAGAAAATATACACATATATAGATGGTAATAGGTGCCATACTGCCTGCTCCCAACCCTTACCTAAATACACACATAAAACCGCAGAACACCTACCAAAAGAAGGACATACACATCTGTGTATGTTCATAATTTTTAATCTATCCTTTACCTAGCATGCATATGTCCCAGGTACCTTAGACTTACTTTATCTTATTTATTTAAATTATTTATTTATTTTGTTTGTTTGTTTTGTTTTGTTTGTTTGTAATGTAGGTTTTGTACATACACATCAGCATACAGCTCAAGAACATACACCATGGTGCCCCTGTGCATGTGGCCACCAGTACTATTCTGTCAGATCTGTCACACCCAGCCAATCATCTCTTCGAGCTTCTGCCCTCTGGCCGGCGGTTTCGTACTTTTAAAGCCAGAACCTCTCGATTCAGATGCAATTTTTTTTCCAGAAGCTGTCCTCAATACATCACCATGCACGGAACAACGTGATTCCATGATTTGTGACATATGACTGATTTGTGTTTAATATTGTGTTTATCTATCTTTTAGTGCTGTATATAGGATGATCGCCAACTAAGTGTATGACATGATGAATGCCCTACAAGTGAGGACATATTTTACTGTCGCCATGCCACACAAAAATCCTTGTAACGTTTTACTTGGTGAATAAATGTCTTATGTCTTATACACGTACATGGTAATAAGTGCAGTATCACTCGCTCCCAACCCCAATCCAGTTACACACACAAAACCGCAGAACATCCACCAATGTACATCTGTGCATGATCATAATCTATACTTTACTTAGCATTCTTATGTCCCAGGTATCTTTGACTTACTTTATCTTATTTATTTAACTGCCATGAGATGGCCGTAGTCTACCGCGCGGCGTTAAACCCAAATAACTATTGATTAAAATTATTAATTTATGTTTGTTTGTAATGAAGGTTTTGTACATACACGGTAATAGGTGCCATACCGCCCCACTTTCAACCCCAGCCCACATACAAAACCACAGAATACCCACAAAAGACATGCACAATTGTATACTGATTGGCATTAGTGGACTGTAAAATCTATATATAGAGACTTCAGGTTAAGCAAGTGGCTTGTATTGATTGCCTGTATTTTAGCTGCCCACCTACAAATGTCATGTGTCCAGTTAAACACACTGCACATGCAGCCATCAGTTCTGTGAAAAGTACTGTTGGCCTCATGCACAGGGGCACCAAAACTTAGAGATAAGGCCACACCTGATAACAATAACAGTACTAATAATAATATGCATACTCAGCCACTAGTTCTGTAAACAGCACCTTTGTAAACAGTACCAGTGGCCAAATGCACACATACATCATGGATGTTGCTACCACTGATCACTTCAAACAATAGGCTGCCCAGTTCACATTTTGATACCGTGAACTAGCCTGCACATGCAGTCATCAGTTCTGTAAATAGTACTGGTGGCCACATGCACAGCGGCACCAAACTTAAAGGTGAGGCCAACTAAACTGCCACCTCAAACAAAACCAAACGCTACCTACACACACATATCAATGATACAGTCAACCTCTGTGTGCGTTAGGGGGAACACGCTTAAAGTATGTGACTGTAAATCTTACAGCGAAATGTCAAAACCAGTAAGAAGATAATGTAACAGCAACAAGTACATGTATTTTGTAAACCACTCAAAACATGACAACTCATCGAGTCTAATGGTGTTATGAGTGGGTGATGGAAACACTGAAAGAAATAGTACGTGTACATTATAAAGTATGTGCCTCCTTCCCCCCCCCCCCCTTCCCATAACTAGCTGTTTATCATAAAACATAGATATCTCATTCATTTGATCACTTGACTGATTTATTAAATCATCTCGGTGTCACCTTTCTCCGTTTTCTTTCTCGTTTTAATCCCAATATATCAGTGCTAATGTCAGCTGCTAAGAATCCTTGCAGCGAACTGCAAATGTCTATATGCAGACAAACTGCAAATAACACAGCAGCAAAATAAGTTCCTCTTTTGTGCAGTAGGCTACTGCTAGCAAGATAGGGTTCAATTTTAAACAAAGCATTGCATGAACTTCCAAGCGTGTTCACATTGTGCTGTGTATTTTTTTTTCAGTGTGAAGTGTACTGTACCATCAGTGATCACTGAGACTGCAAAATTGGCACTGGCAGTGATCGCACATCACAACATAGCTTGTCAGTGCAACTGATTAAAATAAATGTTACTGCTGCATAAAATAATTAATCAAGTTCCGAAACTTTGCTCAGCCATGACAGTTAAAACCAAGTGGTGTGGCACTCTTTTTCTTTTACAGAATGCAGCATAGGTTTTGAAGATAGCGTTTGTGTTGTGGGCTACGTTTTGTTTTGGTGCTGTGTTGTCGAAATGAAACGGGCACAGCGATGGTAAAGTGAATGGAAATAAACGTGACAAACCTTTATCAAGCCGTAAAAATGCACACAGCAACTTGACACGTTTGCTTTTTTTTTTTTTTTTTAAACAAACAAGCTTATGTAGAACAAATTAAAAAAGAACCCGTCGGCACACAGAAATTCACGTCCGCGGAGACGGCATCACGTGATGTTTTGATCACGTGATTTTGGGATACCTTATTGTTGCGAAACGATATTAATTTTGCGTTCAAGGCAAGCGTTTTCGTAATTGTTTCTTCTCTTAATATATCTAAGTGTGAAAATATTACTTTAATAAATGAAATCCTTTTAAGTGACATATAGTGCATACTACCACTGAATACAGGAACAATGAGACCCGTGTAAACTACTGATCCCCTGTAAACATGGCCGCGAAGGTCCTGGTTTCGTCTGCAGCCATACTGGAAACAAAATGTGCTACAGAAAAATGTCTTCATCCTCCGGCGGTTTAAAACGAGTGCGCACTGCTTTTATTCATACTAGACTTCATTTTGATATACCCAAACCTTTGTTACTCTCTAGAAAATCACTATCTCGTAAACGGCTGATCGTCTATGCGGGGCAGCTGCTAGACTATTATTACAGACACAGGGGAATCACAGCGCTGGACAGACAACAGTTAGATCCCCTGCCCCCGCCTATCAGGCACCCAATCGCCAGCCCACAGAGAAATACGCAGGTATAGAATAAGACAATCATTTCCATTCCTAATAAGAATGGATCAGGTCTCTTATATAACCCATGTCTTTCTCCGGAACTTAGGAAGTAGGCAGGAGAAACATACATACACAAACATGAAGGTGCGCTACTTTATGTGGTCGGGTAAATACCCTGATTTCCCACAGTAGATGCACAGAACATTACACAACAATGTAACGATACAAATTTTTTTGCCTCGAGTTATACATGATACTCACAAACCAGATAGGTGAGGCTAGCGCTGGCAGAATTGTCAGTACTCAAACCAAGGGGAATCACAGCGCTGGACAGACAACAGTTAGATCCCCTGCCCCCGCCTATCAGGCACCCAATCGCCAGCCCACAGAGAAATACGCAGGTATAGAATAAGACAATCATTTCCATTCCTAATAAGAATGGATCAGGTCTCTTATATAACCCATGTCTTTCTCCGGAACTTAGGAAGTAGGCAGGAGAAACATACATACACAAACATGAAGGTGCGCTACTTTATGTGGTCGGGTAAATACCCTGATTTCCCACAGTAGATGCACAGAACATTACACAACAATGTAACGATACAAATTTTTTTGCCTCGAGTTATACATGATACTCACAAACCAGATAGGTGAGGCTAGCGCTGGCAGAATTGTCAGTACTCAAACCAAGGGGAATCACAGCGCTGGACAGACAACAGTTAGATCCCCTGCCCCCGCCTATCAGGCACCCAATCGCCAGCCCACAGAGAAATACGCAGGTATAGAATAAGACAATCATTTCCATTCCTAATAAGAATGGATCAGGTCTCTTATATAACCCATGTCTTTCTCCGGAACTTAGGAAGTAGGCAGGAGAAACATACATACACAAACATGAAGGTGCGCTACTTTATGTGGTCGGGTAAATACCCTGATTTCCCACAGTAGATGCACAGAACATTACACAACAATGTAACGATACAAATTTTTTTGCCTCGAGTTATACATGATACTCACAAACCAGATAGGTGAGGCTAGCGCTGGCAGAATTGTCAGTACTCAAACCAAGGGGAATCACAGCGCTGGACAGACAACAGTTAGATCCCCTGCCCCCGCCTATCAGGCACCCAATCGCCAGCCCCTTGGTTTGAGTACTGACAATTCTGCCAGCGCTAGCCTCACCTATCTGGTTTGTGAGTATCATGTATAACTCGAGGCAAAAAAATTTGTATCGTTACATTGTTGTGTAATGTTCTGTGCATCTACTGTGGGAAATCAGGGTATTTACCCGACCACATAAAGTAGCGCACCTTCATGTTTGTGTATGTATGTTTCTCCTGCCTACTTCCTAAGTTCCGGAGAAAGACATGGGTTATATAAGAGACCTGATCCATTCTTATTAGGAATGGAAATGATTGTCTTATTCTATACCTGCGTATTTCTCTGTGGGCTGGCGATTGGGTGCCTGATAGGCGGGGGCAGGGGATCTAACTGTTGTCTGTCCAGCGCTGTGATTCCCCTTGGTTTGAGTACTGACAATTCTGCCAGCGCTAGCCTCACCTATCTGGTTTGTGAGTATTATTACAGACGCCTAATGTTGTGAAGACACCATTTGGACTGTAATGCCAGTTTTTGTGTGAGAGGCACCCACTTTATTGGTAGAAACCCATTTTTTTTTTTTGCATCTAGTGGCTTTGTTTCTAGAAAATGTCTATTTTTATTTTAAGTTATAGAGCTTAGTTATAAGGTGAGTTCTAAACATTTGCATCAATTCCAGAGCCCTAGAATAAATAGAAATATGGGAACCCATTTTGACATAAAATGGTAGGTAACCCACTCTGACGCTTTTGTCTCCATGTGTGTGTGTGTGTGTGTGTGTGTGTGTGTGTGTGTGTGTGTGTGTGTGTGTGTGTAGACGAAAGACCTAAAACGGGTGACTGTCTTTACCATCCTTATGGAAACTGGGTATGTGTATAATTCTGGGTTTCCAAGTCAGACACCCATTTTTTCTGAGGGTTGTTTCTGCATTGTCTTGCGGTAAAGATTCATAAAAAGTAAAAAAATCCGTTTTTCTCATTTTGGCGTTAACACATGCACTTTTGTGTTTAACAGACACGCCGGTAGTGTGTTTGAAAACTTGTCCCTCCCAGCAATGTGTGTGTGTGTGTTGTGACACAGAACCCTGAAAATGAGCGTGTATGTATTACATCACCCTTCTCAGCTAGCTATAAATAACTTCATAGCTGATATGGGTCAGGGGGGATATTTTGTTGTTTTAGGGAGTAAATTGTTTATGTTTCTACAGAATTAGGTTTGTTATTTGAGGGTGTGGTTGTTTTGTTAAAAAAAAGTGTTGAGTTGTAATGTACTTCCGGGGTGATGTGGAGAAAGGTGATGTCTAGTGCAGATTTGAGATTCATGTATACGTTCACCAGGGACTTAGCCTATACGTTTTCTACGTTTGTTTCCATGTCAGATGAAGAATATTTGATCTGAAACGTCGTTCTTTGTTTCTATTTTAAAGGGTTTTTCGCCACTATCTTCTGTTTTAGTTTGACTTAGCCTATAATTATATTCGTGCGCCGGTTGCTAAGAAGTGAAGTGATTGTATGAGTGCGCATTGTAAGAGAGGACGTTTAGACTTTGGGTGAGGCTGCTGTTGTCTTTTGTCCTGCCCGACCTTTTGGTTGAACCTGTTGCTTTATTTTGTAGGTTTGTCGATGTTATCAATGCCGCATCTCCTTTTGGATTGTATGCACAAATTGATTGAATGGAAATGACGTCACAGAGTCAGCGTCGTTTCATGCGTCGTCTGCACCAGTCAGTCGTTTAGTGCAGTTAAAAGAGTGCAGGCTTGGATGGGCCATTTTCTGATGTAATAGTAAAGTATTATTTGTGTGAATGCTGTCCGTTTGAAGGAAGGTTGATTGATTGTACATAGCTTAACGTCCCGACAGCAACAAGACTTTCTCAGGACGTGCCTGCACTGCTAGTGACAAAAACTCAACAGAATATTGAATGTATGTCGCCAGCCGGTCCAATACGTTAAATAAAACCTACGACATGGGGCCTAAATAAAGCTAAGACCATTTAGCAACACACATCGAATATCAAGAGCCACAGGCAGCGCAGACAGTAGGGAGAGTTTAAAAAAGGAAAATGCAGGTGAATGGACCAAGGGTAGACAGAAACACATGCCCCCGGAATATAGAGAAAAAACCCACCCTGTGGGGCTGACCAGGGTGCCCCTGGGAACTAAAAAGTCCCCCAGGGCAAGGACTGGAAAGTCGAGTGTTGAGGGCAGACCGGTTGGGGGTGTTTCAGGGAAGGACTGGAAAGTCGAGTGTTGAGCGAAGCCCGAGAGAAGGCGAGGATGGGAAAAATATCCAGCACTATACGTTGGAATAGATGCATATCAGTTACGACATGCTTGTAAATTAAAACACTTTTAACCCCACCCGGGTCTGCCCTGGGGGACTTGGGTGGGGTTAACTACTTTTTATTTCCCAGGGGCACCCTGGTCAGCCCCACAGGGTGGGTTTTTCTCTCTATTCTGGGGCATGTGTCTCTGTCGGCCCTTTGTCCATTCACCTGTATTTGACTTTTTAAAACTCTCCCTACTGTCTGCACTGCCTGTAGCTCTTGATATTGGATGTGTGTTGCTAAATGGTCTTAGCTTTATGTAGGCCCCATGTGTTAGGTTTATTTAATGTATTTGACCGGCTGGCGATATACATTCAATGTTCTGTTTAGTTGTTGTTTTTTCACAAGCAGTGCAGGCACGTCCTGAGAAAGCCTTGTTGCTGTCGGGACGTTAAGTAATGTACAATAAAACACTTTTAACATTAAGAAAAGTTGAGTTAAAAGAGGTTTTAAAACAGTTTTCATAAAAACTTTTGCCCGACACGCTTCTAAAAACAACATTTTCTTAGTTTTAAACCTTGTACCGCGCCATAAACGCCACGATTGCTTTTCAGTCTTAGCTGTCCTATAGTGTGGAATGTGGGACTTTGCCAACTGGATCCATCTGGTGCACTCCAAATGAGTATTTGTGAGTGGTTTGACGTGCAACTCAGTGTGCGCCTCTGAAATGACCTACTGATTCCACTGATAATGAAACTCTTTCATTCATAAGAGTGCATTGAGCAGCTCTATAAACCAAAAGTGATGACCCCCTCTCCCCCACCCCCCCACCCTCCCCTCCCCCCCCCACCCCCCGCCCCGCCCCCCACACACACACACTTCTCCCCCCCCCAACCCCCTTACAACCCCACTCAAACAATCATAATAGTAAAATCAACCAAAGGTATCTTTAGTGAGGTATTTTCACTGTAATCCCAGTTTTGTGTGAGAGGCACCCACTTTTGGGGTAAACACCCATTTTTTTTCCATCCAGTGGCTCTGTTTCTAGAAAATGTCTATTTTATTTTAAGTTGTAGAGCTTAGTTATAAGGTGAGTTCTAAACATTGGCATCAACTCCAGAGCCCTAGAATAAATAGAAATATGGGAACCCATTTTCACATAAAATGGTAGGTCACCCAGTCTGAGGGTTTTGTGTTCATGTGTGTGTGTGTGTGTGTGTGTGTGTGTGTGTGGTGTGTGTGTGTGTGATCATAATATACATAACTTTTCACCCCACTTCTCACTCACTTTAGCACCATCACTGACAATATGGACATTCCAAACACAAAATAAAATACAAAATAACATACTCGAACATATGGTTTTACAATAATTACAGTAGATGATGTCGTTTTTCATGTTTAACGCCTCGAATCCCCCTACTCTCCCTCCCCGGCATCCCCCTTGACAAACAACGTTTCACTTGTAAATAGCCACTGAACTTACGCGGATACAAATAATGTCCACTTTGCGGATGTGTTGCTTCACCTTCAGTGACGTCAACCGGTGTAACACACCAGAATGACCCCTGTATCATATCGACCCGTGATCACCTTGGCGTAGCAGACTTGCCCAGTTGTCCACGTCAGCGTGACCACGCGTGGAGATGCAAATCGCGTAGCGTGACCATAGTCGACGTGACACAGCAGTTTCCACGCCAAAAGTTACCCTGGGTGGATATGACGTCCTGGTCAATTATCATTTTCACACCGGTACGCGACAGCCAGTACACAACACACAGAGACATCGTGTCAGATAACATTGCTGTGTTTACCCTGCTGCAGCTTCACAAGTCGACTTTTACTGGTGAGTACACAGCTTGTATCCATACAGTGTTTCGCAAAGTGCCACTTCTAGTGTCGTGCAGTTGTCAGATAGATTTTCAAGCGTAAACAATTTCACGAAATTCTGCTTTCGGTTTCCATTTGTTGTCGGCTATGGCGGTTAATTGATGAACGTGGCCTGAAACAGTCTGCCCGGTTTTATACTTAAATTTAAGCCTACTATTGTGACAGTAGACCCATACATCTGGCTTACATCAAGCATACTGTTTCAGTCCTCGTACATTCATACTGTACCAAGTTACCGAGTCGCTTAATTGACCCAACTGAAGACCTACTGCCAGAGAGGCACCGCTGTGGCCAAACACGATGTTAGAACTAAATTTAATATGGCAATAGCAGCAGAGACGTATTGCCCGTGGGGGTGATCAGGCGTGAACGTGTCACGGTTGTAGTTTTGGGTACTCAGTGTGTCCACATGTCAGTTTCGCGTCGAGTCACTTCAGTCTTGGTTTAGTTGTTTACACGGCACAGCTGAGACACCGAGGACACCTGTACGAGTTATGTCTCTATGACGGGGCTCTCAAGCCACTCAGCTAGTCAGTATGACGTTGCTTGTTGAGAGGTTTAACCCGTTCAGTGACAGCTGACGCAGTTTGTGTTTCTACAGTCTTGGTTAATTCAGGACCGAAAACCCCTAATTGTCCCAAGAACATAGATTCGAAGTGGTGTCAGCAGGAGGCTAGATCCTCATGACCCCCTGCAGGGGTAGGGGTGATGAGTGGGCGGGTGCATGGGCTGGTGGGTGGGCACTGGGGAGTGGATGGTGGGTGGGCGGGGGGGGGTGGGGTGGGGTGGAAAATTGGTCTCAGCAAAATAAATAGCTCCCCACGCTCCCCCGCGATTGCGTGGACTCATGAGGATCTATGCCTCTTGCGGTTGGGTCGTGTTCACCTTTTCTCGGCAGCGAAGGGGTTACAACACATTCAGACGGGGGATGGGATGAGGAGGGGGGGGGGGTGCGGGGGTAGGGGGTGATTGCTAAGCTCGATCAGTCCTAAAAATAAATCAAACGACGGGGGAGGGGTTTCGTAACCTCAGTCCAGCAGTATTTGGAATCCAGTGTCTGAACGGTTTTTGAATGCAAATAACGGAACGAGAATTAGCA
Source organism: Semisulcospira habei (assembly GCA_036245525.1). Classification (NCBI taxonomy): domain Eukaryota; kingdom Metazoa; phylum Mollusca; class Gastropoda; family Semisulcospiridae; genus Semisulcospira; species Semisulcospira habei. The sequence goes on along the minus strand of BTPG01000001.1, from coordinate 105,042,550 downwards.
TCCGGTAGGAGATGCTTTTACCGGTTAAAAATGACAAATACCGGTTGTGGAAGCTGCGGCTGATACCGACAATATTTGAGGAACATGGAAATTATCCGCGAAGTTGCGACGTAAACTGTAATGTCAAGCACATTCCCCCTCCCACCCCCATCACTCTCACCCTCCCCCCACCAACACAGCCCCTCCCCCCGATCACCCATCATCTACCCACTCCCTCCCCTCCGCCCACCCACCATCCTCTCCCCTCCGCCCACCAACCCAGCCCCTCCCCCGCCCATGCACCACACCTCCCCTTCATCCCATCCCCCGTCTGAATGTTTTAACCCCTTCACTACCGAGAACAGATGTGAGAAACATCACATGCACCAGTAGGAGGGCAGGGGTTAACAGTGAGCGCCATATTGGCCGCCAGGTGTCACTGACAGAAAATAGCGATTGTGATAAACCCTAGCGCCAACACTGGTTACACGTGTGCTTCGTGAGTTGTTATGGATTAGACTTGTTGTGGTGTGATTTATACAGTAACTGGCCAAAATTCCAGCCCACATTCACGGATCTCCTCTAGCCGTATGTCACACAGATGGCGTGCGCGTCAGTAAGCGTGGAGCCGCCCGTGACCGAGTGTCCCGTATGTCACGAGGACTTGACGGAGCCCAAGATCCTGCCCTGCGCCCACCTCCTGTGTAAGGCCTGTCTGCTGTCATGGCTCCAGGCCCACCCCGACCCTCACTGCCCGCTGTGCCGCTGCGCCATCATGGAACCCGGCCACACCGGATCCGGCTCCCCAGGACGTGGCTGAGCATCTGCCCTCTGACCTCACCATGGCGGCGCTCGTGGCCAGCACGCGCACTCTGAGAGACACGCACGTGTGTTGCGTGTGTGATGACGTGAGCGCCACCTCCGTGTGTCTGGACTGTGGGGACATGTTTTGTGCCTCGTGTACCAAGGTATAGTTCAGTGTTTTGTCCATCTTGTACCAAGGTATCGTTCAGTGTTTTGTGCCTGGTGTACCAAGGTATAGTTCAGTGTTTTGTCCATCTTGTACCAAGGTATCGTTCAGTGTTTTGTGCCTCGTATACCAAGGTATAGTTCAGTGTTTTGTGCCTCGTGTACCAAGTACAGTTCAGGGTTTTGTTCGTCTTGTTTGTTGTGTGATAAAAAAAAAATTGAAATTTGCAGCTGCACCAGAAACAGTCGGTGACACGCCACCACGCTGTGGAAGACCTGTCCACCATGACAGCTGAGCGCCTAACGGCCAGTCGCCGCCCGTCCTGTGTCATCCACACTAACGAGCCAGCCTCTCACTGCTGCCCCACCCACGGGGTTTCAGTCTGTTCGCCGTGTGCGATGGACAACCACCGTGCATGTCCTGAAGTTCAGAAGCTACAGGTTGGTTTCATCTTTATAATATGTTCATTATTATTAGTATTTAATATTTTAACTATTAGTGATATTTAAAGCGGAATTATCCAAGCAACAAGGGATAATAGTTAGATAATAGTTAGCAATGTCTCCTTTATACATGTTCTTGGTGTATCTTGATATTGCTGCATGAAATGACTGCGGGTAACGGAACGTGTGTTTCATTGTGAAGTTTTAACTCATTGTGCCCGAGGTACGAGATAACGGCATCTTGGAGGTATCCTCTGAGGACTGCATTACATTTCAGGAGACAGATACATGCGACAAGCTATTCTGACAACACCTTTGAACTATCATGGTGGAGCCATATCTTGCTGTGGTGTGTCGCGGGCAGAGTGAGTTACTGTGGTAAAATGAAAGCTTTTCATCTGTTTTTCACATTCGCTGTGTGCTCTCCATTGCACACAAAGGGCAGTAACACACCTGTGAAGCCAGACAGCATTGAGAAACCGTTGTATACAGGCGATTTGTAACACTCCAATCCCGCACTGGAGCCAGCAACTTAATTATTATAGCATTAATTATTTGTCTTAGTATTACCGATATTATGCGCTGTTTTACGAGGTTCTATAATTATCTCCATCCTATGGGTTTTGTACACTGTGCTCTGGCAGTAGAGAGGTTAACATGCTCTGGCTTTCAGGAAAGAGTGGCTGAGGCAGTAATGGGGTTAACATGCTCTGGCTTTCAGGAGAGAGTGGCTGAGGCAGTAATGGTGTTAACATGGCTTTCAGGAGAGAGTGGCTGAGGCAGTAATGGGGTTAACATGTTCTGGCTTTCAGGAGAGAGTGGCTGAGGCAGTAATGGGGTTAACATGGCTTTCAGGAGAGAGTGGCTGAGGCAGTAATGGGGTTAACATGGCTTTCAGGAGACAGTGGCTGAGGCAGTAATGGGGTTAACATGCTCTGGCTTTCAGGAGAGAGTGGCTGAGGCAGTAATGGGGTTAACATGCTCTGGCTTTCAGGAGACAGTGGCTGAGGCAGTAACGGGGTTAACATGCTCTGGCTTTCAGGGGAGAGTGGCTGAGGCAGTAATGGAGTTAACATGCTCTGGCTTTCAGGAGAGAGTGGCTGAGGCAGTAATGGGGTTAACATGGCTTTCAGGAGAGAGTGGCTGAGGCAGTAATGGGGTTAATATGGCTTTCAGGAGAGAGTGGCTGAGGCAGTAATGGGGTTAACATGGCTTTCAGGAGAGAGTGGCTGAGGCAGTAATGGGGTTAACATGGCTTTCAGGAGATTGTGGCTGAGGCAGTAATGGGGTTAACATGCTCTGGCTTTCAGGAGAGAGTGGCTGAGGCAGTAATGGAGTTAACATGGCTTTCAGGAGAGAGTGGCTGAGGCAGTAATGGGGTTAACATGCTCTGGCTTTCAGGAGAGAATGGCTGAGGCAGTAATGGGGTTAACATGCTCTGGCTTTCAGAGAGAGTGGCTGAGGCAGTAATGGGGTTAACATGGCTTTCAGGAGAGAGTGGCTGAGGCAGTAATGGGGTTAACATGGCTTTCAGGAGAGAGTGGCTGAGGCAGTAATGGAGTTAACATGCTCTGGCTTTCAGAAGAGAGTGGCTGAGGCAGTAATGGGGTTAACATGGCTTCAGGAGAGAGTGGCTGAGGCAGTAATGGGGTTAACATGCTCTGACTTTCAGGAGAGAGTGGCTGAGGCAGTAATGGGGTTAACATGGCTTTCAGGAGAGAGTGGCTGAGGCAGTAATGGGGTTAACATGTTCTGGCTTTCAGGAGAGATTGGCTGAGGCGCGCGTGGTGCTGGCAGAACTGGCGGCCACACTGACAGCCGGAGAAGCAGAGTTGAAGAAAGCCATTAGCGAGTTGGATCGACACATGCTGGAGACAGAGAGACAGGCGGACACAGCACTGGCAGATATTGACGCCGCGTGTGATCGTCTGCAGGTACCCTATTGATTGATTGATTGATTGATTGATTGATTAGTGAGTTCTTTCATGAATTCTGAATAACCTCTATTGTGAAGGGGGGTTCGGTCAGATATTGCTTGGTTTTCAAACAGCTGAATCTCCCCAGGTGCTGTGCGTATTAGCCACTACCATTTAAAAGCAGACAGTTGATGCAAATAACGTTACACTTTTAGGGCTTTACGTCTTTTGTCAACCATGGAGGTGATTTCAAAGACGGGGCGCGGAGAAAAGGTCTGAACAAATTTTGACCCCAGTTGGATTCGAACCCGGGTCCTTTCGGTGGAGAGTCGAACGCTCTGACACCGACCCACCCAGCTCCCCACAGTTGAGACAAGCGCCAGTAGGTACAGTACACGCACCAAGGGAAGTTACTCAGTACTGGATAAACAAACAGTTAGATCCCCTGCCACTTCCTTCAAAGAATGTTTTGCCAGGGATCTAACTGTTTGTTTTTTCCAGCCACTACCCCTGAACAATCGTCGGTTTATTGCAAGCAGCTGGGGCCCGAGGTTACAAATCAAAGCATGGAAGGTGTTAACTTTCGTGAAAATCTAATACATTTATAAGTATTATTGTTTGTAGAAAGCCGTGGACGCCTGTCGCTGCCGTCTGAAGGAACTGATTCTCAAGGCCAGGGATGACGTCAGAACCGCAGTGAATGGCGGGAAAACAGTTCTTGTGGCGCGGCGCGGAAAGCTAACGTCACACAGACGACTTGTGGAGCTCGCGCAGCAAACAGGTTAAAAACAGAAGCCATTTACTCCATTCCGAGAGAAACAGTACAACACTTTGCCCAGTCTACTCATTATTTTTGGGGTGGTGAAAATAATGATGAAGAAACTTTATTTATCAACGGTAACGGTTTTGACAGAAAATTACGTCAAGTTATAAACTGCTGGAGTAAAAGTCAGAGATTTTCCCCCAATTTTGAGAAAAGTATCAATTATGGTGCATGTCATGTTGTGTCAAAAAGTTGGAACAGAGGCTGTTCTGTGCATTGTGTGTTCATGAACGCCTGACGTGGAGCGTGTGCACACCTGTGAATAGGCCAGTAGAGGCCATGACAGTGAGGGGGTAGTTATTGATTTTGTAGACTGCAGAAGATCCACTCATAGAGAAGTTGTGACGATTCCTGTGAATAGGCCAGCAGAGGCCATGACAGTGAGGGGGTAGTTACTGATTTTGTAGACTGGAGAAGATCCACTCATAAAGAAGCTGTGACGATTCCTGTGAACAGGCCAGCAGAGGCCATGACAGTGAGGGGGTAGTTATAGATTTTGTAGACTGCAGAAGATCCACTCACAGAGAAGTTGTGACGATTCGCTGCACATTGCGCTTCTTGGATGTTCTCTGTCTGGAGTGATTGTTCAGACCACAGGCACGGGATGTTCATAGTGTAATCGATGAAACTCTATAACACAGGTAGTGGGAACTATTATTGTGTAATATAAGTTATTGGTCGCAGGGGTTCGCTACACGGACCATTGTAGGCCTGAGGGAGGTCAAAGGAACCATTGTACCCCGAAGGCCGAAGACCTGAGGGCTACAATAATTCCTTTGGCCTTCCGAAGGCCTACAAGGGTCCGTGCAGCGAACCCCTGCGACCAATAACGTATTTTTTTAAAATTCCTCCGTGTATTCTTTAGAAATAGTTCAGTTGACGAAGCCCGCTTCTCTTTCGCATAGGTGACACCATTGAATATACATGTTCTGCCGGGGATTCCCATTTCCGTACGAGATAGAGTGACGTAGCATAATTCCGCGTGCAGCGCAAACTTCGAGAGTAAAAAGTTTATTTTGGCTGCAATGTCTACAAAAGGTCGTCAAAGTAATACAGTGACACAGACGAGTGCTTCTTGAGTGTTGTGTGACTCAGAAAAATTAAGAACTTTTATATGAAGTGATCGTCATTTGACCATGTGACAGCATGTGCGTGTTAGCATGGCGCCTTGTGCTTTTGAAGGGGATGCTTAGAGTGTGCAGCAGATTGTCATTGTTTTATTCTAAAGTGTCATGTGCGTTTGGATATCTGCAAAGGAATACCAAAGAACGCTCGTTGTTGACAGCAGACCTGGTGCTGAGAATGATTTTAAAGTAAGATTTTATTTTACGGCGTTCACATGAGGTCAGATAGTGAAAGGACCGCGTTCAGTTTTTTGTTTTCAAACAGTTCGAAATTAACATCCTGTTTCGTTTCTTTGATGTACACACGAAGAGTGGTAACTGCTGTGCTGTTAGATTTTTATCGTGTTTTGGGGTGTGTATTTTTGTTTTTGTTTTTGAATTTGTTACTCGGTGCATGACTTTTAGAGTTCGCACAGAGTCACCGTCTCACCGTTGCTAATACCCTCCATCCACACAAAAAGTCGAGAACAGTGACATGGCAATCGCCAGGAGGCCTGGTCCATAACCAGATTGACTTCATCTTGCTGCCTCGACGATTCAAATCCAGCGTTAACAAAGCACAAACGAGGTCCTTTCCTGGCGCTGATATTGGCAGCGACCACAACCTCGTCCTTACTAGCCTCAAGTTGAAGCTGGCATTGAAACGAGATAGCAAGAGCCCTCGCATCAGATTCGACCTCCAGAAGCTAAAAGACCCGGAAGTAGAAGAGCTCTTCCAAGCCCAGGTGGGAGGCAGATTTGCAGCCTTGGCTACTTTGGACTGCGACGTAGACACCCTTGCTGGAAATATAAAAGAGGTGTTACTTTCTACAGCAGAAGAAGTGCTGGGGAAGCAGAGGAAGCGCAAACAGCCCTGGGTCACCGATGACATCCTCGATCTCTGTGATGAGAGGAGAGCCTGGAAGAAAAAGAGAGGCCAAGACCTCACATCAGCAAACAAGTACAGACTTGTCAACAAGAAGATCAGGAAGAGGATGAAAGAAGCCAAAGAAGATTGGATTGAAGACCAGTGTTGTAGCGTGGAAGAGGGCATGGCAAACGGCAACAGCAAGAAGGCTTATGAAACGCTAAGGACCCTCACCAAGACTCGACAGCGAACAGCCACAGTCATCGAAGACAGCAGCGGCCAACTCCTTACGGAAAACACTGCTGTACTAAACAGATGGACTGAGTACTGCCGAGACTTGTATAACTACAAGGCTGAGCCAGACACCAGCATCCTCCAAAACAACCAGGCTGGGGCCAGGAAGGCTGAAGACCTGCCAGTGTTAGCTGAAGAGGTGGAAACAGCCGTACGCGGCCTGAAGGGAGGAAAGTCTCCAGGTGTAGACAACGTACCTGCTGAACTGTTGAAACATGGAGGAGAAGTAACAACGAAGGTCCTCACTACACTCTGTCAAAAGATCTGGGAGCAAAAGAAATGGCCAGTAGAATGGACACAGTCTCTAGTGATCCCGCTCCCCAAGAAAGGAAACCTGAAACAGTGCCAGAACTACAGAACTATCAGTCTGATAAGTCACCCTAGCAAAGTAATGCTTAGAATCATTCTCAACCGCCTCAAAACTTTCGCCGAGGAACTGCTGGCAGAAGAACAGGCTGGCTTCAGAGTTGGAAGAAGCACTGTAGAGCAGATTTTCAACTGCCGCGTCCTGATCGAGAAACATCTGCAGCATCAGCGCGAACTCTACCACAACTTCATTGATTTCAGGAAAGCATTTGATCGCGTCTGGCACGACGGACTCTGGCAAGTCATGAGATCGTTCAACATAGAGGAGGGACTGATCCAAATGATAGAAGCGCTTTACAAGAACGCCTGCAGCGCGGTTCTACTTAACAATCAGTCAGGCGAGTTCTTCAGGACGACGATCGGTGTCCGTCAAGGATGTCTGCTCTCTCCTGTCCTTTTCAACATATTCCTGGAGAAGATCATGCAGGAAACCCTCCACGACCACCATACTTCAATCTCTATTGGTGGCAGATCCCTGTGCAATCTTCGATTCGCAGACGACATTGACCTCATGGCAGGCAGCAATAGTGAGCTCCAAAACCTGACAGACAAACTTTCAACTAGCGCAGGGTCTTATGGCATGGAGATCAGTACGGATAAAAGCAAAGTGATGATCAACACCACAAGCGACAGCAGCAGCAACATTCACATGAACGGCCAGAAGCTAGAAGAGGTCAATAGGTTCAAGTACTTGGGAGCCACCCTGTCCAAAGACGGTAGTTGCAGAGATCCGTATCAGGATAGGTACAGCAACATCCGCAATGGCCAGGCTGGACAGGATATGGCGAAGTAACTCCATCAGCTTCACCATCAAGTACAGGCTTTACAAGTCCCTCGTAGTGTCTATTCTACTCTACGGCTGTGAGACTTGGACACTGCTTGCAGACTCAGAAAAGAAAATCCAGGCCTTTGAGAACAAGTGCCTGAGGAAGTTGCTCCGCATCTCGTACCGCGAGCACAAGACCAACGAATATGTACGGAGCATCGTCACTTCCCTGGTGGGCCCACATGAACCCCTTCTGGCAACCGTGAAACGGCGCAAGCTTGCTTGGTTTGGCCACGTGACCCGACACAACACCTTGTCCAAGACTATCCTCCAGGGCACTCTCGAAGGAAGTCGTCGGCGAGGTCGTCAGAGAAAGAGTTGGGTCGCAAACATAAAAGAATGGACCAAACTCGAGATGCCAGACTTGCTTGCCACCGCCCAAAATAGAACTCAGTGGAGAGCACTGTCTGTTGCTGCTGTCTTTCAGTCCCCCCAACGCCCAGTTCGGGCAAGGGACTGATGACGATGATGATGACTCGGTGCATGCTTTGTTGGAATCGTGGCATGTTGGTAATATTGAAATCTGCCGGCTGAGCAGACGACAGTGTGTTGTTTACAACGTATGCTGAATGCAAGGGTGTTGTCTCTGATTGGTTAAAATAACTCGAAAGATATTTTTTGGCGGTGGTTTCCCAAACTTTTTGCGGTGGTTTCCGCCACGGCCCAGGCATGTTATTTCCACCTCCGCCGCATAAGTCAGATCAGAAAATACCTCACTACCGAAGCTGCCACCAAACTCGCTGTCTCTCTCATCTTATCTCGCATCGACTACTGCAACTCTCTCCTTTCCGGCCTTCCTCACTCTACCACTCTCACTCTTCAGCGCGTCCAGAACAATGCTGCTCGCCTCGACCTCAGAAAGAAAAAATCCGACCACATCACTCCCCTGCTCAAGCTCCTTCACTGGCTCCCCATCCCCCAACGCATCCAATACAAGATTCTGTCTCTCTGCTACAAATCCCTGAACAACTACGCTCCTACCTATCTCTCCAACTTACTTCACCCCTACACTCCTTCCCGCTCCCTCCGCTCCGCCTCCGACCCTCTCCGCCTCCGCATCCCCCGCACCAAACTCAGCTCTTTCGGGCCCCGCTCCTTCTCCGTCTACGGTCCATCCACCTGGAACACCCTCCCACTCTCTCTCCGTCAGAAACACTCTCTCTCCTCCTTCCAGTCCGCCCTCAAAACTCACCTCTTTCAACAGTTCTTGCACTATATCACCACACTCCCCACCCCAAGCTGACCGTCGTAATGTATTTCACTGTTTGTGGTACGTGAGTCATTGTCTAAAGCGTGCGCATGCGTGTGCGAGTTGTGAGTGCGCGCTTAGAGTTATAATTATTATAAGATAAGCGCATTATAAATACCGTAATTATTATTATTATTATTATAACTTTAAAAAATGCTCGGTGCATGGCGATGCGATGGATTTGGCGAAGGCTTTTGCTATTTGCGTTGTGTAATTAGTGGTGAAATATTGTTTAAGTTGGGTCCGCACGTCGTAAAAAATAAGGTAGAGGATGTGTTCTGTGCCAAATAGCACTACTTTAGTGCGTTTCTTCTGCAACTTGTCGAATTGAGTTGGTATCAAGACTCGAAAACGACGTCATAACGCGTCATAGAGAGGGCTACAAACAGTCCGCCATTTGTCGCTACTAGGGTTTTTGTATCACGGTCATATGGTACGGTTTGCGCTAAAGCGACTGGTAGTGTGACGTACGGATAAAAACAAATTAATTTACTGTTCCCCACTACCTGTGTTATAGTGGTGATTCATTACGCAACGAACATCCCGTGCCTGTGGTCTGAAAAATCAATCCAGACAGTGACCATCCCGTGCCTGTGGTCTGAACAATCACCCCAGACAGAGAACATTCCGTGCCTGTGGTCTGAACAATCACCCCAGACAGAGACCATCCCGTGCCTGTGGTCTGAACAATCACTCCAGACAGAGAACATCCCGTGCCTGTGGTCTGAACAATCACTCCAGACAGAGAACATCCCGTGCCTGTGGTCTGAACAATCACTCCAGACAGAGAACATCCCGTGCCTGTGGTCTGATCAATCACTCCAGACAGAGACCATCCAAGAAGCACAATGTGCAGCGAATCGTCACAACTTCTCTATGAGTGGATATTCTGCAGTCTACACAATCAATAACTACCCCCTCACTGTCATGGCCTCTGCTGGCCTATTCTTATTATTATTTATTATTATTTATTATTACATGGTATTTATATGGCGCATTTCTCATTTATAATAGAACTCAATGCGCAGAATGTAGCCGCGAACTGAACCCAACAAGCACGCTCACGTGAATCACGCGCAGAACACAGAACATTCACGTGGTGCTAAGAGTAAGCTCAAGCGAGCTACTGAATTGACGGTATTTGGAAATCGTTTTGTATTTGAAATTTTATTAAGTTGGCTGAAACTGACACCAAAGTGGAGGGGGAGGAAGAACCGGAGTACCCGGAGAAAGAACCCCCGACGGTCAGCCCGAATTAACGGCGACACTTACTAGAGGAGAAAAGTCCGACGCCGTAACCCGGAATCGAACCTCGCACCTTTAGCATTGGTGGCAGGCGCCTTAACCACTGCGCCACGGACCGCCCCGCAGGAATCGTCACATTTTCTCTATGAGCGGATCTTCTGCAGTCTACAAAATCAGTAACTACCCCCTCACTGTCATGGTCTCTGCTGGCCTATTCACAGGTGTGCACAGGCGCCCCCCGTCAGGCGTTCATGAACACACAATGCACAGAACGGCCTCTGTTCCCACTTTTTGACACAACATGACATGCGCCTTGATACTGAACTCAAATTTTGAAATCATCGTTTCGCCTGTCGTTAACCCTTTGCGTGTCAGTCGGTATCGGTTTTCCTGTAGGAATCATCGCGACTAAAGCGGCCGCTACCGACACGCAAAGGGTTAAGCCGTTAGGCGACGGAAGACACAGAAACAAAAATTTTGTTTAATTCATGCTTGGTCTTTCTGCATTTTAATAACAGCACGCCTTGCCTGTATCGACGAGGTCAAGGTCACTCTCCACGCGCGTGTTAAGGAACTTGACTACAACACCGTACTTCCTTCCAGCTCTCCAATCATCAACAAGCTTTCATTGGTGATAGGCCAATTACAGCTGTCAAAACTTGAGAAAGAAATCAAGGAAATGGGTGCAGTTAGCACTGAACCGGCGTCAGTCTCAGTGCAGCCAGCGTCGGAGCGGACAGCGCCAGTGCAGGTCAGTCTCAGTCCAGTTTGTGGTTCGTGCTTCAGTCAGAAACGTTGCTCTAGTCGCGTACTTCATCACGGCGTTTCATGTCAGTAATTGCCTAGCATACTGTATCCGACAATACCTTTAGACATTTTGTAATTAACCACTTCAAGATAATTATGAACACCACCCAACTGCACGAGGTATATATCATCATGAGCCCCCGCAGGTGCACTAACTTACCGCAGGTGCGGGGGCTGATGAGGATCTATACCTCTTGCTGACACCACGTTGAATCCACCTTCCACGGACAGCTAGGGCTGTTTAGTGTTGAATCCACAAAGCTTGCAGTAACAGTCGGCGTCAGCTGGCACTGAAAGGGTTACACCAAGTTAACCCACAAAGACAAACCAATTGTTTCATTTTCTCTCATTTGGCCTGATGCAGAAGTGGGAAGCATCTTCTTGTTTGATATTTTCATGACTTCATTTTCAGCAGCTGGATTTCCGTTTCCACGAAAACCGCGGACATAACATTGTGCTGAATAATAACGGCAGGACGGCGGAGAGGGTGAGTGGCGATAGTCAAGGTATCGTGGTGTCCAGCCAGGAAATGGCCGTCAACACGCTGTACGAGGTATGTGTAACCCTACTCCCTTGTCCTCTACATCCCAGATAACAGCTGTACATATGTGTGGTGTATCTAAAGTACATATCTCCATTTCTGTTCAGTTAACGCAAATTGGTGATCACGGGATAATAACAATAATAAACGCATTAAATAGGCGCGTTATCCCAATTGAAAATCGCTCAAAGCGCCGCCGCGAACTGAACCCAAGAAGCACGCTCACGTGAATCACGCGCATTCACTCACACACTGTACACAAACACAGAACATTCACGTGGTGCTAAGGGCTAGCTCAAGCGAGCTACTGAAGTTTGTGGAAATTCAAAATCGTTTGTATTTGAAATTTGATTAAGTGGGCTGAAGCTGATACCAAAGTCGTGGGGGAGGAAGAGCCGGAGTACCCGGAGAAAGAGCCCCCGACGGTCCGCCCGAATTAACGGTGACACTTACTAGAGGAGAAAAATCCGACGCCGGAACCCGTAATCGAACCTCGCACCTTTAGCATTGGTGGAAGGCGCCTTAACCACTGGGCCACGGGTCACGTTACTGGCTGCTCTTTGAAACGCAACAGAAAACAAGTCTGTTTTGTGCGGTTTGCTTTGTATTGTGGACAAATGACGCAAATCACAAGTAGGTCAACATTGAATGTATTTCGGCGAACACAGTAGGATTAAAAGCCCGGACAAACACTATATGCGATATCGATTGTGAAAACGTGCAGTTTTGACCTGCTTCTGATTTGTGAAAATCGTCCACGTTCGTTTGGTTTTCCTGATCACAAGTTTGGTCTGTCGTGTCAGGTGAAACTGGAGAACAAGGATCCAGTTAGTGGCTGGTACATGGGTACTGGCGTCACACTCAAACACCCAGCACAGCTGGTACTTTCTGATACCGCCAGCGGTTTGAAGGATGCTTTTGTATTCTACACGAACTATGTTCATGCTGCATGGGAACAGTTACTGGACTTACAGGTAAAGTATGACTGGCTGGCAGACGGACAAACACATCATAGGGGTTGATTGATAAATTCGGAGTTATGGGCGGCAATGACAGCTATCGGCTATGGAGTACGACCTGAACACTGATCAATTCAGACGTACTGCGACTGTGCCACATTGATTCAACAGGACTTTTCAACGGACACAGGTGTTGGTCGATTGCGAGCACTTTCATAACTGCCACACGTCACTGTACCATAACCCCTTCACTGCCGGGAAAAAGTGAATGCGGTCCAACTGCAAGAGGCATAGATCCTCATGAGCCCCCGCGACTGCGGTAAGTTAGTGCGACTGCGGGTGCTCATAAGGATCTATGCCTCTCGCTGAGATCAGTCTGTAGCCATGTTCCTTGCACGGTTGTGTCTTGTTGTGGTTGAATGAATAACGATGTCAGAAGCAAAGTCTGTGTCCAGTGTCACGGTCAGTGGCTTGTTGTGGTTGAATGAATAACGATGTCAGAAGCAAGGTCTGCGTCCAGTGTCACGGTTGTGGCTTGTTGTGGTTGAATGAATAACGATGTCAGAAGCAATGTCTGTGTCCAGTGTCACGGTTGTGGCTTGTTGTGGTTGAATGAATAACGATGTCAGAAGCAAAGTCTGCGTCCAGTGTCACGGTTGTGGCTTGTTGTGGTTGAATGAATAACGATGTCAGAAGCAAAGTCTGCGTCCAGTGTCACGGTTGTGGCTTGTTGTGGTTGAATGAATAACGATGTCAGAAGCAAAGTCTGCGTCCAGTGTCACGGTTGTGGCTTGTTGTGGTTGAATGAATAACGATGTCAGAAGCAAGGTCTGTATCCAGTGTCACGGTTGTGGCTTGTTATGGTTGAGTGAATAACGATGTCAGAAGCAAAGTCTGTGTCCAGTGACAGGGAAGGGGTCAATAGCTGTACGTCTCGCCGCACGCTCGCCAGGTGCATGCAGTTTAAGCGGATGGATAATTTCAACAGACCAATTTTAAAAGACGAAAAATAAATAGGACCAGATCGCCAGACGCACTTTAAGTTCAGCTAGCTTCATTTGCAGGTTACCACAAGTGTGGGGGCGAAACTGTGGGCCATGCCTGTTGGAACGCGCGTCGGTCTTCTGATTGACGCCGATAGATGTCTCCACCTGTACATTGACGGCGTGGACCAGGGCCGAGTCGCTTCCCCTACCGTCCCACATCCCTGCTACGCTTTTTTTGACGTCCGTGCACAACACAGGAAGGTCAGTGTTGACTTAATAGTTGTTACTATGAAAAGTATAAATACAAAATACCAAATGTGTATCACCTTCAATCTCTGTCCTCATAAACCGGTTCAGCTAGGAAGTCCAGCAACTTTCACCAAGGCCGGGAAACACATTTTTCACGAGCTGTATCGTTTTACTATCGGTCACATTTCTGTCTCTATCACTGTATAGGGTAGGAACCTCGTTTTACTATCAATCACATTTCTGTCTCTGTCACTGTATCAGCCCTCGTTTTACTATCAATCACATTTCTGTCTCTATCACTGTATAGGGTAGGAACCTCGTTTTACTATCAATCCCATTTCTGTCTCTATCAATGTATAAGGTAGGAACCTCGTTTTACTATCAATCACATTTCTGTCTCTGTCACTGTATCAGGTAGGAACCTCGTTTTACTATCAATCCCATTTCTGTCTCTGTCACTGTATCAGGTAGGAATCTCGTTTTACTATCAATCACATTTCTGTCTCTATCACTGTATCAGGTAGGAACCTCGTTTTACTATCAATCACATTTCTGTCTCCATCACTGTATCAGGTAGGAACCTCGTTTTACTATCAATCCCATTTCTGTCTCTATCACTGTATAAGGTAGGAACCTCGTTTTACTATCAATTCCATTTCTGTCTCTATCACTGTATAAGGTAGGAACCTCGTTTTACTATCAATCCCATTTCTGTCTCTATCACTGTATAGGGTAGGAACCTCGTTTTACTATCAATCCCATTTCTGTCTCTATCACTGTATAGGGTAGGAACCTCGTTTTACTATCAATCACATTTCTGTCTCTATCACTGTATAAGGTAGGAACCTCGTTTCACTATCAATCACATTTCTGTCTCTATCACTGTATAAGGTAGGAATCTCGTTTTACTATCAATCACATTTCTGTCTCTATCACTGTATAAGGTAGGAACCTCGTTTTACTATCAATCACATTTCTGTCTCTATCACTGTATACGGGTAGGAATCTCGTTTTACCATCAATCACATTTCTGTCTCTATCACTGTATAAGGTAGGAACCTCGTTTTACTATCAATCACATTTCTGTCACTATCACTGTAAAAGGTATGAACCCCGTTTTAGGTCCATATATTAGAAGGAGCTAGCTTAGCTGGTGGAAAAGTTGGACAGTACAGCCATTGCGTATGGGATGGAAATCAGTGCAGAGAAGACCAAACTGGTGACCAATAATGCCAGTGGCATTGGCACTGAAATCATGGTTGAAGGCCAAAACTGAAAACAGTTTAGAAATTCCAATACTTAGGAGCCATTGTGACAGATGAGGGATCAAAACCAGAAATACTGGCCAGGATTGCGCAGACAACAACAGCACTGACAAGATTGAAGACCACATGGAAGGAAAGAAACATCACACTCTGCTCCAAGATCAGACTGATGCGCTCCTTAGTCATCTCAGTGTTCTTGTATGCCTGCGAGTCATGGACCCTCACAGCAGAACTTGAAAAGAGGATACAAGCCACTGAAATGAGATGTTTTCGAAGGCTGCTTGGCATTTCATACAGAGATCACATCACGAACGAGGAAGTGGGAAGCAGAATCGGGCAAGCCATCGGGCCCTATGAAGACCTATTAGCCATTGTGAAAAAACGCAAACTGAAGTGGTATGGGCATGCCACGCGTTCAGCAGGGCTTGCCAAAACAATCCTGCAAGGCACTGTGCAAGGAGGACGAAAGAGAGGAAGACAGAGGAAAAGATGGGAGGACAATATCTCAGAGTGGACAGGACTGAAGCTGGGCGATACGTTGAGAATGGCAGAGCACAGAGAGGAATGGAGTGAGCTGGTTGCAAAGTCATCATTGGTGCCCCAACGGTCGGCAAGACTACGGGAAATAGATAGATAGATAGATTAACCCTTTATCTGCCAGAGCAACGAGACCGCTAAACAGCTGCAAAAGCCATAAACCCTCCTGAGCCCCCGCATTCGCTCAACATCTAACGGTGCAGTCGCGGGGGCTCATGAGGATCTATGGCTCTTGCTAGCCCCGTGTGGTTTTGATGCCTATTTTTGGTCTCAGTTCCGTCCGTGTTTTTCGCACGGATGCAAGTCAGTGCGTACTGGTTTCTGACGCGTAATTGGTGATCACTGACAGC
The DNA here is from genome assembly GCA_036245525.1 of Semisulcospira habei. Taxonomy (NCBI): domain Eukaryota; kingdom Metazoa; phylum Mollusca; class Gastropoda; family Semisulcospiridae; genus Semisulcospira; species Semisulcospira habei. Next base: position 105,026,774 of record BTPG01000001.1, on the reverse strand, counting down.
AAAGGGTTAATTTCCAGCCACCTGAAGACTGCCGTAACAGGACTTCCCTCCTGCCCTGACGATAGAAAGGTTAATTTCCAGCCACCTGAAGACTGCCTTAAGAGGACTTCCCTCCTGCCCAGACGATAGAAAGGTTAATTTCCAGCCATCTGAAGACTGCCGTAACAGGACTTCCCTCCTGCCCTGACGATAGAAAGGTTAATTTCCAGCCACCTGAAGACTGCCTTAACAGGACTTCCCTCCTGCCCAGACGATAGAAAGGTTAATTTCCAGCCACCTGAAGACTGCCTTAACAGGACTTCCCTCCTGCCCTGACGATAGAAAGGTTAATTTCCAGCCACCTGAAGACTGCCTTAACAGGACTTTCCTCCTGCCCAGACGATAGGAAGGTTAATTTAATTGTTGGGATTTAGTATCGTGCAAAGAATGACTATCTGACTCACGTCCAGGTAGTTTCACAAATCGATATTATTAATGTTGTGTGTGGTGTGGTATGATAACAGGAAACTCACTACGCCCACAAACACCACAGTCTGTATATGTTTATGTTACACTAATAGCGAAACTCAGGGGTCTTCAGGGAGAGAATGTTTCACGTCATAGGATGTTAATGACGTCATCAGTTTCACGTCATAGGTCCATCTACATCGACCTAATTTAGGGGAAATGATTACTGCTGCCGCTTTAACCCAAAGTTTAGTTAAGTCAGTCTTCATTAAAATTAATAGATGTAACGCACGCAGACTTGCCCCCAGTCACACGTACAGACTCTCGCACAACAGACGCATTTACTGCCACTGACGCGGTAAAACCCAACACACTACTTTCTTTCTAACGTAGATATTTATAACAGATAAACGATGAAAACACTATCTAAATTATGTACAACACCCCTTCTCACTATAAACACATCAACACTTCACACACACGCACAATGTAAATGCCAGGCTAGGTAATTGTCTCTCACAATCCAACCTGTTTGGTGTTCTCGCCTGGTTACGTTCTGTCCCTTTCACGTCTAGGCGTACAAGTCCCGAGTCGTCCTATCTCTTGTACCGTGAACGTCCTCGTAACTCGCTCTGTAGCGCAGTCCTTGCTGTGACCCGGGTGTCTCGGCACTGGTCGCTCACTCCCTGAGTGAAGAGATGACCTCACAATAGGTCCCTGGTGACTGACGTCTCGACGTCCGTCGCTCCACTCTCCGACAAGCACTCTGAATTCTAGGTTTCAGAGTCTTGGAATACGGGCTAAGGTATCTCACACACGTCTGTCCTCACTGACAGTATAGTCCCGTACTGACGTTCCTACAGCTCTGTTCGCCTGAACTCACGCTAAAACCCACGTGCAGAACGTTTTCTTATGCTCTCACGTGGGCCATGTGCCTCACGGAGTGTCTGTCACAAAACAAAACGCTAACAAAACCGTACCGTACTAAACCCACTGTGTGAACCCTACGCGTGAGCATAGAGTTTCATCAAAATAGACATGGGCGTTAATAAGGGAGAGAACTGTGCCATCTATGACGGCAGTTGTCTGTCCCTTAGTAGCGTCTACCTCTACCTACTACATACCTTACCTTACCCCCAGTAACACGGAACAAATGATGCTGTTTGTCTACCTACTACACACCTTATCTTACACCCAGTAACACGGAACAAATGATGCTGTTTGTCTACCTACTACACACCTTATCTTACACCCAGTAACACGGAACAAATGATGCTGTTTGTCTACCTACTACACACCTTATCTTACACCCAGTAACACGGAACAAATGATGCTGTTTGTCTACCTACTACACACCTTATCTTACACCCAGTAACACGGAACAAATGATGCTGTTTGTCTACCTACTACACACCTTATCTTACACCCAGTAACACGAAACAAATGATGCTGTTTGTCTACCTACTACACACCTTATCTTACACCCAGTAACACGGAACAAATGATGCTGTTTGTCTACCTACTACACACATTATCTTACACCCAGTAACACGGAACAAATGATGCTGTTTGTCTACCTACTACACACCTTATCTTACACCCAGTAACACGGAACAAATGATGCTGTTTGTCTACCTACTACACACCTTATCTTACACCCAGTAACACGGAACAAATGATGCTGTTTGTCTACCTACTACACACCTTATCTTACACCCAGTAACACGGAACAAATGATGCTGTTTGTCTACCTACTACACACCTTATCTTACACCCAGTAACACGGAACAAATGATGCTGTTTGTCTACCTACTACACACCTTATCTTACACCCAGTAACACGGAACAAATGATGCCGTTTGTCTACCTACTACACACCTTATCTTACACCCAGTAACACGGAACAAATGATGATGATGTCTGTCTACAGATTACCGCCCTGCCAGTGAAAACCATCGCGCCCCAGATCGACCGTCGTCCTTCTTCTGGTCCCGCCGTGAGATGGACCGGCCTTAGTCGCCTGCTCGGCGTTAAACCCAAATAACTAACTAACTAACCTTCTTCTGGTATATCTGTGCTGGTTTGTGATTTTGACCCTTACGGCTTCCAACCATAAGGTCCAAAATCACCGACCAGCACACGCAGATATATGTATGCAGTTCATGTGGCGTGCTCTTCACAAACGCACGCAGGGACATTTTGTAAAACTAATGCTTACAGCTGTAGCACACGTTTAAAGTACTTCCGATGCAACAATAAATGTTCAGAATGTATTTATTGGATAGTAATCAAGTGAGGATGTGGACATTTATGGTCGACTCTTGCTTGTGTGGACTTGAGATATATTCAACTTGGCGTCCATCACACTAGTTGTTAGCACCTGCCTGATGTCTTCTCGTGCTTTGTTGTATTTGTAATCGTCAGACACACCACACTTTGGATATATAGATTAACAAACATATCATCGCCCCATCCACTGGACTGTAAGCGGAGTTGACTGTATTTCTCGTCTATTGTTTGCTGTTCTGAATGTATTTGTAATCGTCAGACACACCACACTGTGGATATATAGATTAACAAACATATCATGGCGCCATCCACTGGACTGTAAGCGGAGTTGACTGTATTTCTCGTCTATTGTTTGCTGTTCTGAATGTAATGTATTGCCTGCTAACCCTTTGGCTGTCGGTAGCGCTTTTTGTCGAGGTGATTCCTGCAGGACAAAGAACCGCTACCGACAGCCAAAGCGTTAAAACAGACAGAACACTAATGTAGAGATTGAACCGCGTGGACTGGCTTTACACAGAGTGCATGTAGTGTGTGTGTCTCAGTCAGTCCCTTGAATATGGTCACCGACAGCCAAAGGGTTAACACAGAAACAACCCTATGGTAGAGAACGTGGACTGGCTTTACACAGAGTGCATGTAGTGTGGCTGTGTTTCACTCAGTCCCTTGAATATGGCCACACTCGGGCGAGGAACGGAGGCAGGGGGCGTTTTCATTATGTGTGAATATGGTCACAGTCAGGCGAGGTATGGAGGCAGGGGGCGTTTTCATTCTGTGTGAATATGGCCACAGTCAGGCGAGGTATGGAGGCAGGGGGCGTTTTCATTATGTGTGAATATGGCCACAGTCAGGCGAGGCACGGAGGCAGGGGGCGTTTTCATTATGTGTGAATATGGTTACAGCGGTCAGGTGAGGACCGGAGGCATGGGCGTTTTCATTATGTGTGAATATGGTCACAGTCAGGCGAGGAACGGAGGCAGGGGGCGTTTTCATTATGTGTGAATATGGTCACAGTCAGGCGAGGTATGGAGGCAGGGGGCGTTTTCGTTATGTGTGAATATGGCCACAGTCAGGCGAGGTATGGAGGCAGGGGGCGTTTTCATTATGTGTGAATATGGCCACAGTCAGGCGAGGCACGGAGGCAGGGGGCGTTTTCATTATGTGTGAATATGGCCACAGTCGGGCGAGACACAGAGGCAGGGGGCGTTTTTCATTATGTTTGAATATGGTCACAGTCAGGCGAGGAACGGAGGCAGGGGGCATTTTAATTATGTGTGAATATGGCCACAGTCAAGCGAGGAACGGAATCAGGGGTCGTCTTCATGACTGTGAATATGTACATATTTGTTAGAATTGTGAATTTTATTTTACAACACTTAAGGCCTTGCCGGCGTGAAGATTGTGATGTATTTATTCGGATTCTTTCTTGATTTAAGACTACGTGTTGTTCAAGATACATGGATAACTTTTTTCAGTCATCATTATCATCATCGTTGTTGTCATCCTAATCAGCAGAAAGAAACAGCAGCTTATCATCATCATCATCGTTATCTCTATCCTTATCATTATTCCCATTATTTTCATCACCTTTTCTTATCCCTGGCTGACTGTAGTGTCTCATGTTCAGATTGTGTGGTGTTTGCCTTTGCCATATGTTTGTGAAGCCTGGGTATCAAACTGACGTATGTATCAATTATGTTTTTGAAGCTTGTATTTGAAGTATGTTTTTGAAGCTTGCGTTTCAAATGTTTTGGAAGCTTTTGTATAACAAATGTTGTTGAAGCTTGTTTTTGAAATATTTTTGGAAGCTTATGTATGAACTATGTTTTTGAAGCTTTTGTTTGAAATATGCTTTTGACAGTTATTAAAGCTTATATATGATATACTTTTAAGGCTTGCATATAAAATAATTTTTGTAGGTTATATATCAAAAATGTTTTTGTTGCTTATGTATGAATTTGTGGTAAAAATGCCTTGTACACGTTTTTTTTTATCGTATTATTTTTCTTTTCTTTTTGTGTAGTCAGTGTGCTCACTGAGGCTTACTGCATAGTTCAGCTATTTTTGTCTCCTGCAAGCCTGGCCGGAATTGAGTGTGTATTTACCGCCAGTAGTAAGAGGCGAGGCTGTGTAACACGGAAAAACGTTTAGACAAAGGCCAGATGTTGTACTCAGTGACCGCACCTCGCCTAGTGTCGGTTTCTCCCTTCTTTCCAGAGCTCTGCTACGGTGGCAGACAGCTGGTTACTGCGGAGTATTTTCCCTTGACAGGAGATTTGATTTGGGTTGTTAATTACATAGTCTTGTAAAAGTACGATTTTTTATCTGCAAGAGGATTTTACAACAATATAGTGTTTGAAGTGCTCTAAGTGTCGGTAGTAGTTTCAGAATTTACAAAAGCGTATTTAGCTAGGAAAGTAATGTTTTATTTCATGGAAGAGTGCGCCACCATTTTGTAACACGTAATGATTTTGGTCGGGCGAGCGACTTTCCGCTACCCGTGAGCTTTTCGGCTAGCGAAAGCTCCCGCTGCGGTCGGCCTTTGGCTTAGATGGCGGTGTGGCTGGTCTGCGGAGATAGGTGGATTTGAGCGGTTGTTATCCATGACTGCTCCTACAATTGCTGTTTCTTCGACTTTGCCGTTTTTCCAGAGTTCTCTACAAACCAGCATTTTCGACTCTGTCGTTTTTTGGGGAGTCTTGGGACTTTGCCATTTTTCTGGCGGCTCTCCTTTATAACGGGCGCTCCGGACTCTGCCGTTTTTGTTTTGAGTCTTCGGACTCTGCCATTTTTTTTTTTTGAGTGTTCCTTGATAACGGGCGTCTCGGACTTTGTCGTTTTTCCGAGGCTTCCCTTTATCGAAGGGCCTTTTGGACTCTGCCATTTTTCTAGATAGTTAGTTTCCCTTTACAAAGGGGTGCTTCGGACTTAGCCATTTTTTTGGAGGCTTCGGACTTTGTCATTGTTCTAGATAGTTAGTTTTCCTTTACCAGGGGCGCGTCGGACTTAGCCATTTTTTTTGGAGTCTTCGGACTCTGTCATTTTTCTTAGATAGCTATCATTTTGAAGGGCGTCTCGGACTCTGTCGTTTTTCTGAGGCTTCCCTTTGCAAAGGGCATTTTGGACTCTGTTATTTTCAGGGCTCTTCTTTTGTAACAGGCGCCTCGGACTCTGTCGTTTTCCGAGGCTTCCCTTTTACAAGGGGGCGCTTTGGACTTAGTCATTTTTGTACAGGTTTTCTTTTAACAAAGGCCTCTCTGACTTAGTTACTTTTATAGACTTTCTTTTATAAAGGGCACTTTGGACTTTGTTATTTTTGCCGAGGCTTCCTTTTATCTAACGGCCTCTCCGACTTAATTATTTTACTAGATTCTCCTTTGTTCGGACTTTGTCATTCTTTTTAGAGACACAACTTAAATAATAGTACTTTGCCGCGCTACTGTAGTAACGTCTGAGTATCACATTGTGACCAGCAGAGAATATACTTTTCTCAAACGGCCTCATGCCGGGGCATTTGTTGTCGCTTTATCACTATTAGCCTATACTGCAATATAGTCTGTACGAAATGCGATCTTCGTTTCACATGTCTTATTGTAGTTAGTATCGAGTGCGAGTGACTGTGCTTGTGTGTGTGAACTTGGCATCCTGACACGAGCAAACATTTACATACACATTCACCGGTCACACAAACATTGCACACGGTCAGCGACGCTACAGATTTTGGTGTCGAAGGCTGGGGTGAGGTGACATTACATAATTTGGTGTCAGAAGGGCGACATTACAAATTATATTTTTTAAGCTTATGTGTATGAAATGTGTTTTTGGAGCACACATATATATATATATATATATATATATATATATATATATATATATATATATATATATATATATATATATATATATATATATATATATGTGTGTGTGTGTGTGTGTGTGTGTGTGTGTATGCATGCATGCATGCATACCGCTACCCAGCTGCAAGACATAAACCCACATGAGCCCCGCAGTCGCTTGTCTCTTGTTAGTCCTGTGTTCGTCACGCCTCTATTTGTTCCATTTACATCTGTGTTGTTCACGCCTCTATTTGTCCCATTTACATCTGTGTTGTTCACGCCTCTATTTGTCTCATTTACATATGTGTTCTTCATGCCTTTATTTGTCCCATTTACATCTGTGTTATTTCTCTATTTGTCCCATTTACATATGTTTCTTTCTGTATTTGTCCCATTTACATCTGTGTTTTTTCTCTATTTGTCACATTTACATCTGTGTCCATGCCTCTATTTGTCACATTTACATCTGTGTTCTTTCTTTATTTGTCCCATTTACATATGTGTTCTTTCTCTATTTGTCCCATTTACATCTGTGTTTTTTCTCTATTTGTCCCATTTACATCTGTGTTGTTCACGCCTCTATTTGTCCCATTTATATCTGTGTTCTTCACGCCTTTTTTGTCCCATTTACATTTGTGTTCTTCTCTGTTTGTCCCATTTACATCTGTGTTCTTCATGCCTCTATTTTTCCCATCTATATCTGTGTTCTTTCTGCCTCTATTTGTCCCATCTACACCTGGGTTCTTTCTGCCTTTATTTGTCACATTTACATCTGTGTTCTGCATAAGGGTTTATGTCTCTTGTTAATCCTATGTTCTGTATGCCTCTATATGTCCCATTTACATAATAATAATAATAATAATAATAATAATAATAATAATAAAGAGCATTTATATCGCGCTGAATCCCCAGTAGCAGTGGGCTCTAAGCGCGTTACTAAAAATGAATGTCTGCAGAATCTCACTGCCTCAAAAAAAAATTAATATATGCACACACATAACAAAACTAATCCCAAGTTAAACACTGCGCCACCACGATGGTGCTATACGGTCAACAAAGGGAAGACCTAAGATCAAGGTCACCACGATGGTACTAAACGGTCGGCAAAAGGAGGACCTAAGATCAAAGCCACCATGATGGTGCTACAAAGTCAACAGAAGGAAGACCAGCGATCAGCACCACCGCGATGGCACTCTCTTGGCTTGACTTCGCGAACGAAGATTTTATAGGAGTTGCCCACGACGTCTGCAGGCTTGTTCGTGGCTGCGGAGGCCAATCCGAGACAGGCAGGTTCGACCGCAGTGGCTGCAGAGGAAGGTATGGCCAGGGTTCTGAGCTGCGGCATCTCTGTTTTTTCTCCTGAGACCCTTCTCCTTAAGGCTAGCTCTGTGAGAGTCCTCAAAGGAGACAGCTGCCTTGTAAATGGTGGAGCGCCAGGTGTCACGGTCCGCAGCAAGCGAAGACCGCTGGTGGTGGTCGATTTGGCAGGCACTAAGTGACTTCTTGAGACAGTCTTTGTATCTCTTCTTTGGTGCCCCTCTGTCACGGTGTCCAGTAGCAAGCTCGCCGAACAGGGTGATCTTTGGTAGGCGATGATCCTCCATCCTGGAGACATGCCCCGCCCAGCGGAGCTGTGTCCGCAGCAGCAAAGCCTCGATGCTCACAGTTTCAGCCTGTTCAAGGACCTCGACGTTGGTGACATAGTCACTCCAGTGAATGCCCAGGATGGTACGCAGGCAGCGCTGGTGGAAGCGTTCGAGGAGTCGTAGTTGGCTGCGGTAGAGGGCCCAGGACTCGGAACCATACAGCAGGGTGGTGAGGACCACAGCTCTGTACACGCTGATCTTGGTGCCTGTTTTCAGCTGTTGATTGTGCCACACCCGCTTGAAAAGTCGCCCGAAAGCGCTGTTCGCTTTTGCCAGCCTGCTGTCAAGCTCCTTGTCCAGCTTGGCATCTGACGTGATAATGCAGCCAAGGTAAGTAAACTGGTGCACTGACTTTAGTTCAGACTCGCCAATGGTGATGTGAGGAGGGCGATACACTGTCTTGGGTGCCGGCTGATGGAGGACCTCTGTCTTTTTCAGACTGACCTCGAGTCCAAAGAGCTGGGCAGCATCTGCGAAGCAAGACGTGATGCGCTGCAGGGCTCTCTCTGTGTGTGCAACGAGGGCAGCATCATCAGCAAAAAGCAGCTCACGAATCAGTTGGTCTAGGGTTTTCGTGTGGGCCTGCAGTCGTCTGAGGTTGAACAGGCTGCCATCGAGACGATACCTGATGTACACTGCATCGTCATCATCGAGGTCCACTGTGGCCTGCTTCAACATCATGCTAAAAAAGATGGTGAAGAGGGTCGGTACCAGCATGCAGCCCTGCTTTACGCCGTTGAGAATAGGGAATGGTTCTGAGAGGTCATTGTTGAGTCTGACCTGGCCTTGCTGGTCCTCGTGTAGCTGGACAATCATGTTGAGGAACTTTGGGGGACAGCCAAGTCGCTCCAGGATCTGCCACATGCCTATGTGTCTTTAACGATGGTTCACCTACATACTCTAACCCAGGTTCAGGATCTAGTTCTGTTCTAGACCTCACTGTGTGTGATCCTTCTCTCATGCTGGACTTTGACTGGAAGGTTCACGATGACCTGTGTGGTAGTGACCACTTCCCAGTAGTCCTGTCATCGGTCAGCTGTGGGGAGGATCCGCCGGTGGGGCGCTGGAATCTTCAGAAAGCTAACTGGCCTCTGTTCGCCTCCCTCTGTCAGTCTCGTATTACAGAAGAGGTGGTCATGTCATCTGAAGAACCTATTTCTTCTTTTACTACTATTTTGTTGGACGTAGCGGGTGAAACCATCCCTAAAACTTCCGCATCAGTCCCTCGAAAGCCGAGAGTACCATGGTTCAACGAAGAGTGCCGCAAGGCTCAAATAGCGCGCAAATCTGCTCAGCGACGTGCTTTCCGTAATCCGTCGCAAGTGAATATTTTAACCTTTAAAAGACAGAGGGCGAAAGCCCGTTACATTTTTAAACGTGAACGCCGTGCTTCCTGGAGACGCTTCGTCTCATCTTTAACTTCTCGGACTCCGTCCCAGAAAGTATGGAAGGCTGTTCGGAGAATTAGGGGCAGAGGTGGCTCGGCTTCTGTTGGCCATCTTAGAGATGGTGCCAGCTTGGTTACAAATAAAAATGCTGTGGCCAATTTGCTTGCCTCCATCATTGCCCATAATTCTTTAACGGAGCATTATTCACCTTTCTTCCAGAGAGAGAAGGAGAAGCGAGAGTCTCGTATTTGTGATTTTAAGTCCGATAACTCAGAAGACTATAATGTCCCGTTTACATTATCAGAATTGCAGCAAGCTTTGCAGAAATGTAATGACTCTGCTGCTGGCCTAGATACCGTCCACTATCAATTCCTAACGCATCTGCCTGAGAGGTCACTCCTTGTACTTCTCAAGGCCTTTAACCATAATCCAAGGATGTAAGATCAGAGCCACCACGATGGTACTATACGGTCAACAAAAGGAAGACCGAGGCAATCAAAGCCACCATGATGGTGCTAAGTGAGGTATCGTAAGCCACAGAAGTATGTATGTAGATGCAGACGAGACTATTATCACACATTCACACTCACAATCTGTCGATTAATGAATGGTAAGCAAGCTGAAAAAAAAGTAGGTTTTAAGCTGGGTCTTGGCGGTCCGTGGCGCAGTGGTTAAGGCGCCTGCCACCAATGCCAAAGGTGCGAGGTTCGATACCGGGTTCCGGCGTCGGACTTTTCTCCTCTGGTAAGTGTCGCCGTTAATTCGGGCGGACCGTCGGGGGTTCTTTCTCCGGGTACTCCGGTTCTTCCACCCCCCCTTCCCACACAAACACTTTGGTACCGGTCTCGGGCCACTTTACAAATTTCAAATACAAGCGATCAAAAATCTCTGTAACTTCAGTAGCTGAACTGGCCCTTCGTCTGTCTTGTACTGTGTTTGTCTTAAATGGCGTAAATCCGTGTCTGTTACGTGAGTGTGTGTGTTGGGTTTCAGTTCGCGGCGCTTTGAGTCGATTTCCCCCCAAAAATTGAAAAAAAGCGCCTATATAATAACAGTATTATTATTATTATTATTATTATTATTATTATTATTATTATTATTATTATTATTATTATTATTATTACAATGTTTTCAGCATTCCGGAGGTGTTGGGGGGAAGGGAAATCCAGACAACAGGGGCTTGATACTGAAATGTCTGGCAGCCAAACCGCTTGGAGGAGAAGCTGGGGACACAGAGACGCTTCTCAGAGCAGGAACGAAGGGAACGGGAGGGCTGATAGATGTTGAGGAGGGATAAGAGGTATGGCGGTAAAAAGCAGCGAAAAGCCAGGACAGCCAACGTGTACTCGACTCTAAACTGAATGGGTAGCCAGTGCAATTCCTGAAGTAGGGGGATTACATGGTCCATTTTAGATTTGACAAAAGCACGTCTGGCAGCATTGCTGAGGACTGTCTGCAGATGGGAGAGTTCTTTCTAAGGGACACCTGCAAGAAGAGAGTTACAATAGTCTAGCGGACCGGGTGATGAATGGTCTAATGGAGCTGATTCTTCGCAGCTGGAAGTTCGCGTCCTGCGCCTATTAGTAATATGATAGTGCTTGGACATACTGCAGTCGAACTGAACTCCCAGACTACGTACAGACTGGCTAAAAGTTATTTCACTGTCGCCAACTACGAGGGAGGCCCCTGGTGGGACCTGACTAAGAGAGTGGTCGGAACCAGCGCAAAGTGATTCAGTCTTGCCGTCGTTCAGCTTTAGTTTGTTGCACAACATCCATTTTTTTTCACAGAGGAAATACAAAGTTCAATCTCTTTCACAAGAGCAGGAAAATTACATGGAGGAGCACCTTTGTGGAGCTGGGTGTCATCAGCATACTTGATGACGTCAGAGAGGGATTGGGTGTACAGGCTGAAAAGGACGGGCCCAAGGACGGATCCTTGAGGGACACCGTATCTCAGCGTGAGGGGCTGCGACTCTGATTGATTAACAGCAACCTTCTGAGTACGCCTAAGCAGATATGAGGAAAACCAACTAAGTGATTTGCCAGAGATGCCATAGGATGTGTTAAGTCTCTCTAGGAGTACAGTATGGTCAATCGTATCAAATGCCGTCGACAGGTCAAGGAGGCAAAAAATGGAAACCAGCTTGTTGTCAGCATTGCACAGAAGGCTGTTTGTAACATGCAGGAGAGCAGTTTCTGTACTGTGCTGTTTTCTGTACGCTGACTGAAACGTTTCTAGGAGGTTGTTGGAGATGAAATGGTTTTGGAGCTGAGACAGAACAATGCGTTCTAATAGATTTGATGAGAAAGGGAGATTAGAGATGGGCCGATAGATATTAAAACATTCTTTGTTGAGGCCAGGTTTCTTTAGCAAAGGTGTCACAACTGCTTGTTTGAAATATTCAGGCACTACACCAGACTGTAGTGACACATTTATGATTCTGGTGATGACTGGAATCAGGTCAGCTTTACATGATTTGAAAAGGCTGGCTGGAAGAAGATCCAGAGAGCAACATATGAGAGGAAAATGTGCAATAATGTCACGAAAAAAAAGCCTCGGACACAGGTTGAAATTCTGCAAGTTGTGGACCGTGATAGCTTGTGATCTCTAGAGTATCGTCAGAAACATCCAGTTCACGCCTGTTGTCTTCAGTCGTTTTGTCAAAGAACTGACAGAAACCGCCCGGGAGATCCGAGGCTGGTACGGCGGAGGGTAAGGAAATGTCCTTGCGTACCCCAAGGAGTTCATCAGACACACTGAACAAGGTTTTGGTGCTAGAGCAGGCCTGCAGGCGGGAACAGAAGTGAAGATGCTTGTCTGTGTTCTTCACCAGGGTTTATGTCTCTTGTTAGTCCAATGTTCTTTATGCCTCTATTTGTCCCATTTACATATGTGTTCTTCATGAGGGTTTATGTCTAGTGTTAGTCCTATGTTGGGTATGCCATGCCTCTATTTGTCCCATTTACATCTGTGTTCTCTATTTGTCCCATTTACATCTGTGTTCGTCATGAGAATGTCGGTCAGCGTGTTGTTCTAGACGCGAAATTCGTGACGACTGGCAGCGAGAGATTAATCACGAGATATTACGCCTATAGGCACCAAGCGTTTCTGGCACTATTCTTCAACTGTCATGATCGATCCATCTCCTGATTTTAAGTGTAGTCTTTAAAGGTCGATCCATCTTCTGATTTTTACTGTAGTCTTCAAAGGACAACTCCCAGATTTGTGAATTTCAACCTTAGGTCTCGGTGTGTTTGATTCAAATGTATATGTAGACTGTTTTTCAGAGTGATCAATAAATGTGACAGTTTATATTGTAGCGCTTTAGTCTCGATATTTCCAAGGCGCGCGCGCCGCGCGCGCCCGCGCGCGCGCGCGTGTGTGTGTGTGTGTGTGTGTGTGTGTGTGTGTGTGTGTGTGTGTGTGTGTGTGATCATGCTATACATCTGATGTCAGTTAACCCTCTCTCTGGCTGAATCACTTTAGTGACTCTTTCCCTGATATTGTGCGCACAAAACAAAATTTAAAAAAAATGAAATGAAATAAACTAAAGGAAACAAAAATAAATAAAGAAATAAATAAACAAATAAAACCTTAGAAGCAAGCAAGCAAACAAGGCACAACGTGACTCCAATATCTGCTCAGGTATTTGTTATGTCTGGTGCAATCCAATGCACAAAGGTCACGACTGCGCGCGGGCGGCCAACCGGGGGATGATGTTAACCGGTGTTACTCACAATGGAATGATACCCGCATTAAATCGACTCAGGGTCACTTTCCCGTGGCCAGGCTGTCAAGTTTTCCACGCCGTAGTGATGACAGGTCGAGATGATGATACAAATCGCGTGGCCAGGCTGTCAAGTTTTCCACGTCATAGTGATGACAGGTCGAGATGATGATACAAATCGCGTGGCCAGGCTGTCAAGTTTTCCACATCATAGTGATGACAGGTCGAGATGATGATACAAATCGCGTGGCCAGGCTGTCAAGTTTTCCACGTCATAGTGATGACAGGTCGAGACGATGATACAAATCGCGTGGCCAGGCTGTCAAGTTTTCCACGTCATAGTGATGACAGGTCGAGATGATGATACAAATCGCGTGGCCAGGCTGTCATGTTTTCCACGTCATAGTGATGACAGGTCGAGATGATGATAAAAATCGCGTGGCCAGGCTGTCAAGTTTTCCACGTCATAGTGATGACAGGTCGAGATGATGATACAAATCGCGTGGCCAGGCTGTCAAGTTTTCCACGTCATAGTGATGACAGGTCGAGATGATGATACAAATCGCGTGGCCAGGCTGTCAAGTTTTCCACGTCATAGTGATGACAGGTCGAGATGATGATACAAATCGCGTGGCCAGGTTGTCAAGTTTTCCACGTCATAGTGATGACAGGTCGAGACGATGATACAAATCGCGTGGCCAGGCTGTCAAGTTTTCCACGTCATAGTGATGACAGGTCGAGATGATGATACAAATCGCGTGGCCAGGCTGTCAAGTTTTCCACGTCATAGTGATGACAGGTCGAGACGATGATACAAATCGCGTGGCCAGGCTGTCAAGTTTTCCACGTCATAGTGATGACAGGTCGAGATGATGATACAAATCGCGTGGCCAGCCTGTCAAGTTTTCTACGTCATACTGATGACAGGTCGAGACGATGATACAAATCGCGTGGCCAGCCTGTCAAGTTTTCCACGTCATATTGATGACAGGTCGAGATGATACAAATCGCGTAGCAGTTTTCAACGCCAGAGTGATCCCGAGTCGATGTGACATAGCAGCTGCACATGTCAAAGGTTTCAATGGGTCGATCTAGTATCGAGGTCAAACTGCATTTGTACACTGGTACACGACACCCAACGACTAAACAGTCCAGAGATAACATCGTGTCAGATAACATCGCTGTGTTTTAACAGTGTTGTGTTTACCCTGCTACAACTTCAACAGTCGACTTTTACTTGTGAGTACACAGCTTGTATCTATATTCAGTGTGTCTTGGTTCTTGTTTGGCGCCCGAAGTGTTGTGACAGTAGGCTAAGACATCAGGCTTAGACCAGGCCGACTGTTTCAGTCCATATACATTCATGCTGTACCAGGTTAGTCGCTTTGACTCAAAGACCTACTGCCAGAGAGGCACCGTGGCCAAACTCGGCGTTAGTATAATTATTATATTGCGCAGCATTTTGCTTGATATAGTGCCGGTAACAGGCAGATCTGATTACAAGACCCGAATCAAAATGTCCGAGTCGTAAGACGAGGACATTTTGATTCGACTCAAGTAATCACATCTGTCTGTTTTCGACACTCTATCAAGCAAATTGCTGCGCAATATATACTCAATATAATTAATGTGCCCAGTCCAAAACAAAACGTTTCGTGCCAGCCGTCCATTCTGTGCGACCATTTTAGGTTTGCATACCGAGATTATCATGCGCACCGAAACAAAACATATGCATATTCACAAAATGAGTTTAATGCAGTTAATTCATAAGCAAAGTTTGGCAATGAAACGCCCATACCAGCAATGTGGATAATAACTTGAAAAAAAAGTAGCAAAAAACAAGAAAACATGACTCCACTATAGGTACTCTGTGAGAGAAGGGGGAAATAGGAGGCCCAGCCCACCTTATTATTTATCGTAAAATCATCCTAATCAATCAGCCAATTTGACAAACACCTTCCATTACCCTTAAAAAATCTGCACCTATTTTTTACTGAACACTATATAATTTCAAATCAAACGTAGCCAGCAAACTGGCACAACACATTATGTACCTATGTACACGCGCCGTCCACACAAATCTGTCCCTTGCCAGCTACAAATCAATTTCAGTCGAGAAACACCATGCTTCTTGTTGATTTGGGACTGGCTTCATATACTTATGACGGTCGTATATATTATATAACGTATGACGGTACAGTCTCGGTCTAACACTGAAATAACACCGCAAGGTATTCTGGGAGATTTCCTGTCTGAACCTGTCAGAGGGGGGGGGGGGGAGGCGGAGGGAGGGGGGGGGGACGGAGGGGGGGGGGGTGAGGGGGGGGGTTGGGTGGGGGTAAAGCCTATTAGCATCAAAATGTGTTTATGACTACAATAATTTTATGCATAACATAATTTTTATGAATACGCCGCTCATGCGCGAATAGGCTGCCTAGTGTAAATGTCGCCTATGCTATCCTGAGTTAAAAATTTCCTAGCGAGCTAATAGGTGTGCAGGCGGATAAACGTCGGAGCAGGAGAGCGAAGGGAATCGCCGGGTCGTGGGTTTGAATCCCGTCCCGTCCCGTAGCTGGACTCACAATCCAGGGGGAAAAGATGGATTTGTTCAATAGCATGTCCGTTGAAAGGTCCTGGTAAATCAAAGTGGCACAGTTGGAGTGCGCCCGAGTTGAATTTGATAAGGGTGGCATTCCAAACAGATGAGTCTATTCCAATTTTAATGGGGGAGGTGAAACAAGACCTTATCAAGCGAAGCAAGCTTTGGGGTATTCATGACATAACACCTGCTGTTGTGTAGACTAGTCCATTATATTGCACACTTTTCAAGTCTAGAAAGGTAGGCATAGTTTTTCTACCATATACCTTCCGTATCCAGGGTCCTATGTAATTAAAATCGCCAAACAACAACAAAAAAACAAAAACAAAAACAAAAACCCAAGAAAAAAGAAAAAGAGACAGACTAGAGAGTAAAAATATAAGAAAACTGAAACAGAATTTCCATTGTCTTAAGCTATTTTACAAGTACTTAATAGGTAACCTATAAGTTACCTATAACTGACAAGTAACTTTGTAAGTTCTTATAAGTTAATTAACATAAGTACTTATTAGTGCAGCTGTGGTAAAGTAGTGGAACTGTGGTAAGTTAGTGCAACTGCCATAACTTTAGGCAACTTCGGTAAGTTGGTGCAACTGCGGGGACTCATGAGGACCAATACCTCTTGTAGCTGGGTGGTGTTGACATTTTCTCTGCACTGAACGGGTTAATTAGAATCAGCTAATCAAATTTTGACAGGTAAATTAGAGTCAACTAGTCACATTTTGACAGGTTAATTAGACTCAGCTAGTCACATTCAGGAAAGCATTTGATCGCGTCTGGCACGACGGACTCTGGCAAGTCATGAGATCGTTCAACATAGAGGAGGGACTGATCCAAATGATAGAAGCGCTTTACAAGAACGCCTGCAGCGCGGTTCTACTTAACAATCAGTCAGGCGAGTTCTTCAGGACGACGATCGGTGTCCGTCAAGGATGCCTGCTCTCTCCTGTCCTTTTCAACATATTCCTGGAGAAGATCATGCAGGAAACCCTCCACGACCACCATACTTCAATCTCTATTGGTGGCAGATCCCTGTGCAATCTTCGATTCGCAGACGACATTGACCTCATGGCAGGCAGCAATAGTGAGCTCCAAAACCTGACAGACAAACTTTCAAGTAGCGCAGGGTCTTATGGCATGGAGATCAGTACGGATAAAAGCAAAGTGATGATCAACACCACAAGCGACAGCAGCAGCAATATTCACATGAATGGCCAGAAGCTAGAAGAGGTCAATAGCTTCAAGTACTTGGGAGCCACCCTGTCCAAAGACGGTAGTTGCATAGCAGAGATCCGTATCAGGATAGGTACAGCAACATCCGCAATGGCCAGGCTGGACAGGATATGGTGAAGTAACTCCATCAGCTTCACCATCAAGTACAGGCTTTACAAGTCCCTCGTAGTGTCTATTCTACTCTACGGCTGTGAGACTTGGACACTGCTTGCAGACTCAGAAAAGAAAATCCAGGCCTTTGAGAACAAGTGCCTGAGGAAGTTGCTCCGCATCTCGTACCGCGAGTACAAGACCAACGAATATGTACGGAGCATCGTCACTTCCCTGGTGGGCCCACATGAACCCCTTCTGGCAACCGTGAAACGGCGCAAGCTTGCTTGGTTTGGCCACGTGACCCGACACAACACCTTGTCCAAGACTATCCTCCAAGGCACTCTCGAAGGAAGTCGTCGGCGAGGTCGTCAGAGAAAGAGTTGGGTCGCAAACATAAAAGAATGGACCGAACTCGAGATGCCAGACTTGCTTGCCACCGCCCAAAATAGAACTCAGTGGAGAGCACTGTCTGTTGCTGCTGCCTTTCAGTCCCCCCAACGCCCAGTTCGGGCAAGGGACTGATGATGATGATGATGAGTCACATTTTGACAGGTTAATTAGACTCAGCTAGTCACATTTTGAAGGGTTAATTAAACACAGCTAGTCACATTTTGACAGGTTAATTAGCAATTAGACTCAGCTAGTCACATTTTGACAGGTTAATTAGACTCAGCTAGTCACATTTTGACAGGTTAATTAGACTCAGCTAGTCACATTTTGACAGGTTAATTAGACTCATCTGGTCACATTTTGATGGGTTAATTAGACTCAGCTAGTCACATTTTGACAGGTTAATTAGACTCAACTAGTCACATTTTGACAGGTTAATTAGACTCATCTAGTCACATTTTGATGGGTTAATTAGACTCTGCTAATCACATGTTGACAGGTTAATTAGACTCAGCTAGTCACATTTTGATGGGTTAATTAGACTCAGCTAGTCACATGTTGACAGGTTAATTAGACTCAGCTAGGCACATTTTTATGGGTTAATTAGACTCAGCTAGTCACATTTTGACGGGTTAATTAATCACAGCTAGTCACATTTTGACAGGTTAATTAGCAATTAGACTCAGCTAGTCACGTTTTGACAGGTTAATTAGAGTCAGCTAGTCACATTTTGACGGGTTAATTAGACTCAGCTAGTCACATTTTGATGGGTTAATTAAACACAGCTAGTCACATTTTGACAGGTTAATTAGACTCGGCTAGTCACATTTTGACAGGTTAATTAGGCTCATCTGGTCACATTTTGACGGGTTAATTAAACACAGCTAGTCACATTTTGACAGGTTAATTAGACTCGGCTAGTCACATTTTGACGGGTTAATTAAACACAGCTAGTCACATGTTGACAGGTTAATTAGAATCAGCCATAATATATATATATATATATATATATATATATATATATATATATATATATATATATATATATATATATAATATATATATATATATATATATATATATATATATATATATATATATATATATATATATAATGCAATTATTATATGTAGTACGTGTTCAGTGCAAGGCTTAAAATGATAGGACTGTCATTCCTTCTCTCCCACTACCCTCTCTTTTCTAGAAATAGTAAGCGATGCAGTCACAAAAAGGGCAGCTGATGTCCTGATGACACAATGCAAGCTTACCAGCCTGGAATTCCATGGCATTAGCACAGCATTCTCATAATTGAATGAAAAATTACGTCCCTTGGAGCTAATCTGATTGAGTGCATTTTTTGGCTTTGGGCGACGCCTTTGTTAAAAATAAAGAATAATGTTTGAGTGCATTTTTTGGCTTTGGGCGACGCCTTTGTTAAAAATAAAGAATAATTGCACCACAAAATTGCCTAGTTGTTGCTTTTTCAAAATTAGTCTGTCTTCTTCCACTGCAACACCTCATAAAGCTTTAGGGATGTACTCCGTGCTGCACTGGCGGTGCTACCACTAAATTCTGGAGGCGGCTTCCTAGTACATGCGTTGTGTTTGCAATTGGCTATATATAATGATTTACTTACCTATTTACTTACTTATTTGATTTACTTACTTATTTGATTTACTTACTTACTTACTTACTTACTTACTTACTTACACACACACACACACACACACACACAGACAGGGTGGAGAACAAGCTCAAGGGAAACGGAGGGTACATCACCCCTCTCCAGAGATATACAGAAACATGTATAGGGGGGTTAGTAAAAATCAACCCCCCTCAAACAAAAAAAGGGGAATAGCCGGCGGGGCCAAAGAAGACCGGGCCTTGGACTGTGACTTTAAAAAAGGGAGAGAAAGGAGGCAACACCACCGACCAAACAAGACGGAGGACCCGGGCACCCAAGGGAACACGGGCTCTCCCCAACGACCCAGCCACCTGAGGCGCGGACAGCCATGATGAGGGAGAAAACAAAGTGATGCGCGGACATCAACGACAAACAGTCAGGATAAACCCCCATCCCCCACCCCCCTGGCCCCCCCCCCTCCCCGGGCGAAATCAGCGATAGCTGGAAGCCCTAGTCCCTTAAAAATTGCACCTTGTACAACAAGCTCAAGAAAAAAATCTCTGAAAAGTGGCCGGGGTCCAGGGGCCGCCTAGGCCCCGGTGGGGTCCAGGGGCAAAGCCCCGGTGGGGGGCCCTGGGGGGCATAGCCCCCCGCAAAAAAAGATATTTTTCATTTTTAGAGGTAAATATTCTGTCTTTTTGTGAGAGATAGCACACAGAAAAGGCGCAAATTTGACAACATGCAAACTCAAGATTACAGAGTAAAATACATCATCAAAGGGTCTCCCCGGTTAATCACACGTGAAAAGCACGACATGGTTCGCTATTGATCAGTATCACAATAGACTAACAATGGCTGACACAGAGGACTGAACTTCCGGTGAAACGCCAAACGTTCAACATCGCTATCACCCACTGTAATCAAGTGATGAGTATTTATTTTCAGGGCTTTTGTTTTCACAACAGGTTAAATGGTCTGTAGACCCCCACGTATACATTTTAGAGGGTACACAGACCCCATCTGAGCATAATGGAGGGTCTGCAAATTTATTTAAGAACAAATGCATCATCTGTATGTTTTTTTAAAATAAATTAACTCATTTTGTTCTCTCCTCTTTAAATTTGTTGTGACAGTGTCTGTGTGTCCTTTGCATGATACTGATTCTTTAAGTGGTGAACTGTCGTGCCAAAGCCTGTATTTATTTGTATGATCATTTGATAATGTATTGCAACTGAGAATATAGCCTTTTCTGCTGAATGATGATCGACAACCAAAATCCGACCTGTCTAAACTCACTCTCTCTCTCTTTGTGTGTGTGTGTGTGTGTGTGTGTGTGTGTGTGTGTGTGTGTGTGTGTGTGTGTGTGTGTGTGTGTGTGTGTGTGTGTGTGTGTGCGTACACGAAACCACTCAAATGGGTTACTTTCTTTACCATCCTTATGCAAAATGGGTGTGTGTAAAATTCTGGGTGACCAAGTCAGGCACCCATTTTTTATGAGGGTTGTTTCTGCATTATCTTTCATTCAAAAGTCAGAAAAAAATATCAAAATAGGATGTCCCCATTTCGCATGATTTACTTCATGTTGTGTTTTGGCGATGCCCTGGGCCTGTGTGTTGACACGGAAGCGAGTGCTTTCAGATCAACTTGATGATCGCTGATTGGTTAGCCCAACACCGATGAACGGAGTTGTTTCCCTTGCCCTTCCTAAAACGTCTTTCGTCCCCAACCGCTGGCCATTCACTTCACGTTTGCAGAGGTACTTTATGCAATATTTCTTAGTTAAGAGCACGCCCAAATGCACTTGTTCAGTGCAGTTATTGAACTGAGAGATGCCTCCAATCCCCGATACCCGTTTAGCCCAGAAAAATAAGGCGTCTGCTTCAGCCGTGGCTCGGTCCGTGTCTTCCTCTCTCTGACCGTTGAGTCTTGTAGTAAATGATAATAGAACCCCACGATTTTAACAAAAGCTTTCTTCTTCAATGAAAGGAATTCGTTCAATAACCCCATTACAAGGTCAATCTGCCACGCGATTTTTTTTCTTCTGACATGTGTGATTATCAGTGATCGAAAAGTAACTTGACACATGCATGCACAGTATGAGTTGACTTTTTAAAAAAAAAATGGCGCCAGATTTCAATCCTCGTTCGTAAAACTGCCTCGCGATTCGAAGAACAAACGTCCACAAACAGGTCTTTCGGGAATGTGCAACTGAGGTGTCGCTTTTTACTGTATTACCAGTTTTTAGTTCCCAGGGTCACCCTGGTCAGCCCCACAGGGTGGGTTTTTCTCTCTATTCTGGGGCATGTGTTTCTGTCTACCCTTTGTCCATTCACCTGTATTTGCCTTTTTAAAACTCTCCCTACTGTCTGCACTGCCTGTAGCTCTTGATATTGGATGTGTGTTGCTAAATGGTCTTGGCTTTATTTAGGCCCCATGTGTTAGGTTTATTTAACGTATTTGACCGGCTGGTGACATATATGGCAATGTTCTGTTTAGGTGTATTTTTCATAAGCAGTGCAGGCACGTCCTGAGAAAGCCTTGTTGCTGTCGGGACGTTAAGCAATGTACAATCAATCTGATTCAAAATGTCAATTGGTTTACATGGTTGTATTGGACATGTTTGCAGCAACACCCTTTTGGTCACACTGGCTCAGGACTTTCTGCACACACCCAGCGCCGGATGGCAGCAGGATGTTCAAACCCATCGGGATCTATGGAAGTGGACAAGCACGCCCCTTCATGGCACATGACCAAGGCCCATGGTCAAATTAGTCAGCTGCAGCATCATGCCCCCCCCCCCCCCCCAGCCTTTGCCACAGAGGGTGCGTCTGGTAGGAGGGTGCATGGACGGCAGCGGAATGCTCCCAATTACAAACTGGTAAGTAAAGTGATTCTATGATCATCTTCATTTTATTGGCTGGCGTGCATGCGAAGCAAAAGTGAGTTTATGTTCTGGGCCACTGGTCGTCCGTCCGTCGTCCATGGTAAACTTTAACTCATTCTACCCCAACACCAAAATTCTTAAATTTTGCCCCTGTCCTCTCAAGACCGCATTGCAGCGCAGGACACAGATCGACCATGATAGTTCAAGGGTGATGCCAGAATAGCTTGGCGCCCGTAGGCGCCAAGCTATTCTGGCATCACCTTTGAACTATCATGGTCGATCCTTATCCTGCTGTGGTGTGTCTGGGGTAGAATGAGTTAACGGTGGCATTTTCTCGGAGACTATTCAAGCCACATTCTTCAAGCTTGGCCCAAGGATACTTTGTGGCAAGACCTTTTTAAACATGCCAATTTGAGTGACCTCTCTCAAAGGGTCACGCAGGGTTGACAAATGTGTGAAAACTACTTGCATTTTCAGAAAACGTGGATTTTGCTGCTGCAGAAGCCAGACTCGTCAAGGAGGTCACACATATGTAAATCGGTCATACACGGGATTACGCTTTTTATTCTTGTGCAAGGCCCCTTAAACCAAAATTGGGCTGTTTCTGTCCTAATGCAGCTTTGGTTTCAATCTTTCTTTCTTTCTTTCTCCAGTTGGCAAATTGAGCCTGGGATGGACTTGAGACTGAGAGTAGTGCCAGCGCATCACAACACGAGGGCAGTGATGACGAGGAGTTTGTTCCTGGCTCGAGCTCACCGGATTCAGAGGGTGTGTCGGCATCAATTGCTGGGATCTCTGACATAGACAGTATTGTATCGACTATGTTAGATTTCATCAAAGTGGAAGGTTCGGGGTGGCCAGGTGTCGGTGACGCTAGTACCAGCAAGGTGCAGTGTGCGTTAGGGGGTGGCAATGAGAATGTGGATAGGCAGAAGGAACATGATGCTGGAAAGAGTGGGGAAAGAGCACTTACAGAAAAAACAGGTGTGCACGTGTCGCAGAGAGGGAAAGGAAAGTACAAATGGGACAAGAAACATGCATGCAAATTGTGTGGCAAGCTTGTCTTGAAAATGAGCGCGCACTTACAAGATGTCCATGCAGATGAGGCAGACGTTGCTAAAATTTTGTCGATGAAAAAAGGGACAAAGCAGAGACGTCGAGCATGGATCAGATTACAAGATGAGGGTGATTACATGCATAACGTTGCTGTTCTTGAAAACAAATCCGGATGTTTGATTCCTAAGTATCGCACCAAAACTAGTAAGGTAGACGACCTTCTCGCCTGTAGCCATTGCAAAGGGCTCTATCAAAAAAAGCTGATCTCTGTACACTCAAAACGTTGCTGTCAGAAACAAGGAGGGTTTCAGTTTGCTAAGAGAGGCGAGGCTGCTCAACGTGGGAGACTAATGCTTCCAATACCCTTAGACGTTGAATTTTCCTTCTATCACAAGGTCTTGGCCAGCCAGAGAGATGATGAGATAAGCCGTCTCATCAGAACTGACCCCTTGCTTCTTGAGTATGGAAAGAGATTATTTGACCGCAGGGACATTGAAGAACACACGGCTGGACAAATCAGCTCCAGGATGCGGGAGTTAGGGAGACTATTAAAGATTATCAGAGTGAGGTCAGAAATGAAAATCGCAAGTTTAAATGCTGTGATCAATTCAGCTAGCTTTGATCATGTTGTCCTGGTTGTAAAAGAGCTAGCATATTTTGATGAGGACACACATCAGTTCAAAAAAGGCAATCTCGCAATGCGCATAGGCCATGCTTTGAAAAAGTGTTCACAGATCAAACAGTCACAGGCATCCAAACAGCTTGGGCAGGGTTCAGACGACAGGTGGCGACAGGAGCTCTCTGAGGCGCAGTGGTTTGACTCTGTCTTCAACGGGGACTGGTATGATTGTGTGTCCGCTACAGCAGCCCAGTCGGTCGGGAAGATGACCATGAACAAACCCAAGCTGAGCCCATCATGTGAAGATGTGAGGAAGATCCAACAGCTTCTTGAGACAAGGATGGTTTCGGAAGATTATCCAACAGTGGTTAAAGCAACTCTTTGTGCTGTATCACTTTTCAACCGAAAACGAGGGGGAGAAGTTCAGAGAATGAAGGTGTCAGACTTCCAGAATGCTAAGATTGGATCGATCACCAATCAAGATATCTTGAAAGGTCTCACAGAGGTTGAGAAGAAAATGGTGAATCATTTTCAGCGAGTGGAAATCAGAGGCAAGTTTAATAGGAGTGTTCCCGTTTTGCTGACGAAGAAGATGATGACAACTGTGGACAGAATCCTTCAAATGAGGCAATCAGTGCCAGCTCTCGCTGATTCCCAGTACATCTTTGCCACACCTTCTGGTCAGAGGCCTTACAGAGGCCATGATGTTCTGAAGGCTCATGCCCTAGAAGCAGGGGTGTCATACCCAGCCATGTTCACATTTACTCAGTTACGGAAGCAGGTTGCAACTTTGGCTCAGTCAATGGCCATCTCGGAGTTAGACCAGGATCAGCTGGCAGATTTCCTTGGCCATGCTATTCGGATACATCGCCATATCTACCGCCAACCTCAAGACGTCCTTCAAAAGGCAAAAGTGGCAAAGATTCTTCTGGCAGTTAACAATGGGATGACAGATTATGAGAGTTGCATTAGAGCTGAGCTGGGGGATGATGAAGAGATTGACTTTGACAATGAAGACACATCAGAAACTGGCAGAGAGGTCTCGGGGGGGGGGGGGGGGGGGGGGGAACAGCACCTGTGAATGAAGCAAGTAGCAAGTCAACAACACAGGAATCGATGAGCATGACGGAGAAAAGACGTCCAGAGCCTGATGACAATCTAGATAGTTTTGATGATGACAGTACTGCGTCAGCTCCTGTTCGAAAGAAAGCTAGATTTACAAGGAAACCATGGGGGGAAGCTGAAGAGAAAGCTGTTCAAACTCGTTTCAAGACATACCTGGTCATGAACAAACTTCCTGGAAAGGCCGAGATACAGCACGCAATGGCAGAAGAGCCCGCACTTAGACATAGGCGCTGGACAAACATTAAGGATTACGTCCGCAACAGACTGAAAAAGTTACAAAAGAAATGAATTGAGGTTCCCCGCCACTCGCGGCATTTTCGGTTTCATACATATTTATTACAAGAGTGTTATTATTGGGGTGGTTTCAGCATGTATAGCCTGCTTTTTTTTTATCTGATGGACGCCTGGATCATTTTGTATACTGTATAACCTTTGGATTTGCAAAACGAAACAGCCGGCTGGGGACAAAAGACAATAATAAGATAAGATAAGAAAACCATTGACAACGTAAAGATTGATTACAAGAGTGTTATTATGGGGGGGGGGGGGGGGGGGGGGGGCTGGATCATTTTGTAATATACTGCATACCATTTAAAACTCTGCAAACGGAAGAGAATGGTTGGTTGTTGGGGACGAAAGACAATAATAAAGGCTGAAGTTTCAAGTGATTTCTTATGTTGTCAGTTAATTAATTAACGTCAGTGTTCTGTTCTGTCATTTTAACTCATTCTACCCCAAGACCTGAATCCCCAAATGTTGAAGTCGTCTTGAGAAGACTGCGTTGCAGTGCAGGACACAGATCCACATGATAGTTCAAGGGGGATGCCAGAATAGCTTGGCGCCCATAGGCGCCAAGCTATTCTGGCATCACCCTTGAACTATCATGGTGGATCTTTATTTTGCTGTGGTGTGTCT